>OV725079.1:70557337-71157337 GCA_928085145.1 Nezara viridula | reverse complement strand
TGTCAGTGGGAGGTATAATCGTAATAAGTCCGCTCAAGTACATTCCTAAGCCCTTATATAGTGACATTTATGTAAACGATATTTACAAGAAGCTATATTTATAGCTATATATATTTATAGGTAAGCTCACGTAATTGCCGATGGTTTTCAATGTTGGTTGACGTTTATGGTTTGTTTGTCTACTCTATGGGTGACCTTATGAAGCCTCAAACCTTCCTCACCCAGTCTGACGAAGACAAACGGGTATTAGTACAGACTATTCCGACAATAAATTCCTGTTTCACCTCAAGCTATTTTCAATTATATCCTATTAATTTCCGAACTCTGACATGCAATTGAACTCTTACAATATTTATATGTGCCATAAAAGTTTGTTACAACATATTAAAATCCTTTCCTTAAAAGTATTGTAGGCCTTTCAAAACTCCATCTGCCAAAAAAAATATTTAGACTTTGTGTGAAACAATTCCTTACTTCTTCTATGAATATACCACATCAAGGCTTAATATTTCAAGTAATTTTAAATATGTATGAATTTACTGTTTATTGTATAATGTAATAATAGTAATAAGTCATGATAAATAGATTTTATCTTTCCAATTGTATCCATACGTAGCTTAATATCTGACTCATATAAATCTATTTTTTATTTGTTTTATGCCTGGAATAAAAAATATTTGTTGTAGCCATGTCATATGCCTGTTTGTTATTGTGTTAATTTAGTTTCTATGCCTACTGTTTGTTATTTTGTGTCTGTGTAGTTTGTCGTAATGTCTAAAGATTGAGTTAACGTCATTCTATAACTTTGGTGGCATTTAAGTTCTGTAATATCTGTTATCAGTTTTTGAAATCATGATTGGGATGTTCGTATTTCTATTAATGTGGATTTTTCGGGAAGGTCCATAAATTCGGCAAGTGTAAGTCCGTATAAGTTTTAAAACTTAGCGAAGTATGTATTTATTTATTCTGAAATATGTTCCTTAAAACGTTAATTCAGACAATACAAGGTGGGCTTTACGGCCCTAGAGTCAGAGAAATATGAGAAAATTAATTAAAGTCTTCTTCAAGTTGTAAATTCTAAAAATAATTGTTACTACTAAAATCGATTTGAAAGGAGTACCAATGAAGTGCTTGCGTATTTATGTATTACGGACTAAGTTATGGAGGAATCAATGTGCAATCCCTGGTGCGCTGGATGGATAGAACAGGATTGAATAGATTTTGGAAGTGAACAAGATATTGAAACGAAGGACGAAAGAGGGAATGGAATTTGTAAAGGTTGATGGCCCCATGAGGAAAAATGGTCAAAAGATTCGTTTATTTTTTTTTCAAAGTTCTATTTATAATATGTTTTGTTAATTAACCGGATTTTCAGGAATTATTGTGTTTTTTATAAAACTATGTTCCATTTTAAGCCAGTCTTGATATTGTTGCAGACATAAGTTAAAATAATACAGAGTGCTAGATGGTGCCGGACTTAATCTTCAACTGTTGTCGTTACCTTAATCTAACCTAAATCTGTCCTCTTGGTGTTGTTTTCTACCACCACACTTGTAAGAGCGCTGGCGATTGGGTATTGAAGAAAGGATTATTCGATATTTGAAGGAGTCCAAGAATTTGATAATTAAGATCTTGCTCAGATGGTTGTGAAGGTCTGGGGGTTTGCTTTTCTCTGAACTAATGTTCTCACGATTATGCACTTAGTGTTTTGCAATTGTTGCAGGTGGCACTGTGTTTCCTCGAATACTTTCAAGACTTTTTCCCATGCAACAAGACTTTTTTTAACTGTTTAAGTTTCTTGTCATATGTGGGTAGAGAACCGGAGATGAAGGTCCAGTTTTATACCTCGGTAGTTTATATCTTTGGAGGGAGCGATTGTATGTAGAGTTTGTCACGGAATGTTTCTCGGCAGTGTATGATTCAGTATGATGTTGTATGTAGATCTGAAGAACGTGATCTATGGGGAAGGACGAACATTCGAATTGAAGGAGATCGTAGATGTAATTTAAAAAATAATTATACAAATAGCATCGATTTGATAAGAATTGTATGCATGTTTATAAATTACAGACTAAGTTAAGAAGACATCTTTGTACAATCCTTGGGGATACTGGATGGACGTCGGGATAGGATAACTTGGTAAAGTTAGAACGCCAAGAATTAAGATAATTATAATCACTTAAACTCGTTAGAGAATTAAGAGACAGAGAAGTATTTCGGTATTTCAAAGACGAGCCGTACAAAGCAACCTTACGTTTTGCCTAGAAGTCCTTCGAGATAGCTATGTACCGTACAAACCGTATAACACTAGTCAAAGCGGGAGATCGTTTGGTCTACGGGTCTAAATTGATAGTAGATGACTGGTGTGATTCAAGCGCTAAGAGGTGCGGCGGGATATGGCGGAGGCATAGTTTTTGCAGATGGTTTCGTCAATTGTCGATAAATGGTTTCTAACGGTTAGGTTGAAATTTATGGAGTATGTAAAGTGTATACATTATTTTTGAGCTATGCTTGAATAAAATTACTTTTGGTCACAATATTTCTCTCCTCTGTCTCCCCCTCCACTATATCTCGAGAATATGGGAAAAGCTTCAAACAAGTTTTGTCAAAACCGTTGATGCTGTTAAGCCAGTACAGTTTATAATAGAACATGTTTTTTCGGTGATATGTTTATGTATATGCCAGAAATGGCGAGGTAGGAGATAATCATATAAAAAAAATAAGTTTCACTTCAGCTCATATTCTCATTCATAAAATAATATTTGGTCACACAAGGAGGATACAGCAAAGTCAAATTAGACATGTTATCTTGCAGAAGGTCGGTTAATTCAAATTTCTTTTTCATATTGTTAGGTGAATATAAAAAATCCAAGTTTTCTCCCTCAAAAGCCTTGTGGATTCGCTGCAGTGCTCCAAAAACCATTGAAATTTCCAACTTTTTTTAACATTCCTTTTTAGAGCGACGTATATAAAAAGAATGGTTATATTCAATCTTAAACAGTTTGAAGTTATCTAATATTTTTGTACATAGCATTTTCTAAACCCAACAGGAAGCGAACTATCAAGCTTTCAAAACTTAGCCATTTCGATTTCTTTACAATAGCACCATTCAGTTTTCATCGGAAGAAAAGTGCAACTTCATTTTGAATCAGAGAATTTGGAGGTTTCCTTGAAGATAATGAGCCGTTAACTGGACCGAAAAACGGTAGTCGGGAGGTGTTTTGAAAAGTATGTTATGCGGTGGGCCAGACCCCCGTACTGTGAACCATCCCCTCACATCCCAATAAATTGCATATAATTGTGTTTCATGTAACTATTTATTAAAAAAAAGTCAATGTTCCCGTAAAAAATGTGGCCGCACCGTCCCAAAATGGCGTTAAAACATAGCAGATTGAATTATTTGAATTGAGTTAGTTTTCCGGTCACTGAGATTCAGCTCTTGGCTTAATTTCGGCACAACTGGACTTTTATCGAAGCTGGATAGTTATAAATTAATAAAATATGAAAACATATTTAATTGTCTTTTTTTTTTTTTCTAAACTTCACTTCACTGAAAGCTCGATAGTTCGCTTCCTGTTGGGTTAAAAAAAAAATGTTAGATAATTTTAAGGTGTTTAAGATTGAATAAAACCAATTTTTTAATCTGTGTCGCTTTAAAAAGGAAATATTTAACATAAACAAAAAAAAAAAGTTTGAAATTTCAATGGTTTTCGGGGCATCGCAGCGAGCCCACAACGCTTTCAAATGCGAAAACTTGTATTTCTTATAGTCACAGCAGGTCTAACAATAAAAAAAAGAAATTTGAATTACCCGACCTAATGCAAGCTAGACCCCCTTTTTTATTTAATTTAATTTTTTATTAATTATGTTTATATATATATATACAGTTCAGATATATATAGGTATATATATAGGTAGTTCAGTATATACATATATAAAGAATTTTGGTTAATTGACTTTTTTATAATATTTGTACTAATTATATAGATAAAATTGATATACTGATAATTTTTCCGCATTCTGTAATCTCTAATAAAAACAAGTCCACAAGGCTCCAGGAACAACCTTCGATGACCAATCACAGTTTATATCATCAGCTCATTTTTCGTCTAGCGTTCTGATCGAGTTTGTTTATATACGTATATAGAAATGTGTTTGTATATAAAGTGATCCTGGACAACGGTTTTTAATTTGGGAAATATTAATTTCAAATCTATGAATTTAAGAAGGAATCTCAGAAAAGAATCTGTTATCTATTCTCATTATTTCAATAAGAAGCATTGCCGTACTGAAATGTATTTTATACATACTCTTTAACCCCTATCAACTTTAGTGTAATGATTACATTCCTCATATTCAACATCAACATGATATTATCCCTGAAGTCGTGTTACTGAATAAATTGTTGACTGATCATAGATGTTGGAAAAATATTGATATATTTAACAAAAATAATGCGAAAAAAAATAATTAAAATGTCTACGAGGTAAGTCACTTCATTGGTGAGCAAATAGGAAGGTAGATGCAGAAATATCTAACACGATTAACAAGGCTATGCATGCAATTTACTACCAGGTATGTAACACTGTGGTAGGGAAGACAGAAGTAGGCAAAGATTTCAAGCTACACATCTTCAAGACAGTATATCTGCGCATACTTTTGTATTGAGCGGAGAGTTGGACATTAAAAGACCAACAGGAGAGCAGAATCACCGCTACCGAAATGAAATTTCTGCGAAGGACAGTTGGAAAAACAACGAAAGATCGAGTTCGCAATGAAAGTATTAGTCAGGAACTGCAGATAGCTCCACTGAAAGAGCTCCAAGAAACTCGTCAGCTAAAGTGGATCGGCCATGTTATCAGGACGGACGACCACAGAGATCCTCTAAGGACCATGGAATATGTCCCAGATGGCAGAAGACCTAGGGGCCGCCCTAGGATGTCCTAACCCGACTACATTAAGCGACTCTGTAGGACGAGGGAGAAAGACCTCCGACAGGCGAGAAACCTAGCTAGAAATAGGGAAGAATGAAATTCCTGGCTGAATGCTCCACTACGCTGAGAGGCGCAAAAGAGGGAAGTTAAAGAAGAAGACGAATATAAGTAATAAAAAATAATAAATTGGTGCATTTAAAAATGATAAAAATTTAAGACTTCAATTCAGTACGAATCCGATTGCGTTCTTTGAAAGAATGAAAACAACTAGATCAGAAATATCATTATTTTTTATTGATATTTCAATATATCGATAAAAAGTATATTATAGAGCTATCTGCATGTTATCTCTAAAATTTACACCTTATATATTCGAAATATTGATACATCGATGAGATATGTATATATATATATATATATATATATATATATATATATTGATGGAGACGATGAACTTTTTATTTGATGTCCATGAGCCATTTCAGCTCATGTTTACGGAAGAAGTTCAACAACAATGGTAGGAAATTATCTATTGAAGCCGATTTCTTGCCATCTTAGCTATTTCTTTTGATAACATTACCAATGTTCATTGAAAACTTTATTTACGTTTTATTAAAAACATTACTAATATTTTGCAACAATTCGTGGCTTTTATACCTCCTATTCAGGTAATAAAGTTACCCATTTTTCGTTGTTGGTATACCGGTCCCATTTTTAACATGAGGGAATCGCGATCCTAAAACGAGGTTGTGTTTTGAGCTAGGCAGGTCAACGTTCGACCTTCTGTTATCAGCTAAATCGGCAAAGGCTGTTTACTGTTTCTGCAAGGTGCCCAGTCTTGTATAAGCCATGTTGTTTCCAAACAATGTAATAACAAAATAATCAATCTTTTAAATGAGCTATTATCGTTTAGCATTGGCCTTGAAATAAATTGGTTGAATCATATAATTTTGACGATAGTTAAAATGTTGTTTTTATTTATAACATTGACAGCATTCAATCATTTTTCATAGTTGAATTTAAATATGTAATTATTAATATCATGCAATTATTTCATTAGCATTCCACCAACACTTGTATGTATTCGTCTAAAATATTAGATATTTACTATTAGTGGTAGTTAGTTTGACCAAGTGAGTCTTTATATTTGTAAACATAAATAAAAATAATGATGTAGAGATGGTTGACCGTTGATATGATATGAGAAGGAGTTAGTTGAGGGTGCGGTCAAATAAATAAAAAAAAATTAAAATATATAAATAATTTTAATTTTTGCCGACGTTTCGACCCACTTTGCAGGTCGTCTTCAGGGCTACAAAAGATACAAACATGTTGAAAAAATAAAAATAAAATAAAAAATAAATATAAGTATATATAAATCACGAAGAAGTTGTCAGATACAGAAATAAAAGATAAATAAAATAAAATAAATACATGATAAGAAAATAGATAAAAGAAAATAAATACATGAATGTTAACGAATAAATGAATGTTAACGAATAAATAGATTGAAAATTGAATAACTATTGTTACAGTAAAGTTAAAATATGGATAAGATAATTAAATTAAATATTAAATATTAAAATATAATTAAATATTAAAATATGGATCTTATTATTATGTTATTATTATGCCTTAACACTTTTGTAATTTTTAGTTCCATTCAGGAACAATGGATGGGTCGTATATTTCATTCAAACTAGTCTTAATTTGTTTTTCGTTTAATCAATTAAATTTTTTTATGATAAATTTGGCTTTAACATCTGTTAAAACTATTATTTTATTTTTATCACGGATCTAATTTTAATAACAGACTGCAATAGGACAGAACTACTTCTTGAGCTCTTCAATATCATATGGTTTTTGGAGAACTCAGGAGGCTATTATGAAGAGTGAATATTAGTTTGAAGTAACATCTATTCTGTGGTACAGGCCCCTTTCTATCAAATTATTAACATCCGCCTGAAACTTCGTGAATAGTTTCATCACATCGTAACCTACAAATATTTTATTTACGAAAAATCTTTGATTTGTGTTTTCAATCTGGAGATCGGCAAAGTTTCCCTATTTAAATAGGTACTAAAAACTCGAAAGTACCCATTTGCTTTCCCTTTGTATCGTAAGTTAATTTGATCACAAAAATATTGGGCCGTTTGGCCTGCGTAAGCTCGTTATTTTTACATTTTGGGGGTGTAGGTCATGGAGAATGGCTCAATATTTTTGAAGGCCACCTTTTTTCACTATTTCGTGCTCAAAATATCTTAAGATTGAAGTGAAAAGCAAATACGTATTTCCAAATTTTTAGTATCTAATTCAATTGACAAAATTTGCCGATTTTCAGATTGAAAACGCCCCAATACCAAGAATTTTTGTAAATAAAATAGTTGTAGGTTACGGTGAATTAAGATGGATGTATTTACAAAGTTTCAGGCGGATGTCAATAATTTGATAAAAAAGGATCTGTACCAGAGACTAATAGCAACTGTTGAAATGGAGATGTAAAGTTATTGAATAGCCACTATGTAAACCGGCAACGTTCTAGAGATAGACCTAAACGTAGATGGGAGGACTGTTTGAGGACAATCTTGCGGATTTGGGTTTGGGCATTGTTGGCGAACAAAGGTGTGTGGGCTAGGAATGGTGGAATCGACACGAAACCGTGATTGGTTCTAGAATGCTATTTCTTTCTATCTTAAGTATATCTATGATTTACGAAAAATATTATTTTTTTATCATGCATGATTTTTTTTTTTTAATTCCTTGATTGTTACAGTTGTGTAAATATTAGAGTTTAATCATTGATTACTCCCTTGGCGAATGTTTGCCAAATCTGGATCGACAATATGTAACAGTATCTTGCACGGAACCCCGTTAACCGGTTGAAGGACGTTGGTCCTCAGTACAATTTAAAAGGTTTAGCTGACCGTGGATAATTAAAAAAAATACACCCACGTTTAGGCTACGTCAGCAATCAACAAGAACAAAAAAATATTGAAACCTCGGTCCAGGTTAAGTATGTGCTATCAACTCCCATCTTCAAGCATTTTGTTTATTTGTCTATTTATCATTTCTCTATGTATCTAAATTTATATGAGCGCTTCTCAAATAAATACCGTTTAATATGTAATACATTTTTGATCAATATAAATTAATTCTGCAATATAAATCTCTGAATGAATTTGAATATGATAAATAAAAATAATTTCAAAATAAATAAGGGACTAATTCCAATTCTGAAATTCTTATGATAACTTTAATAAACTTATGAATAACTTATGTTTACTGGCAAGACTATTAACAGATATATATATATATATAATATTTATATTATATATATATATATATACTATATATATATATATATATATATATATATATATATTGATTAGAATCATTACATTAATACATTAGAAGTAAAAGCGATATTAGAAAATTATTTATATTTTTATTAACTATTTATTATCCAAAAAGTACATTAAACACGCTTGGTAAACTTACTCAATAGGTAATTAGCTTGCTACACTGAATTATGTCCCTCAATAAAACTTCAATATTTCTGAGTTACTAATGATACAGTATTATTATGGAGAATTCTAAGTATTTATTTTGTTCATACTGCATTGTGATCTTACATACGTACGGGATCTGTTTTATACCATTCCTATCTACTCTTGATGTTTATCCGTATTTTAGTAGATAACATGGGAAATAATATGGTTACGGATAATATGGGGAAAAGGACTTGAAGAAAGAAAACACATATGTTTTGCATAAAGAACTATAGGAAAACAAATTAATGAAATAGGATTGTGATTTCTTACATGGTGGGCGGAATCAATTGTAGCCGGACGTTTCAAAAGAACTGTAACCCTGTGCTGTAATTTTAACTTAATGGCCAGCCACAGAATGAACGACCTATTATTTACTAACAATTACAGTCATTAAATATATAATTGTTTATAATTATAAATAGTAGCGTATCGGTTACTGTTAATCTTGAAATACTTTACTGATGCATATATATATTTTTAATAACTATTTTATTGAGAAGTAATATATTCTGCCACACTTATGGGCGATATGTACAAGAATACACATTCATACTTATTTACAATATTAAAAATCAGCCCAGAGATCTCCCATTCAGGCTTTATCCTGTCTGACGAGAGGAAGTCAAATACTGGAAGAGATCTCCGTGATTCTTTTACAGTCGTGCTAATAGTATTTAAAAACCAATGGAGACTGACAAAGAAAATTAGTGCCACAAACGCTCTGGACTTGAATGGGGAAGCTGGTCTTCGTAGAAGTCCAAGAACATATCTACAACAGGTCTGTGGGCCTATTTAATCCTTCGAGAAAGATTTGGAGGTATATAGGAACTGAGTTAAAGGATTTGGGTGATTAATAAATAAGATTTTGGTGGAAATTTGAAAATTTAGATAGGATAGTGTCAAGAACATACAGAAAGCTGAAGTAATGGTGTAAGGTTTTGTTTGTAACGTAAAAATGACTATTATTCGATGGACGTTAGACAGAAATGTCTGGATAATTTTGTTGTAGGAACATTTAGCTGTTTCTCACTGTTCAATATGGTCTTTTCGATTGAGTTGTTATGTTCAGTAGGTAATTATAATTAACTAATTCTGGTATGTGGGTTCCATATCATTATATTGTCTAAAAGGAAGCCAAGGTACTTGACTGTTTCTGAGAAAGAAAGCGGTATAGAATATAAGAAGTAATAGTGAACAGGATTGCCGTAGGAGGGTGAAAATTATGTGTTTGCATTTCGATTCATTGAGTTCAATTCACCAATTGCTGAACCACACAACAATGAACAAAAGATACCTTTGCAAGTTTAGAGATGCTATTTCCGGGTGTGAGGATCGGATGACACAATAATTGGGGTATGAACGGTGAAGGTAATGTAAAGAACTGAATTCAAGAAGATGTCTCAGATACGACAACGTAATAATTGGGAAATTGTGTGTTGTAGCAGACTTAGGTTGGATGGTTTGAGAGGCAGTGTTTAAGGATAAAGCTGTATCTAGAATTTTTTTCAGGAAGAGCAATCTTAATTTCAACAAAAAGTTGACATTTTATATACAATATTCTAAATAGTATATTTCCTACTTTTATAACTATAAAAACACACATACACAGGGGGAAAGGAAAACTTTATATGTGTTTGAAAGAAACCCGAACCCAGCTGACCTACCAAGAAGAGATTCAGTAGCCTGCTTCCGCCTGAGAACAGGCCATGAATAATCTGCAAAGTCATCTCCACAAGATAGGCGTGGCTGAGGATCCTAGGTGTGAACTATGTAGCCAAGAGAGAATGGATACAGACCACTTAGACACATATCCTGCTTTCTCGTATATAAGAAATAAGACATTTGGAAGTGAATATGTAAAAAAAATATAATTTATACTCTGCTGCAAGATTTTGGATGCTCGAATGTTCACGGAGATCGGCATGAGAAAAAAACAAAACATTTATAGTCTATTTCTATTTTTTACTAGAAACTTTAACTCTATATTTAATATACAACTTGGAAATTCATATATGCCTTATCAATAAAAAAATATTTTTTATCATGTTGGTGAAACAATTGTTTTGTCAATGGAGTTTCAGTGAAGAGGAGCCGAAGTTGGAGGGCTGATGATATCATATTGAAATTTGCAGTCCGTTAGGGAGACACCGCCTTTCGTAATTGAAGTCGGAAGACGTGTAGCCTTAACTAAAAGTACAGCATTTTTTATTTCGATATCTTTAACGTGCTCGAATATTGAGGAGGTGGGCGGCCGAGCGATCAGCATTCTGATAAATCGATGATTACAAGATCGAATTTCGGGGAGTTTTAAGAGTAGAATTAATCCTCCGCCCTCTTCACTGGACCGGAAAAAAAGACGAGGAAGGGAAGAGCAAAAAAAAAAAAAACAGTAATCGAATATTATGTATATAAAACATACACATCGATAACACAAAAAATATACTGCTCTTATTACTTTTGGATTGTTTTCCTGTTTTACGTAATGAGATGATATTGTATCTTATTTAATTCGATTTTACGCTGCCAATCACAACTTTGAGTCTTGATTTCATTCTGAAGAAACTTTTTAAAATAATCATTTCTCGAGCATTCGATATTGTCACTTATCTATCTTCGAAGAGACATAGAAATATTGTATCAGTAAAATACTCACTTGTGAATAAAACATTTCGCCTTTTGGGTTCGGAGGAAGACGGTCCCTCGGCTATGGAGAGCTGGGTGTAGGCAAGCCCTCACGACCTTCCAGTCGATATTGCTCACCTCGGTGCTCCTTAATGGTGATCATCATCCATCTTTTAACAGGTTACCGCTAACAGTTACCGCTAACAGGTTACTGCTAACAGTTACTGCTAACAGTTACCGCTAACAGCTTACCACTCTTAATTGGGTCTCTGTCCTGCAACGGACCTTAATTATAGCTAATTTTGAAAAAAAAATGTTTTTATTACTGTCTTTCGGACTTCCGCTTTTATCAGAAAGACTAGCAATCGCATCGACAAAGGCATTCTATATAACATTAAAGCTGATAAGATTTGCAATATGATTGATTATAGATCTTTTTTTCGTTACCTTGCTTTGTTTACGAGATATTCGTCCTGAATTATGGATAATTTTGAAAACGAAAAAATGTCCTTGTGTTTCTTGCTATTTTCGAGCTTTCGCTTATATAAGAAAAACGGTCCAAAGCATCGACAAAAACATGCTATACAAAATCAAAGCCGATTAAGTTTGTAAAATGCTTAAAAGTTTATTTTAATATAGATACCGTTTGTAATTGGAATACTCAAGTCTCAGATAAAATGTAGTGGAAGCGAATGGGTATAGTTTATTTTTATTTAGAAAAAACATCATCTAAGTTATTGACTTAGAGTTGAAAACATCACCGACATTGCATTATCTTTTCAGCTCAAATTACACGTCGAAACAATAGTTTTTTACATAATCAAATTTGATTAATTAACGCGCTTTCCGCCCATTCGCAACCCTTATTTTTGTTGTCTGTCCTATTAAAATATCTGTACCGCGGAGGTAAAAAACACGATGTCTCATTCTTTTATTTGTTGAGGGAGCCAGTAAATTTTGTGTCATTAAAATTTGTTTCTTAGTTACAAAATCTGTATTCCGGAGGTAATACAGGAGTAATACAGAGGACAACATGTCACATTTTTGTGTTTGTTGAGGGAACCAGTCAATTTTGTATTAATATTAAAATTTGTTACTTAGTTACTAAATTATTTAATAAATAAAATGTACATTGTGATATTTATCTCCACAGATATATTTAACTAAAAGGAAAAATAATATTTTGTATTCATTAATTGGATTATTTTAAAATAAGCAAACTCTTATATTCTTTTCTTGTCTAACAAGAGAGGACACTGGAGAACGGATACTGGATCACCGGTTTCAGTGAATATTTTATTGGTGATAATAGGATGAAAAGTATTCGACTTAAGTCCGAGTTTTTTTGCCAATGCGTCCTCGAAGCCGAGAAAAAATATATATAATTTTAACCTTTTGGTTATATTATTGTTTTCTGCCTTTGCTGTGCGTGTTTTTTAGGTCATAATATACCAACCGATATGATTTTTTTTTTGTGTAATATAAAAAATAAGCATTGGTTGTCATATTAAATGAATTCAAATGAATAAGAAATCACAAAAAAAAAAAAAAAAATATACGCTTCCGAAAAACAGGCTAGGTTAATTTTCGTCATAAAAAAAAAATCATATTAGTTTCTAATATCCTTTAAAATAAAAATTACTTGTGAAAAGAAAGAAAAATTAGTTTTATTTAAAACCATATTAAAGTTAACAGAGTTTGTGCAATAACATGAAATATTGGTTACTTCCAAGAGAGCTCAACATTTCACGATCGCTCCCGAAAAACTTTAAGTGCTTAGCATATTCGTATTAGTTACTGTTGACTATGAATGTCGGGACGTGGTCATATAAACAATAAATTATTAATTGGTGATCTTGATCTTATTCATAAAGTATATTTAATATAGTTTGTTAAACAATCATAAAAAAAATTCAGTAAAACGGTTTGGAAAAATATAGTCGGGAAATGTTAACTTGTTGTGAACGAGGACTGGCGCGGGAGGAGCGAGAGGAGGGGGAGGTGGAATGCATTGTGTCCGCTCTGGTCAATTTTCTGTTAGAACGTTTTTTTTTTTTTTTCTTCCGAGTGAAATATCAAGGTAGTCGCTTTTGGTGCCGTCAGTAACGGGCTAGTTGACCCAATTCAAAATCTTTGCACAGATAAAGTTTTTTTAAAAGTGACCGCTTTCAGAAAATAGTACGCTACAATGGATGCTTAAAAAGGGAAGTCAACGAATGGGTCACGTTATGGTTTAAAGAAGATGGTTGTTGTCAACGCAAACCTGGAACATTTCTTCATTCAAATTCGAATCCAAGAAAGAAAGAATTACGTAACCTAATAAAGAAGTAGATCATAAATTTCGTAACCGTTATTTAATTTTTAATAGGCCATTTCTATGAATTAGTTAAATATTAATAGTTTTAAAATCTCCATATTGATTGGAATTGTAACAATAGAATTAGTTATCAACATTCAGCTTTACATCGGCTATAAGTATTAGAATTGAAATATAACCAAATAATCCATTTTAATATCAAGATCAATACAGCACTATGCAATCAAGAAACACTTATAAAATATTGAAGATAATCTATAAAATTATCAACCATTTTACTAAAATTTAAATAAAATATCAAAAATCTAATTCTACCGTTTAATCGTCGCACAGTGGGGACAAAACCGTCCATTCTCTGGGTTTTTCTCCCAGGCATTCCCTTCTAATAATTTTAATTGGATATAACAATATTAGGATTCTATGTAATTTGTTATACTGAATCAAATAAAATTGTACTTTTGATGGTAGGAGCAACGTAAAATTTTTTGTTATCATATTTTTTTTTAGTTTTTTCTATAACCTTAACCAATTTTAAATCATTCTATTCGAAATAAAAGAAATAATGATAAACCTTAAACGAAAATCCTCTGCAACAGATTTTTTTTTTAAATAGTTATAAATTAAAATATTCTGCTTATCTACTGAATAAAAGGTTAGCGTATCTTACATAGGTATATTTACCATTTTTCTATCATGAATGATACATAAAAAATAATTAAGTAGATGTGTAGAATAAAAAATAGAACTTAAAGTCTTAACAATGTCTTCTGATTATATTCAGTGCTTTAATGTTTAACGGGTCACTGTTTTCTAAAACTGTGTATTCAATTAAACTGTTTTATTGAATTAAACGATAGTTCTATAAAGAACTATGTTTTTACTAAACTATCTATCATTTTAGTAAAAAATAGTGCTTTTATTAAATGTTGTATCGGTTTAGGAAAAAAATGATGTCCTTATACCAAGAAATAACGTATTAATAAAAAAATTAAAGATATTGTGCGGTGCCCGCATCCCACAACTTTCACTTACCACCCTCTTCTTAGCAGAAATAAGTATTTTCAAAGACAAAAGGGAAGTAAAAGTAAAAATTATAAACGTTATATTTATTTAAATTTCATTGTGGATATTTTTATTTGTATAATAAGTACCCTTATATATACAAATTTTAATATTTATATCGCTGTAATCTATACAATTAAATATTAAATAATACCAACGATAGCATTTTTATAAACAGCATTCGTATATTTACATAATATCGTCGTAGTCCATATTATATTAAGCTCATGTTACGTATGAAAGCCTGCTCTAATCTTTCGAGCGAATATAGAGGTCCTCCTTTACAACTATTTTCCCTTCCGATCTCTTATCTCTCCTTTAGTTAATTATCGAATTATTTCATATTTTATATTTAACTAGTACCAGTGAGTCAGTAATTTGACTTTAGAATGAAATATTTGTAAATATATTTAATTTGTAGAATATAAATATTGGTTGGCTTTTATTCTGTAAATAGGACCATAGTAATGTTTTGTTTTTAAAAATGGTTAAGTAATGTACATATATACAACTGAAGTTAACGTTAAGGAACAAAAATTAAAAAGAGAGAGAGATAAAGAGCCGAAATAACACGGAAGACTGTAGTATAAACACTGATTTATTCTTCTCCTTGCTCCTTAATTTATATGCTTCTAACAACTGATTTTTCCTAATTGCTGTTACTCAGATCTTTCACTTTATATATATATATATATATATGCATATAAATTCAATTAATGACTAAATGACTAACAGAAAAAAAAGGCGGTGATTTGAAAGTTAATTTTGTATAAATCAAGTAAAAAAAATAAGAATGCCAACAACATGGATAGACAAGAGTGTAATCAAACCCGAAGGTCTTCTAGATCCAACTGGGAAGTGTAATTAGTCGACGATCATTCCTTAGAAAGCTGCACAGGATAGTTTTCTTTGTGTATAATCGTATATATATATATATATATATATATATATATATATATATATATATATATATATATATATATATAAAATAATAAGGTTTATAATAAGGTCATTTAATTTATATAAGATTTATAATAACGTCATTTAATTTAAATTAAATGACCTTATTCCCAATAAATAGTTAAGTTTAAATTTAATACTCAAAGGTCGATTAAGGATAAGTTGTAAAGATATATATATATATATCTTTTATCACACATTTTATTTTTCTTTGTTAGATTAGCTAATTATTATCGATTGATCTGTATGAAAATATAAAACGGCTTACTTCTCTTGATAGACGTTGTTATTCGAGGTATACTTACAGATGTATAAAGGAAATAAAAGGAAATAGTGAGTTGATTTCAGCGAGCGATTAAAAAAAAAACTGATTAATAAACAAATTAACTTATCTATTAGTTAATTTTTCCATCTGATCAACGACGTAAACAGATTTAATGAGTTATTCGATACAGAATAAAATATCACAGATATAGAAAACTAGCAACTTGGAATAACAGCCCAAAAATACAAGGCAGCATGTCTCTAAAGTACATAAATACGTATACATGAATCTATATAGTGTATACATATATTTAATTTATCTCTTTAATATATAGTTGAAGCTAGAGATGCTAATCCATATCAATTTTTTTATGTTTTTCCTGGGTTCATTTATATAAAATATATTAACCATAAATGGAATGTTATACTACTTTTTTTTGCAAAAATATTGAACACAACATGTGTTAAACCAAATATGTAATAATATTAATAATAATTAATAATAGCAATTAGTCCACTACAAATAAATAACGGATTAAAGTTTATTTGGTCAACTCTGCTGTTTAAAGAAAAAAACGAGTGCACTGCGCGCATCACACAACTGAGATTCGAACATTTTTCACGATGCAATACTTTCCTTTACTATATATTTCATATATAGGTAAGTGAAAGTAAAAAACAAATATAAATAATTTTCCTTATTATCTTCAAAGAACATAGCATTTGTATTCAATTTTATTCTGCTGTTGTAATTTTTGTCAATTTTTATTTATTTATTTTTAATTCATCTAGTCTATATGATGAGAAAGATTATTTTTAAAATAAACCGTAGGCGTTGATATATTGTGGACTTTACGCTTTTAAAAAAAACAAATTTACAAACAATTTGCACATAAATAAAATAAAAACTAATTAGAGAAAAAAAATAATTATATTGTTCCTAGACTACTTGAATGCGCTATGAAAAATTATTTTATTTGTTTATTTAGAACCTTTTACGACATACTTTCTTCATAACGATCGCTTGATTAAATTATAATCCTTTTGATAATTAAACTGAATGTGAAAAATAGTTGAAATTTCTAGAAAATGAAAATGAAAATAGTTTTAAAATCAAAGCTAAAGCGATAGGACTATGGACTATCATATTATTATAAATGCAAAATACATTAAATTATTATCACAGAATTTTTTTATTAACACTTCCTTTTAGTCGGTGGTACATAGCACTTTTTTTTATCAAATTATTAACATCTACCTAAAACTCCGAAAATAGCTTCGTCTTATCGTAGCCTAAAACTTTTGTATTTACGAAAATTCTCGGAATTCCGGCGTTTTCAATCTGGAGATCGCCAGTTTTTCTGTTTAATTAGGTTCTAAAAACTCATAAACACCCATTTGCTTCCCACTTAAACCATAAAATAATTTGATCACAAAATCGAAAATAAAGGTGACCTAGAAAAATATTAGGCGTGAGTAACCTCCATTCGCAAAATGTTAAAATAACGAGGTTATATACGACGAAAGGCCCAATAAGTTTGTAGGCCACCTTTTTTATCTATTTGATGATCAAATTACCATAGGATTCAAGTGTAAATCTATATGATAGGTACTGTATGAAGTTGTTAGTACCTAATTTTTTTTTTTTTGGTTTCCTTCCCTTCCTCGCCTTTAAGGCTATACGGGATTTTTCCGGGCCAGGGGTGTGGACAGAGACTTTAAAGATTCCCTCGGCACCGGGATGCGAACTTGTGACTATTTTAAATCCATTGTCTCATATATCACGTTGCCGGACAACGCCGCTGCTGTGCACACACGTTAGCCCGTTCAGCTACCCCACCCACCGTTAGTACCTAATTAAATTAATCAATTTAATTTGAAAACGCCTCATTCATGAGAATTATCAAAGAAAAAAATTTTTATGTTACGATAAGATGAAGTTCCCATTCATGCTTAAAGGCAAGTTTTAGGCGGATGTTAATGATTTGATATAAAGGAGTTTGTACCACACATTATTTTTTTTTTAAACTTCGCAACTCTAGAATGAAGTTCATTATACGAAAGTTTTGACGTAATAAAGAAGAATGGTATCAAGATCCGTTGAAAATGTCAACATAAAATAGGAGAGAACAACAGTTTAATATTTATTTTGTATTATAGGCAGTTTATAACGTTTAATATGAGCTATTACTATCTGTAATGTCATCGTATTTAATTATGTTTGTGCAGCCGATGATTGCTGCAATATGTTTCACTTTTTTTTTTCTAGCCCGGAGTGGAAAAATATAAGGCCTACCCCCCCACCCCCCTCCCCAATCCCCCCCCCCCCCCCCACCCCCCCCACCAGCCCCCCACCACCACCCCCATTTTCACCCCCCCCTATTCTTTTCCCCCCCGACCCCCCCTACCACCCCCCCCCCCAACCCGAAACAAAAACCCCTCCCCCCAACCGGAGACACACATTCGATAACCAACCCTAATAGTCCCCCACACCCAACCATCCAATTACCCTAACCCCAGAACCACCCCATCAGGTGCCCACGCATTACACAAAATACAACCAAAACCTATCAATCCCCCCCCCACCACAAACCTCCACACCACCCCCATTCCCCCCAGTGTACCAACATCGTCAGTGTACCACACAGCCCAAGAAGAACACCTATGACCCCCTCCATAAAACCCGCACACCAGCAACACGACCACTCTCCTCATCCCCCACAGTGCCAAAAAACAAACACCCCACAACACACACCTAACCCAAAAAAAACACACCACCCACCCACACCCCATTAACTCACTACGACACACACACAACCACACACACACACTACTCACAACCAACCAGCCACACACACCCTTGCATCACTCACACACTACCACCACGACAACACACGTGCTCACACCAGAAACGCTGAGGTATAAGCTGATTATACATATAGACAGCACAATGACAACAATTGACCAATTACAAAGACTCAAACAAATTAATCCTGATGGCTAAAGTCTTAAGTCTATCAAATTTTGGAAATACGTGAAAAGGAATTAACTAATATAAAACCTTTAGTGATGTGGGTCAATACAGATGAATATTCTGACATATCATGCAGATCATGTTGCCGAATTATTGTGAAACAACGCCATTCTATATTAACAAAATCATACCTTTCACTTGGTGGAATCTTCAAGTACTAAACTATTGGCTTTCGCTGATGTGCAATACAAATAAATTAATATTATTAAATCATTTTTTTTTTTAACTTTTATTATGATATTTACAACTGTATTAGTATGAATACATCTAGTAAATTTGTACAGAGAAATATTATTACATGAAACACGCTTGTTGAGAAACTACCCACTGGTAGCACTCTATTTAAATCATTTAAACATGCTATAAGTGAACGTGGTACATGAGTACATTAACTATAACATTTATAATTACTATTAATTTATTATTATCAATTATTATTATTATTAATTTATTATTAATTGATTAATTTATAACATAAGTGTTTATTGCATTTTTTTTTTCACTTCTTACATAGTTGTTAGTTGTGCAATTTAAAGGTCAAGTAGGCGTAAGTAGGTATGAACATAATAATGATGGAAGTACTATTTATTTTTCAGATATTAAGGATGCGATAGTAGATAGGCTTCTGACAATAAAAATTACATTATATTGGTCCATGTTTAAGGTGAACAAATAATTTTTTATTGATGTTTGTGATTATTTTGTGAGACTTTGACTCTAACTGACTGATTTGTTAAGATTTCCAGGAATGTTAGGCAGGCTTATTGTGGAGTTTATGGTTGCCGATTTAAAAAAAAGTTCGTCTATCGCTTTATTTATAGATTTAAATAATATATTATTTACTTATTTTCGGATATTCAATAATTCAAGTATAGAACGATCGATTTCATTACTCATAATAAAATGTAAGGTTGTATAAATAATAAATAAATAAAATAATTAATACTGTTATTTATTTTATTGATGTAATATATATCTTAAATTTAATTGAGTTAAAGTATCCTCCTGACGTAGTGCCACTTTCATGACACTTAGATACACCTACAAGCTTAATTCACAAAGGTTTTTAATAACTGTCCATTCCGTTCTTCCATCAAAAACCTTATTTTGTAAATAAAATCGAAGAGTAAGGCGAAAAAGTGTAATAACATTTAACACCGTTTCCGTTATTACAAATATTTGTCGTTTTTACTCTGTTCTTTAAAATATATGCGACTGAACAACACTTCATAGTTTATCATTTTAAAATTTATTTTGTATTTTAGGGGGTTAATAAACTTCAAAAGTAGGAGTATTACTATATGTATTTTTATTACTGTGCATTTAATCTGACTACTCGGATGGATTATGTATTAAGGAGTAAAAGAATAACTCTATTTATCTATTTATATTATCTAAAACTCGAATACGAATAAAATAGTTTTATTTAAATATGTAGGCGCATCCATTATTAGCTGCAATCTAGTTTTCGCTTTTTTATTAAAAAAAAATATAATATATATATGTATTCATAATTTTTTTATGAATATATAAATTTGTATTTTTTTCCAGAGATGAGACTGGTGAGGTCGGTGTGTGGAGAGACACCGACCCCACCAGAACACATAATCTAATTTTTATTAATGACAAGTGAAGTGTTTTTTCCTTCTGTTGAGGGATTCATTGTTAGGTAGAGGCTTCCAGATGAATTGCAACGAGCTACATGCCCCGCCCATCTTAACCTCCGTGCCCTCATGTTGATTGACCAGTTTCTGTATGCAGTTCTTTATTGATCATTCTTCTCCACCTGTTAGTATTCTCATCCCAGATAGATCCCAGGTTATAGGGCGGAGAATTTCTCTCTCAAATCATTCAATACTTTTTTCTAGAGTGCTGGTTAGTGTTCATTGTCCTCCCTTAATTATTTATTATGATATTTCAATATATAAAGTATATATTTTAATATGATTATTATTAAATTTTATTATAATACTTAATTATTTGTTTTTAAAAACTATAGTTTTAGTACATACAAATACCGGTTAAATTAGAATACAAAATTACAAACAACAGATGTTACTGTTACTTATTTATTTTTTAACTTTTGTGGAAACATTTGACCGGAAGAATTTATTTCACCAGCTTTGTATAAATCTCTCACAAATTAAAGATTGCAAAGTGGAAACTCAAAATTAATTATTCTTAATGGTTCCAATTGTCCATTTTGTGGTTTCAAGCTACCCACTAACCTCAGAATAACAGCTTATTTCTTAAAATTTTTATAATTTAACAGTTAATATTATGGAACGAAAATCTTGTTATTACGAAAACGGGATACCAATTTATATTCTCATGCTTCCTTTGTATCTAATAGAGCAATAATTATACTCAATTAGAACAGTTTTTCCAGATTACAATCTCAGACTGGGAACTAATGTGAAAAGATTGAGAAAAGTATAATTGATTGCAGCAAGCATAACATTAAATGCTATTTTATTTTAAGGTTTTTCCCCGAGCTTGTAAAATATTAAAAATGTTATCCTTTCATAAATGCATGCATTTTTTACATGTTTAAGTAATAAAGAAAAAAATAGCCAATAGACCTTGGTCCTCTGAGGTATAGTGGATTTATATTACACAACCACTCACAGCGAACCTTATAAGTAAAGAAGTATGTCCATTATTTTGAAATGTAAGAAGTATTTCAAGATCGTAGAATCTGAACAGGAGACTGGTAATTATGGATTTGAAGAAGAAACCATTACACAAGGATCCCTTGTTCAATCATCACTACAAACAACTTAAATCAATTTTTTGTAATCACGTTGATGAAAAAATAAATTTTTATGTATCCATTTTCGAAATCGAGGATTAAACTAAATAAACACGATCATACTTAAAACAATGTTCCAGTCACGCTGTAATCCTTAGAAAGATTATCTGTTACTTCCACACTGGTTATCTATTAAAATTATTCTTAATTGATCCATAATTACACTTTAGACAAGCAATGCATGGAGATTACAGTAATTTACTTATTGGTTGGCTTTTACGCGGTCCAATATTGTGTACACCAACTTACAAATTCTTCAGTGAAATCGCCTGCCTTAACAAAAATTAAAAAAACTATTTGCTACAATAAACGAAAAACGCATGTATAACTCGTCCTCAAAGACGGGTTATCTGATGATAAATATCAAAATTATTACAGAGTAACCAGAAAACAATTGCATGAATTCACTTAGATATTTATAGCTGGCGAAAGTTGCAATCCGCCCAGCTTTAAATTACTTTTAAAATTTTTCTGTATTTTTAAGGTGAGAAATTTATTGATTAATCACCTTTTAAATATCTAGAAAGTAATAGCGTTTTCTTGAGCAAAAACAAATAATTAATATATGAACTTACCATTAATTACGTTTTTTTGATTTGGTGAAATTATTTATAATTGTATAGAGTAAGGCTATGTATGTATTTGTATGTTCACCAGATTTATTTTCATTTTTCATTGACTACGTTTCGGCTAGCATGCCATTTTCAAGTCTTATAAAACACAAATTCACTATTAATTTCATACAATACTTCACTTAACATGCTATAATAGTTATGTTAGCTATAATTTAGATATAGTGTATAATTTTCAGGCGGACTAAATAATACATATGACAATACCATTACTAAATTGGAATTCTTATGAAAAATACCTTAAGCAGTTTAATAATATTAATATTAATAACCCTTAATGGGCATATTTTCATAATATTTTTTTTTTTTTTTTTTTTTTGACTTGATTCTTCTACTCACACCTGTCAGAAGTTCCGACAATCAGCGAGTGTGATGTCAAGATGAAGAGATTGGTCTTGGAATAGGCGTGAGGGAGAGGAGTACCCAGCGGCGTCCTTCCTGTCTTGAGCGTAATATTTCTAGTTAGTGGAGGAGATCCCTCATCCAGCTTCTTTTAAGCCTCCTTCGGGTGCTATCGGGCATGTTAGTTGTGGCCATGCCTCGAATCAATGAGTTTCTATGTCCGTGTAAGTTATTATGAAATCGTTTGTAGTATGTTCGTATGTGGTCGTTAACTGTTGGCATCTGTAAGTCTTTATGTAGAGTAATGTTACTGACGTACCAGGGAGCTTTGGTAATAGTCCTGAAAGTTTTAGATTGAAAAGTCTGTAATTTACGTATGTGAGTCTTTTTGGCTGTCCCATATATCTGTAAAGCGTAGGTCCAAATAGGCTTGAGTAGGTAAGTATATGTATTCAATTTCTGTCTAAGTTTTAATTTAGAATTTCTTGCAAGGAGTGAGTACAATAGGCGTAGTCTTAGGTTTAAAGTTTTTGTTTTGTTTTTGATATGTTGGCCCCATGTCATTCTTCTGTCAAAGGTCAGTCCAAGATATTGAACTTTGTCTGTCTGAGGAATTTGGATATTGTCAAGGTAAATAGGGGGGCAAGTTTCACGTCGAAGGGTAAAAGTGATATGTTGTGATTTGTCAAGGTTGAGTCGAATTTTCCAGAGTTTGCACCAGTCGTAGAAATTGTTTAGGTGATATTGTAAAGTCTGTGAGGCGTATGCTGAATTTTGATGTCTTGTCAAGATTGTTGTATCGTCTGCGTAAGTCGCGGTCAGAGTATAGAGAGGATCTGGAATATCATATGTGTAAATAATATACAACAGAGGAGCGAGTACTGACCCCTGAGGCACCCCTGCTAGGGCTGGTTTAATGGTAGATAGTTCTGTACCTTGGCAAACAGAGAAAAATCTGTCAGAAAGAAAAGATTGAAGAATAAGATAGTAGGTTGGAGGGAGTATAGTCTTAAGTTTGAAAAGAAGTCCCTGATGCCAGACTCTATCGAACGCTTGAGCAACATCCAGAAATACTCCTGTTGCATATAATTTGTGCTCTAGTGCTGTCGCAATGTAGTCTGTCACTCGGTGTAGCTGATGAATGGTTGAGTGGTGTGAACGAAATCCAAACTGATGTTCAGGTATTATGTTTTCAGTAGTCAGTATGTCAAGAAGTCGTTTGTAGAGAAGTTTCTCAAAGATTTTAGAGCATAATGGGAGCAAGCTGATGGGTCTGTATGATGAAGGAAAGTCAGTGTTTTTGTTAGGTTTGTGAATCATTTTTATGAATGAGTATTTCCATTGTAAGGGGAATTTAGTCGTTCTGAGTATTGCGTTATAAATTGATGTTAGGTATACTAGAGCTTTCCTTGGCATTTTCTGGAGCACTTGAGCATTTATCAGGTCATGACCGGGAGCTTTCTTTTTAGGTAACTGTCTGATTTGTTCTGCAACTTGAGTGGGAGTGAAGCAAAGTGGAGGTAATGACAGTTGTAAAGGAATGTCTAAAGTGTTTTGTACATGTCTTTCGTGATCAGTATTAGAGAAGTCAGTATGTGGTATGAAAACAGAAGAAAGATGGTTGGCAAAGAGCTCAGATTTTTCAAGGTCTGACACAGCCCAGGAACCATCTACGTTTCGGAGTGGTGATGACACCTCACAATGCTTTACAAGTTTCTTAGTCTGTCTCCATAAGCTTCCATCGTCAGTCGAAAGATTTTTGAGGTAATTGTCGTAGTTCGTTCTTTTAAAATTCTGAATCTGTCGTTTAAGTTCATTGTTAAGTCTATTGAAAGTCCGTTTGTCAGATGGAAGTCGACCAGTCTGCCACACTTTGCGCGCTCTTCTCTTTGCTCTGATCAGGTCTCTAATGTACTGCGGATAGATTGGAAGAGACGTATTTCTGCTAGGTCTTGGTACAGATGATGACCATACAGCCTGTTGTAAGCTGATTGTGAACTTATCAACAGCTTTTTCGAGTTCCTCTTCGGTCTTAAGGGACATTGGGATTGATAGCGTCGAATTTAAGTAGTCGCTGTAAGCTTTCCAATCGATTATCCTATCTGTAAGTGTTGGTTTTTTTGATGCAGTACGAGGCTCATCGCATAGTACCAAACTGAGAAGAGAATGATCAGAACAAAGATCAGAGCTTGCAGTTACAGTATACGGCACTGTCCTGAGTCCTTTAGTAATGAAAAAGTCAAGTAAATCTGGTGTTTTCTGTCTTGAAGTTGGCCAGTAAGTAGGTGTATCAGGTGAGATCGTGTTTAATGAAAGCTGATCGATGGCAGACTTTAGATTTCTTCCTCTAGGAGTACAGAGTCGTGCTCCCCAGGACTGATGTTTGGCATTATAATCACCACCTGCAATAAAACACCGACCGAGATGTTGGAAAAAATTGTAAAACATTGCAGATGTTAGCACGTATCTCGGAGGGCAGTACACTGCAGCGAAGGTAATGGTATGGTGCTGGGTATACAGAGTAATTGCTGTGGATTGTATGTCAGGTGTAATGGGTAATTGTAAAGGGTTGTGTTTTAGTGATTGCTTAATCAGTATTGCCGTACCGCCATGTGCCGTCTTATCAGGGTGGTCAGTTCTATATATTTTGTAGCCTGGAATGTAAAATTTAGAATGTGGAGTCAAGTGTGTTTCAGTGATGAGAGCAATGTCAGTCCGTTTTTCATGTATGTACATGTCAAGTTCAGTCCTGTGTTGGTTTATACCATTTGCGTTCCAGAGAAGAACGGACATGGAGCCCACTGTCAGCCGATTAGTAGCCATAACTGGAGGATAAGGCTTGTGCAACGTGAGACAGTTCTTGGAGAAGGCTGAAAAGAGGCTGGATGAGGTTATTCAATCCACTTACCAAGTTGAAGAGCTGAGCTGAAGCCGGGTGATTGTAAGTCGGTAGTGGCGGTTGAGTAATGCCCTTTTTCATTTCTGGATGCTTTGGCTGGTGAAGGTGATTTTCTGGGACTTCTGTAGGAGAAGTTCGCAGTTTTGGTCCTAGATATTGGGAATCGGGTTTTGAAGAACCTGAATTTGCGGTATGCTGACTTTGCGGAAGAGAAGGAAACTCGTCTATACCTGGGGGTGCGCTAGTTTGTGCTTTTTGGGGACTTTGTATATTTTTACGGAGATTGCGTACTTCCCTCAGTTGTTTTAGAGTTGCACAACCTCTATAATTTGCTGGATGGGATCCGCTACAATTCGCGCATGTTGCTGCGGTCTCTCTTGTCTTTGTGCAGACGGTGCTATCATGTCCTTGGCCACATCTCACGCACTTCGGGGAGTGATTGCAGTAAGCCTTTGTGTGGCCATACTGCTGACAACGGGTGCACTGTGGAATCATTCTTTTCTTTCTTGGCTCTTCGATTTTCACTCTAGTATAGTATAAAAATTTGATATCAAAAATTTTTTCATTAAATGTGGCTTTAGAGATATCGATAAAGAACATGGGAAGTGGATTTTTGTATCTGGAAATAACGTTCACAATACTTGTGGCATCGTAGCCTAGGCATTTTAATTCGTATTTTATGGTTTCAATTGGAGTAGCATGGTGTAAGTTTTTTACTACGATTCTTGGATTTCTATCTTCTATTAACTGATAGGTATGGAAATCGGCACCTACCTGTCTTAAGTTAGCTACTATACGTCTATATGTGTCAGAGTTTTCAGGATATACGGTTACTCCTCTTGATGTGGATTTTAGGTTAAAGCTGTTCAAACCTCCTACATTTTGGAGAAATGTGACCAGTTCGGTGTAGTTCTGTACATCATTCAAGTGGATAGGGGGCGGTTTTACAGAAACTGGTTGCTTAGTGGTAGCATCAGACTCGTCACTAATGTTAGTTAAAACTTCAAAACTATTAGTGGTTACTGTTGTAACTTCACTTACCTTTTTAGCTTTTCTTGGGTCTCTGTTATTGTCCATTGAGCGTTTTCTTCCTGTAACGAGTTCCCAATTATTTTCAGTAGTTTGGTTTGAGTTTAAAGCGTCCACATTTTCTGTAGAACTGGCAGATATCGACGTCTCAGACATCGTTTGCGGTGAAACCGCTACACCGAGGTGTGGAGTTCCTATTTCTTGGAGCTAATTGGTTTCAACAACAGAATGCAACAAAAAGAAAAGTTTTCACTGTTAATTTACTCTAAGATTTTGTCAAAAAGATTTTCAAAGAAAAATTAACCTCACTTTTTCTCATAATATTTGAATTTGAGTTTAATACGCCCTTGATGAGTGAACAATAGTAATAATAATATAACAATGTACAACTCCCCAACCACTTACACGTGACTATAATCCAATTATGGACGATGTATAAGAAGCATCATTAAATCAAGTGAGGTTGTTGAAATTCATTAGGACAGGTGTATGGTGATCTTTCCTTAATATATGCAATTTTATTTATAAAACAAGCTCAATTTTATCTCTTTTTTAACTTAAATTGACTTGTAAATTAATAGGTTGACACAACGCAATTAGTGTTATAATTTATAAATTGTTTATCTAAAAGATGACTTACATTACCATTATAGCATGTTAAGTGCAGCACTGTATGAAATTAATTTTGACTTTGTCTTGAAGTATAGTTGGCTTGAAAATTAATCCTAGCCGTTACGCAGCCAATGTAAAATGAAAATAAATGTGTTGAAATAATATACATAGTCTTACTTTATACTAACCTTACTAGTTTTCTGACCGATTTCTTTGGTAAATATTCCCAAAATCTGCAATTTCAATTTTTAATTTTAATTAGCCACCATGTCCACTTCCCACACAAATTTTTTCTCCTTCTAATTAGTTCAATTAATTTTTCCCAACTATAAAAAGTCACTATAAAAAGAACTATGGCAGAGGCACGAACATCCGCAGCTCACTGAAGTTGAGCTTGATCCGCTGTGAGCTCACCCTGCGGCCCAACGTTCGCTGTTCACATAATCTCACCGTGAGTAGAATCACATCCACTCACCAAGCTGCGTCTCAACTTGCGCCCGGGCTAAAAGTCGGATATTTTACTCTAAATACCATTAAGCGCAGTTATTCCTTTCGCAGCTATAAAACAACAGTATCAAGGATATTAGTCTTACAATTAGTAATACTTTACACAGAAATGTTACCAATAACATTTTTGTAGGCAAAGTTCTGATTACTTTATTATTAATAACATTCCATGCCTACTTTTTACACTGATCAATAATGGAATGTTATTAAAATTGACAACAACGATTTGTAGTAAATACTTTTTTTATTTATTTAATAGTAAATGAAATTTACAACAATATTACACGGAAAATACAACAAGTAAATGTGACATTGTTAACATGACATGTACAACATGAAGAGAAACTACCCAATGGTAGAACTCAATTGGTAAATAATTAAATTCAATTTACAACAATCAGTTAAAAAATGAAAATGGTTCTAAATAGCTCATTGAGTAAGACACTCCGTGTTTTCATCTCCCGGGTTTCAGTCCGGCTGTGGTCAGTAATTATTTACTATTTATTTATACTGTAATTATTTGTCTTATCCCCGTCTAAATCTTTAAAACAAATTTCATCCTGTCTGTAGACTTTCGAAAGTATGTTAATTTTAAAACCTTCCCGTTTTTTTCAAAGTAGGTTTTTAGAGAACTTCTCCATGAAATTCTCTTTCGTTTTGATAACTCATTCGTCAAAACCTATCGCTGCTGTGAGTCAAACAAGTGATATACATCAATATATTATATACAATCGATAATTCCTGCGAATTATCCTGTATAGATAATGATAATGATAATATCCATACAGGATAATTCGCATCATTTGTAGCACAATTAGCAGTACCTTTGGTATGGTGTGCTTAATATGCTTAATATGGTGTGCTTTTGATGATTGTTTTATTTTGTAGATAAAGAATTAATCATAATGTGTAGTCAATCATAAATTTTTTACTTTTTGATTTAGGAACGAGTAAAGTTTTTTCTTCGTAACTTTTTCTCTTCGTTACTTTTCTGGAATATCCGCTCATTTTTCACCCCAAAAGGAGAAGATTACTTTGAAAATGAAACCTTAGTCTTTGGAATTGATGAAGCATTAACCGAAGGTATGGCGTACCCACAAAAAACAAATTTGAGAAATATTTAAGCATAGGCTCTATTTTATTATATGATAGGAGCTGCGGAACTCTATAGTGAACTTGATATTGTGGCATTGATAAAAAGAGCCAGAATCAGACGGTTAGGTCATGTGGAAAGGATGCCAGACCAAAGAATGCCAAAGAGAATGCTGCATGATAAGGCGTATGGCAAAAGAGGTAGAGGGCGCCCTCGGATCAGATGGCTGGAGGATGTTGAGGACGATCTGAGGCGGCTGGGCGTTCGAAGACGGAGGGAAGGAGCACAAGACCGAGGAGATCGGTTGGCTGCAGTGGAAGAGGCCCGGGTTCTTGCAGGAATGTGGCGCCATAATAATAATAATAATAAGCATAGGTTACAATTAATAGGAAATTTTAATTTTTTAATCAAAAATACAGTTTTTACTTCTTTTTTTTTAGTAGTTTAAAAAAAAATAATTTGAGCGTGGTATTAGGAAATTCCTTCTGTGGCACGCCCAGCCTTTATAAAGTGGGTAACCATAATTAAATAATTAATTAAGGGGAAAACCTGGCGGTTAAGCGTGATCTCAGTTAAATAACTTCCTTGCACAACCTTTGATCTTTGACTAAGAAACAGTACTTTTCCTAAATAGTACTGAACCCATGACCCTTCATGGGTTGAAAGTTGTACAGGTTTTTTTTTATGTTATAAAATGGATAATTTGAGTTAGCAACTAAGGAATACATAAAAGACATATGTTTTGTGAATCTTTATTCAAAGTTCTGTCCGCTGTAATTTATTATGATCACATTTTTGGTACTTCTAAGTATTTATTTTTTTATCAAGTATTATTTAAAAAATATTAAAACTGGATTCACTACAAGGAAATATCCATTATGGAATGTCATAGACTCATTTTAAACGTAACTGGACTCACCTGTATGAGATAGGAAGGCGGGATTATTTCCAGGTGCAGATGACCTTCTTCTGGGATAGTGGGTGCTCTTGGACCACAATAAGACGGTACCGCTTTCGAATACCCCTCGACCATCCCAGGCAGGGGCCTTATCTTAGACCCCGATTACTGAGTAAGGTTGCTGAAAAAAAAAGTGTTCTTCGAGGACACCACTTTTCTGGACGTAGTTGTATGTAAATTTTATCTTTCTTAGGAACTTGCGAACAATTGCATTATTTACGTCTGTATAACCTTTAGGGTGTTTCCTAAGCTTGTTTAAATGGTCTCCCTTTCTACAACTTCGCGAGTAAAAATTATATATTTGTAAATATCGATTTCTAGGTATTAATATTTTTTTTTTCATTAATAAAAGTCGCTATGTCCAATTCATCATACAGCTGAAACATAAATGTTGAATTTAGTTTTTCTGTATATGTCTAATCAGTTAAGAAATACGTAATTCCTTTAATTATCAAAGAACCAAAGGCAAAACTGAAAATAGAAAGTAATAGAATATAATTGACAGGTTCTACAAGGCCTTAAGTATCTCAGTACCGGTTGACGACTCCACAGTTGTCCTTTCTCCGATTAAGCATCATTAGGACAGTAAAAGACTTTCATTTTTCTTTTTGTGGCACTAACACTCCCTGTCGTTCATCTTACGGTTTAATTGGTTAAAGACAGCATTGGATTCAATCATTGAGCGGACAGAACAAAATCTAAATACTCAAATTATAAATTTTATTTTAATAAACATGACTACAATTATGTATGTCAAACACTACTATCAATATACTCTAAAACACTCAAATCTAATGACCCAACAATAATTTTTCTTCACAAGATTGGAATTCAAGGGTATAAAAAAATTAATGAAGATAAAATAATCATCTAAAGAAACTCCATTAAACTACAAAATCAAAAGAACTCAACAATTATATGAGATTTTTTTTTTATCCTATGACTACGTACTTATCCGTCCTATGGGAAAGTGGTTTTCCTATACTTTTTGTGTTTAAAGTGTGTTATTTTTTTCGGTCTTAGCGGATGTCCTGAAAGGAAGACGAAAACAGCCACCGTGAAACAACTGGTTAGGGCAAATTATTGTGGAAGTCAGCTCCTTGGCCCGAACAAATATTTCTTATATTCTTCATCGAAACAGATTTTGTTCAAAAATCTTAAAAACAAAAGTTATATAAATGATGTTAATAAAAGTTTGAAGGTATATTATATCTAAATTATGTATCTTAACTATCCATCTTCATTATATTGTAATATTATAAAATTATAAATTCATCAATTATAATTTATAGCGTAACATATACATCTTTAAATACATTAAAAAAATGATGAAAAATAAATAAATAAAAGGTTTAGTGAACCCGAAGGTTCGATGCCGACACCACCAATCGCTGCCTACACTTCCATCTGTCGGTCGCCGCACAGTGGGCAAAATGACTAAATTATGGGTACCAAAGTCAATCTCACATTTATTAACCAATCAATGCAAGTACAAAAGCAGCGCGATGACCATTGCATGGTTTAAAAGAGAATTGAAATAGTTTCTAAATATGAACTTTCCAGCAACTAAAATGCGGAAGTTTAGTATTTGTTCTAATTTTTTTTTAGAAAAAGCGTAATTTGAAAAATAATAACCATTTAATAAATTGTGTTTTTAGAGTTTCATAAATAAGCTGATTATACTTTAAGTAGACGTAGAATATAATCTAACACACATTAACTGTAACTTATTTTTAATAATACTATTTATAGAAATATTGTTTTATTTATTTATAAAACAAAAAACGAATAAATCAGTAAATTTTTTAGCATAAAACTAATAAACTTTTATGAATAATAGTACATAACAATTTCCATGTTGGTATTTACTTTTCTAGTGTGATTATTTAATAAATTACTTTATACTTGTAATTGGGCCACATTACATGACATTCAGGAATCAAATTCCAACAAGATGTTTTATTTTGTTTTGTTTTTTAGTCAAAGAATTGCTAAATATCAAGAAGGCGGACAAAGTTATTAGTTTTACGTGTACATATGGGGGATCTAACAACTCGCGATAAGTCTCCTGATAAAAAAAACTCGAAAACCATATATATTAAATTCATCCATTTTTTGAACAGTCAGAAAGCGGTACACGAGTTCGTCATATACATAGCGCCAGCACCTGCTTATAAGATCAATTCGAGAATTACGTTTCAAAAACAAGAAAACTTTATCTACATCTATCCGTGGTGCTCAGTTTTTCTAATTTTATACTATAAGTAGAAATAGTTTCGTGAATATGTTAATTCATATTTTTTGCGGACAATACTTACTTTTGTCGGGATCATTGTGTTTATTACTCCTCTTTCGGCATTTTTCTAAAACTAAGTCTAGTAAATAAATGTCAAGAGTCAAGTATTCTCATATTCCAAGTTACAATTATATTTTTTTTATTTCATGGAACTATTGAAGTTTAATTAGCACATTATCATACATACTTTTATAACTAATAAAGCCTTGATGTAGTATTTTTTATCGAACTATTTTTATCGAACTCAGCGACCCCCAATACGTTTAAAGAAAATTCATAACCCCACCGAAATCTGCTCTTTTTAGAAATTCAAAAACCTAACAAAATATGCTCATCATAAATTTTGATGGCGCATGTTCCACCATCAATATACCTTCTAGGCACCCCAGCCAATATACGCTATTACTCTTCCTAGTATATCTTCCGTCAAATGTATTGGTTCGTAAAGATATTCAATTATTTTGTTGAACAACTTTAAAATAATATACATTGGCGTTGAAATTCGGTTCTTAATTATTGTCTTTTGTTACTAGCGGATTCAGGATTTATTTTAGAGAGGGGCTTCAGCCCTAAAGCTTTTTATTTCATTAATTTAAAAAAAAAAAGAAATTATCTACCCATATGAAATGGTGTTTAATTAAAGTTCTTGAAGTCCTATTAAATGTAATTACACGAACAATAATACTTTAAGAGATAGATTTTAATTTTTTTTTTTCTATAAAACATGTTTATATTTTACCATTTGGGTGAGGGGGAAGGGGCTTCAACCCGAAAGTCCCCTCCCCCTCCCATCGCAGACCCGCCTGTGGCTTCTGTCATCATCTTTTAAATATTTTTTTTCTCTCAATCTATCATTCGCAATGATAATGCTTCTCAACCTTTACGACTGTATTGAAAATTAACTATAAATCCTAGATACAACTGTTACTGGTGACATATTGCAATAAATACCAAATATGGATGCTGTGGATTCTCTTTGATAATTAATAAGTCTACAAAATTTCAATGAGATTGAAGTGGTGTTATGGTTTCATGTTATGAAAACTATAAAAAAAAAACAAAAAAAAACTCAATAATTATTAAAAATAAATAAATCTGCCCCAGGAGCGTATTAAAGACCCAATAACAATTTAATAATTCTTGGGTTATTACATGATTAGTTAACAATTGTAGACGACTCTGCGCTCAAACCTGATTCGCTTGAACAAGAGCCGTTAAAGAATAACTGCAAACCGATAAAGTTATATTTGAGCAGATAGTTCATGGGAACTTACGGGATCGAGTACTGGGAAATAGGGTAGGATGATAATGGGGGAAACCGATCTTTTTACACTATTCGGCAGCAATGATTTTCAAATAACGAAGAAAAAAATAAATGGTTTCAGGTTTCACCATCATTTTTAGACTTTTACATTCTCCTCCTGACGTACGGAAACATGATTTACCTATTTGAAGACATTTTTTTATTGAGCAATATTACATCTTGTCTCGACTAAGGATATTTGTAAAAGTTATACAGGAGTTCGTTCATACATTATGTACAATATATAAAAACGTTCATTCAGAAACTCTGTGCCGAGTTTTTCCACCCGACATGTGCAAGGAAAAGCAGACATTTCGGAGATCCCAGTACCTCTCTCTCAGCCGCATCATCGGTATTAATGGCTAATAGAGGCTGAAAAGAGGCGCTATAACCACAGATAAACATAAAGTATAATCATAAAAAATATTATTAATTCAACATGGTGAAAATTTTGAATGAAAAAAATTAAAATTAGAATTTTCAATCAAAAGATATTCAAAACCAAAAATGCAAAGAATGGATTTCTTTTTAATTTGAAAAAAGAAAGATTTCTAATAAAATATTAGAGTGTATAAAAAAAATGACCGTTTTATCAAATTCAAGATTTCAAAGGACTGTAAATATTTTAATCCTATTAATACTTAGGAATACTTAATAATCATTTTAGAGCATTCTCTAAGCTTGTTTAATCCCATTCGACTTATTCAGAAAAAGCCTAATTAGCCTATAGTTATTTTTTTTAAAGTAACATGTCAGTGTTCTACGAAATTCTCGTAACTTTAAAGCACTACTGGAAAACAAATTTCACAGCCGCTGAAGCAACTCGTAAAATTATTAAATATGAAGCGGAAGATGTCCCTGACCAGAGCACTGCGCGGCGTTGGTTTGAGAAATTTGGCAATGGAGATACGACGTTGAAAAGATAGAATGGCTCCGGGTGACAATTAATGGATATTCATGAGGTTCTGCAGGAAGCTGTTGAGTCAAATCCGTCCAAAAGTGCTCGCGAACTTGCCATGGAGTGTGGTGTGTTGAAAGATGCTGTTAGTCGCCCTCTACTCACCATGGGGAAGGAGAAAAAGAGAAGTAGACTTGTCCCTCACGAACTTACTTCTGAGCAATCAGATAAGAGGCTAGAAATTTGTGAACATTTATTGAATAACCCTTATGAGATTTTACCGCAAGATTGTCACCTACGATGAAAAGTTGATTTACTAGAAATCCGATTATTCGTGAGCAATGGCTAGATCGTGGTTAAACTGATTTTTCGGTTGCTGCAAAGGGGTAATCCGAAAAAAAATCTATGCATTGCGTTTTTTTAAATAATTTTAAACATGTTATTTATCACGAATTTGTTCCTAATTAACCGAAAAGGAATTTTATTCCAACAACATAATGCTCTCCCTCACACTTCTCGTCGAAGCAAAGAAAAGTTTAAAGAACTTCATGGGTCAAACTCCTGCCTCATCTACCATATAGTCCAGACCTCGCACCATCGGACTACTACTTATTTAGATCCATGGCCCATTTTCTTCTAAGGAAAAAAAATTGATAGTTTTGTGGAAGTTGAAATTGCAGTCCAAGAGATCTTTGACAGCCATCCCAAAGGATCGTATCAGCGTAGGATCGAGCAATTGGCTTGCAGATGGCTAATGACGGTAGATAACAATGGACTATACTTTGAGTATAAATTGTATTTTGTATCAAAGAAATAATAATACCAATATTTGGTTAAAAACGGCCATATTTTTTATACACCCTGTTACTATAAAATATTATAGTATTATATATATTAAGTACACAGGTAATATTTATTCATACGATTTGTCTCGTTGAAAATATTACTGTTAATTAATTTTATTGTTTTACACGTCCAGATGGACTGGTGCATTATTATAAACCCATTTTCATCATGGCATGGTCTTCCTGGTGTGTGACATTAACGACGAACGATTTGCATTGTCGAATACTTTTCTCAGGAGATACTCTCGACTCAGCCTTGTCAAAGCTAATATTGATTGTACCCTGTAGTGTTTGTGATGACTTCCTCTAAGCAAATCAAATATTAATATTACCAATGAGTTGCAAAGCCATCAACAGATACTTCCTGTTCCTTCCAGATGACAAAAGGTCGACCTCTTACATAGTGCGTTCAGCGAAGTAGCCGGCAGTCGGTAGTAGTAGATGAAGGTATGTTGTGCCTTGCTATCGATCTATAAATGAACAATTTCGTTTGAAGTAGAATAATTAAGTTGATAATGCAATAAATAATCACAAAAAAATTAGCGATCCATGTATGAATTGATGAACGCTCTAATCGGTCACTGCGTCAGTAATAGGAGATTACTAATGCGTTCGTTCTGATAGGGATTATTCCACAATAAGGCTTCAATATTCATGGATTATTGTCGAGAATGACATTACGGAAGCTGCTCTGATTTTCATAGCTATCAAGAGAAAAAAGTATTATTGACCCGATGACCATGACCTTAAGACAGGCATTTGATCTCTTTGATTTGATTTGGATTAATCTGTAAAAGGCATTAATATTCAAGGCTTGGGATGATTGTACATAAAACCATGTGCTGATGTTGTACAATTGTAAAACCGTAGCCATTGAGGAAAGTAGTGACTGAATTCCTTCTGTCAATTAAAGTTGATGGTACACTAAATAATGACTTTCGGTTTTTTACATCTAAATACAACGGACATTTCATAGTAGGGTCTATATTATTGAAGCAATATAATTGAATTGGAGGTTCCTCACACATGTCAATATTAAGTCAGTTACTTTCTTGCTTTCTCCACATATGTAATCCTTCTTTCATTTTCCTGAACATAAATAATAGTGAACTTCATATTCCCGTATTTTTTTTTTCAAATTTCATCTGTAAATATTCAAATATTGAATGATATAACTAATTTCCTATTTTATTTTATTGTTATTTATAAGCTTATAGTTTGTTTGACTATGTGAAACCCACAACACCGGTATAATATCACGGCTTCTTATAGGCATCGCTGTAAACAAACATTATTAAAATCGAAACTAAAGGTTGAATTTCATATCTGTAAGAAATAATGTGAAAGCCCTACCGATTCTTACTGGACGAAATAGAAACAAATCTTTTTGAAAATGTGATGTCAAACCGTATCAGTAAACCTTAAAAGGTTACTTTGAAGATTAATATCTTATGAATAGATGATCGTAAAGAACTCTTGATTTTACCGAAATGTTTAATATATGGCTCGTCTGTCTTAGCTCCTTGCCTCATATCCTGCGATATTGATTAACCAGTTTCTATAAGCAGCTCTTTATTGGTCATTTTCCTCTAGCCGTTAAAATTCTGCTCCCTGGTTCCTCCGGTTATCTTAGGGAGATTTTTTCTCTATATTTCTTTCTTGTGTGCTGGTTACTGTCCAGGTCCCCTATCCATTTATTAGAACTTGTGTTTATCTTAGTATTGTACAAATTCAATTTAAGTTTTTTCGGGATTCCAATACCTTTGAAGCGCTTGTTATGTAAACCAGCGTTATTTCCGACCGTTGTTAATTCATTGAGGTTCTTCATTGTCATAAATTTTGTTATGTAATTATAATATATTCATTCCGTAATCAATAGAAAAAATAGAACAAGCTTATTCCCCATTATTTACAACGGTTTATACTTTATTTGTAAATAGCACAGGCGGATCTACGGGTGGGGCTTTCGGGCTGAAGTCCTCATCCTCCAAATGGTAAAATGTAACCATGTTTTATAAAAAAAAATATCTTTTAAAGTATAAAAAATATCTTTTAAAGTATTACTGTTCGTGTAATTACATTTAAACTGAGTTCAAAAATTACTAAAACACCATTTCATATAGATAATTAGTATCTTTTTTTTTTTTTTAAGACATTATCGTTATATATATATATGAAACAAAAAAGCTTTCGGACTGAAGCCCTTTCCCAAATTAAATCCTGGATCCGCTAGTGGTTAAGAGTAATAAACGAATATTCTCTTTTATAATGTTACTTTTTCATAATTTTATTTTTTTCATTTGGCGTTTGTTAGAGTCTGGCACCCGAAAATGATGTACAAAACTCCATAAATTCCTACCACCCATATACTTCCTCATCATCCGTTCCTACCTTACTGACAAATATTTCAAAATAAATCACAACCATGCTTATTCATCTCTTTTTTTTCTCAGTTTGCTGGTGTTCTTTAAGGTAGTGTCCTAGGTCCTTTCCTTTAAACAGTTTATACAGCTGATATCCTAACCCAATCCAACACTGTCATCACCACCTATGCCGATGACACGTGTATCCCATCAGTTAATAAAGATCCATCAAATGCACCCCAAACTCTTCAATCACACATCACAAGTCTTGAAAAATGGTGTCAAAACTGTAGGATTAAAATAAATCCCATCAAATCATCTTTACCCTTTATCGCAAACCTATGACTTCCTTCCCTACAGTATGCTTTAACGATACCCCACTTATCTCTGTTGAACAAATCTGATACCGGACTGAAACGACTAAAAACCGCACGACGTTTTCGACTACCACATCACTTAATAAACAAACACTCTAAACTTGCAATTATTTACAAAAGGCTCATATAAATTACTATAATAAGCCCTATTTGAACTTAAGGGATCAAACTTTGGGATTCAAAGAAACCGTCAAATTCCTCTCGTATTCAATCCTTACAATCCAAAATCATTCGTAAAATCCTCAATGCTCCCCCCACTTTGTCACAAATAAAATCATCCATAACGACCTTAATGTAACATATGTTTCCGATTTTGCTCAATCCTTCCATAATAAACTTCTGAACCATCCGAACTCTTTTGTTTCCTACCTTGCTTCCTTTTTTATTCCTGATAACCCTCCGAAGAATCTGGAAAGAAGATGACCTCGGGACCTTCTAATATAGAATTATAATTGGAATGCTACTAATGGGTAGTTTCTCTTCATGTTGTACAGAGCATGTTAGTGATTACAAATTTACTAGTTGTATTTTTCATGTAATACAGTTGTAGATTTCAATAAATATATATATTTTTTAAAAATTCATTTAATTCTTATATAATTTTACTTTTAGTCTATAATACTTGATTGTAAACTGCATTTTTCTTTTCTTTTCATTCCATCTTTATTCAATTTCATGAAAAATTGTTTTTAAAACTTTTAAGTAAATTAGGTCACAAAGAATTTTTTACCGTAATAAATTAATTTAAGGCAATAGGAAAATTCTGTTAAATCAATTATTGCAATTGTAAACTGACAATTCAAATTAAAAAAAAAAATAATTAACTGTGTAAAACAACCAAATTTGCCTATTAATTAAGTGTTAATAAGTAAATTTGCTTAAGACCTCATAATATTTTTTCATAGGTTGTTTGTTAAAAATATACCTTTCACAGGATTGGCTCCTCTGTTATATAGGTAGTATTTCCGTATTGAGGGACGTAGTTTGCCTTCACTTATGACATTCTCACCGATCACCGTGTATCGTCATCTACCGGTTCCAAATCAGTTGAATTTGCTGTAAAAGAATCTTATTAAATAAAAATTAAAAATTTGGTCATTTTAATGTAACAGCATGATATGGAATTTAAAAAAGTCACACACTTTACGTATCCTATAAATGACAGTATGTTTAATGCTCTTCAATACAGGGTGTCCCTTAAGTAGAAGGAAGTTTTTATAGAAACGATAGTAGACCTCAATACCTACAAAAAAGTTCATATAAACAATGGACCGATTTTCAGCAGATAAGTAGAAAATCCAAGTTTTGTGTGTTTTTTAAAAATAACACGCTTTTTGTTGAGTAGAAAACGATAACTAAAGAAATATGTAATTTGAGTTATTAACAATTGCTTCATTCTAAATGATTGTCTATAAAAATTATTATCCAGATTCAAAGATTTAGGATTTAAGAATTATTTTTCGCATTACCAATTACCTAGTTTTGGTAAATAATTATTGAAGAGAATCAATAACGACATTTTAGGTAAATTATAGTTGTGTATATGTTATTTTATTTCAATTAAATTAAAATCTAAACTTCCCAGTCAAACATTAGCACAACAAACCCAAAATAATTTTTCAAACGTTGTCCTCTGAAAAACCGAATGATGTTTTACAGCATCATATTGTATTAATTAAAGGCAACTTTGTTTGATTTTAGATTAGTATTTTTTTTCCTTTCTTGACCACGTTAAAAGTCTCGTGATACTGATTTACAAATTCAGAAATTGATTAGAATTGTTGAATTTTATTTTCACATGCCGTTTGAAAAACCCCTACAACGGTGGACTTTGTGACACTGGCTACTGGATAAAAAAAAAGCTATAAAGTTGGTAACACGGATTCGATTTCGGGTCAAGGATCTAAAAATAAAGGCTAGATATTTACGCTCAGGTAACGCCTATAGTTCGACATTTGCAAGTTATTTTTCTTAAATATTTTCTCACATTACTTTTAACGGTCGATCATTTAAATAATTCAACACAATTTATATGCATTCATTAATTAAATCGTGCCGCAAATTGCTATGGGACGTTGTACCATTATGCTGAGTCAATATTTCATAGAGTTCAGTTTACAATGGAGGGGGATTTACAAGTGGTGGATGGCTGGTTCTTTCGTTTGGTTAGCGTTGTCCTACTGACACACTGTTGAGGTCAACTGAAAGTATTTGATGAATTGCAGTTTCTTGCTATGTCCTCTTGAAAGATTCATCTGCAGCGATAAGTTGTAGATTTCATACCTACAAAATGATAAAATTTGGAATCTATTTTAAATGTTTCGCCAAGACTGTTGAATCAGTAATCCGAATCCAATCGATTAATGTATTCGACACCAGGCGATCTGTGTGCCTTTCATAGCCCATCACTACCACAGGTTAAGTTGAAATAATTATTTGTCAAAAAAACTGGTTGTAATTTCTTATAACACAATTAATTATAAATTTGAAAATATTAATTAAATTTGAAAATGTGATCTCCATTTCTAAAACGTTTTAAATTTGTTAAATTCCGATCATTATGGACATCCTAACGTAATTTAAAATATAGTGATTTAATTTAGCAAGCGGTAAGATAATGAATAATTCAGAGTGAATTTGACAGTAATAATATTTGTTCATTCCCAAAATCATGCTAATAATAAGAGCATAATTTTTTGAAAATTTTGAAAGTGTTTCAATATTTTTTGCTTGCTTCAAAAACATAACAGAATAAATTTGGTAATATTAGTTTTTAATTGAGGGATTGATATTAGTGGATGTGGAATAAAAATCTACACTCTCTTAGAGAATGATAAAGAAAATAAAATCATTAGATATTGTTTAATAAATTTATTTATTTGCTGGAATAAAATTAATAAGCTGGTAAAAAGGAAGCTTTTTATTCCGTGGTATAGACCCCTTTTTATCGAATTATTAACATCCGCCTGAAGCTTCGTGAATAGTTTCATCTTATCGTAACTCACAACTATTTTATTTATGAAAGCTCTTGGAATTGGGGCGTTTTCAATCTGGAGGGTGGCAAGCTTTGTCCATTTAATTAGGTACTAAAACCTCGTAAATACTCATTTGCTTTCTACTTGCATTGTAAGATAATTTGATCACAAAATCGATAAAAAAGAAGTTTTACAAAAATAATGGGCCGTTTGTCCTATATAATCTCGTTATTTTGAAAATTTGGGGATGTAGGTCATGCCAAGCGGCTCAATACTTTTGAAGGCTACCTTTTTTATCGATTTTGTGAACAAATTATCTTACTACCCAGAGAGAGAGAAACACTTTATTTTCATAAAATATAAAATATAAAGGATTGCTGCCCAATTATATTGGGGTGCTACATACACAGCATACTCTTCTATCCTTAGGACAATATATGAACTTATATATAAATATACAGAAGTATTAGTTAATATTAGTAATATATATATATATATATATATATATATATATATATATATATATATATATGTTTTCTGTTCGGTTAAAAAAAAAAAATAATAAAAAAAAGCATGAACAATGAAAGGAAAGAAAAAGGAAGAAAAATAAATAAATAAAAAGAAAAAAATAATAAAAATGAATATCTTCCTTTTTCCTTCCTTTCATTGTTCATGCTTTTTTTTATTTGTTTTTTTTTTAACCGAACAGAAAACAGATGGGTCTTAACGAGTTTCTAGTACCTAATTAAATAGACCAAATTTGCTCCCCTCCAGATTGAAAACGCTCCCATCCCAAGGGTTTTCGTAAATAAAATAGTTGTAAGTTACAATGAGATAAAACTATAAAGTTTCTTTGTAAGGGGCCTGTAACACGGACTATTTCATTCTAAATAAATTGTTATCGATAACACAAATAAAAAAAAACCAACAGAAAAACTGTGATGTGTGGTATTATTCTTTCAACATTTAAATATATATTTAATATAAAAACATCTTGAATGACACCTAAAACATCAAGTAATTAAATAAATTTCTAGTTAAGAATTGTCTATTTCAATCTACAACTAAATATGTTTTGTAAACAAAAACAAAAGAAAAAAAGAATCTAAGAATAATTTAGTAAATAGCTGTTTTATTCAGTAGTTGACACAAATGATTATTAACCAAAACTCTGCCAGAAATTTAAATACTATTTGACGTGGACTTGTTGACGTTTTAAATGGAAAAATCGTCTGACAGGCTGGAGGAAGTGAATTGAAATATAATTCAAGAACAGCACCGGGAAACCAGTCACCGATAATCACAAGCGGCGAGGGCAGCAAGGTTAAATAGAATGAAGAAGTGAGATTTTTTTACTCCGCTAAACGGCAGTATCATAAGTATATTAAAAAAAAAACTAATGAAGGCAATTGAATATTTAAAAAAAAAAAAACTTGAAATATTTAGTTCTTTATATAACTTATAATTCTCCACGACCGCTGCCGAGAAAACCCGAAGAAGTCCGATGGTAATAAACAGCTCCGACTTTACCAGTCACTAGACAGTCGCCGTGGGCATTTCCTACCTCGCCGCCAGTGGGTCCAGTGTGGATATCTGCGTTGTTGTTGTTGGGATGGGCCGTCAATGTTGTTGATCTGGTCTGCAGGCTTCTCGACCGGCATTTAAGTGAGTAATAGCTTGCTTTGACATTTCACTTGTTACAGACATTTTTCGGTTAAAATGAGATCGTTGATGCATACGAGGGGAAGATAGCCTACTACAATGTGTGCATTACTACTATTTGACAAAGTCTTAACTGAAGGATTTTTTTTCAATTTCTGAAGTTTAAAAATGTGTTTTATCTCGCACTAGTTTATCTTATTATACGATTTTTTTTTTCATCTACCTAATTTTCTAGTTTTATGTTCATTTAAGAGATAATGACGTCCCCTAAAAACTACATAGTATTAGCAAAAATATATTCTGACTTGACACATCAGATATTGAAAAGTAGAGTATTATAATTGAAGTATTGACACTTCATATATTCTCAAGGTGTCACATAGGTAAAGGAAAATATAAAAATAGATTATAGTAGACCTCATGAGTTACAAAAAAAGTTTAAATAAACTATCGTTTTCGCAGAAAGTAGAAATTTGAGTTTTGTATTTATATAAGTCCCTTTATAGGAAGCGATAACTCAAATACATTTAATTTAACTAATTATTATTTACTTCAAAGTAAACAAGTAAATTTTCTTCAAATACAAGTTGTCTTTTAAGCGGCTAAAATTCGCAAAGTTCTGTTTTTCATAAAATCATAGATCATTCGAAGATTTCATTTTTATCATCCTATAGATAACGCACTAAACACAAGTACCTCAAATACCAAGTATGTCAAATCATACAATTTTTTTACACAACTGGAAGTGAACATGTCCTTATTCCGTAATAAACTTCAACTAAATTTACATGGACTTTTAAACATGGAAGTTTTTATAAAAGTGGGGGATCTGTTGCCCCGTCATAGGATGATTTTAAAAAAGCTGCGAAAAATCTATGATTTTATTAGAAACACAAGTTGGCGTAGTTTAATCGCTTAAAAGTCTCATTTGGGTTGCATCAACAAAAACAAACCCAACATGTATTTTAAGAAAATTTTGTCTAGTTTACTATGCATAGTAATTTTTTTGCTTCAGCAATTTTTAATTACCTAAATTAAATGCTATTTAAATTATTGCTTCATATAAAAGAGAAAATTATGGAATTTCGTATGATTTATAGGTTTTGTAAAATTTCTTGGTTCGAGGTTTTGTAAAATTTCGATGATTGTTGATGATTTTTTCTTGAATCTTTATACACTTTCTACTGTCATTCTGCTTAAAAAAAACTATAATAATTTCTTTTTTGTTAACAAAAATAGGTGGTTTTAAATCAAATTTTCACATAAATTGCGATTTAAAAAGACTTATGATATCCTCCGGAAAAATTGGTTTCTTACAACCTTTTAGCAGTCATTGTTAAAGATAAATTATTATTAATTTAAACCGCCATACTCCGCCCGAAGATAGTTAAAATATACTAAAAATTATTTTGGAAGTATAAATCTTCGAATAATTTCTAGATATGTACTAATATCTCCTTTAACTAGACATACTCTCAAATTTAGTTTTAAGAATTGTATTGAACATAAAGAATATAGGGTTCTGTAGTTATTTGTTTCGAAAAAATCCTCAAACTTAAACAATAAAAAAAAATTACATTAAATGTTAAATCTTCTTTTTATTGTTTTAAAATTTTAATTTTTTCTAACTAGATAAGGAATAATCTTTTATATTATTATTTTAACTGTATATAAGCATCCTTTATTTTCACTATAATCTAAATAAATAAACAAACACAAGACCGTTAAATGAACTAAAGTTTAAAATTAAACAGAACGTGCTCAATGGGTATAAGGCGGCCTCAAGGGGAAATAGTTTTATTTACTTGTTCCACTAAGATTACTGTCTGTTAGTAATGAAATATACTTGTTTTCAATCTCTAATTCTTATTATTTTTAAATATCGTTATGATTTCGTACCGGTAAATTAAATCTCAGAGTATTTTGTTGAACCATTATGACTTGATCTGCATCAGTTGTTGTTAATATAATCTTTAAAAATAATAAAAAAAATACATATTCTTTGTGGTGATGTGTCGATGGTGTTCAAAATATCATTATCTTTGATTTTTAAATTTTTTCGTGATAAAAATAAAATAAAATGTTCATTATTTCATAAGAACTATTATAAAATGAATATTTATAATTAATAAACGATACACTTTTATAAGTTATGACATATACATATATTACAATTATAATTTGTGATTTATAGTGTTTTTAAACTTAAAAAAGAATTAAAATAACGGTTATATGTAGTAACATAGACAGTAGTTACAAATAGGTATCTAAAATTATGCGTTTTTGACAAATTTAAAAATTCTGAGGTTTAAACAAAATAACCGGGATTTCTTTTGTTTTTGTGGAAATTCTCTAATTTTGATGTCATATTCGTGTTCCTTGGCCTTGAAAATATAAGTGGACTAAATATTAAGTAATGTCCACGAATACTCATCATTGGTCCCACTGTGCGCCATCCGCGATTATACTCCGAGACTACTGAATCAATTATTTTGATTCATCGATTATTTGGACTCAATCTTAAAATAAAAATCTCCTATATGATCCTAAGAACTCGGTATTACCATTCGCCCTTTTCTTTTAAGATGGCGGTCGAAGAATCTGTGTCGCTATATATATAACTATAATGGCTAAACGGACGTACCTATTTAAATGAAACTTGATCAATCTCTTCTCCTCGATACCCTTTGAATGTTCGTATAAAAGGGGATGTGCCATGAAACTCCCTTTCAGGCACCCCTGGAATATGACATATTTCACGGAAAATTACTTTCCTTTCAAGATAACGTCTGAAAGACCTGTTTCGTATAGTAGCACCGAAACGGATGTATCGGTTTTAATGAAACTTGGCCTTAAGTCATCTTTTTGATGCCCTTTAAATTTATATATGACACACTTCACCGAAAAATACTTTCCTTTCAACGTAGTGAATTGAAAAACAAAATTAATTGTGTGGTTCAAATAACGTACTTTGCCGAAAAGAAGCTGGAAACAAGTTACGAAGGGTAAGGTAATAAAACTAGATTTCCAAATAACCCAAAAAATATACATATTTTCGTGGATGTAGCACATGGTCTTTTAAAAGTTTGCGAAATTTCCTAAAAAATAATAAAACTATTCGTTGAAATCAGACGATTACTGTAAATTTATGTTCTTTTAAATATTTTCTATCCGTTCTTCTACATAGGTGATATCCATATTTTGATTTTTGGTTTTTGGGAAGTTATACAACAGAAGCAGTAGAGATTGTGTTTTTTTGGACTCAGGGGACTCTGATACGTAAAGATCCGTTGAAAACCGCATATCGAAAATTTGACCAGATAGTAATACTTCACTTACCTCGTACCAGTGGGAAAGTACTAGACACTAAAAAAAAAATCAATTATATTGCTTGAACATGAAAAAAAATTGTAAGAAAATTACTAAAATAAATTCACTAATTGAATGAATTACTAAAGTCTATATAACTTTTGTAATTTAATAAAATAATTACGAAGGATTAAAAAAAAAAATTATGTAAAAAAAGTAAATTTGAGTTTTGAAATTTGAATTTAATAATGACTGAAATCTGTGATAATCATTAATTATTATTAATATGTGTTATCTTTTAAAGTATAAAATAAATTAATTCAGGTATTTTGTTAAAAAAGACCCTCATGGCGTTGTTTTAATCAGTGAGGTGACTTTCTTTGTGTATATTAAATTTTATTTATTCTTTTGGCCATTATTTTTTTTTTTTTAGTGAAGAGGAGAAATATAGGTTTTCGATAATAAAATTTCAACATCGATATTACGATGTATCAACATTTTTTCTTATTAATTCGAAACAGTTTTCAAAATCTTACAATTGACATGTATCGGGCGGTTTTCCACTCCACATATTTAGAATCTTTGAAATCAACTGTTCTTGTAAAAGTTTAAAAATTTTTAAAAAGTAACTTTATAAAATATATAAATATCACTTTTTGATAGAACATCTGTGTATAATCAAACTCTCTCAGATTTGTCTACGCTACCTCGAGACGATCTTTATGGCGGGTTGAAATACCCTCTTCCTGTCGACAGTATTTTCTCGGATCTTTCCTCTACCAAACTATATGTTCCCAGCAACCTTCTTACATCTGCAGTATCTTACATTTTAAACCCTCTGGCCATTCACAGAAAACAAAACCTCGTGTTTCTAATCTGGGTATCCCTTTCCACAGAACTAAAACCTTTGAACGCTCCTCTTCTTGCCCGCTTCACCACTTTCAGGAATTGTTGGAATGTCACTAGCCTATCTTCAATCAATTTGTTTCTTTTTCATTATCTTTTCATATCCCGAAAAAAAAAAAACACTCTCCAATCTTGAAATTGTAAGAATAAAATTTATTAGAAGGGAACAATATCTTTAACCTTTAAGGATCTCTTTCTCTTTACTTTTTTTTAATTTGCTTATTTTTGTTTTGTAAAGCATCAGTTGTATACAAAAGTAAAGCAGTTACAAATCAATGTTGCATTTCTCAATGTATCGGATGCTACTATCGATGACCTCGGCTTTACGACACAATTACGTCATGTAGGTACATCTTTGTATGCAAGCGTCTCAGAACAATTGAGGACTGTCAAAGGAGATCGAATGGCGTTTGCGCCAGTCCTTAGTGCAAGCTTAGGTTGCTTGTTAGCAAGCAATATTTTCTTTAACTACTTTTTCATTCTCTTTATTGTAAATAATAATTTGTTTTCACTAAATTATAATACCTACTTTCTAATGAAAATAACTACATTATTTTTGGATATATTTTTAATAATATCAACGAAATTACTTGAGTACTGAAAAGGCGAAATCGTTTAAAAAACTAGAGAAGATGCTAGATAGATAGATTAAATTTAATGGAAAATAAAATTATCAAATTGTATATTCATCATCAAATTATTATCAAATTATTTATCAAATTATTAACACTCATCTAAAACTTCGCGAATGGCTTTATTTTATCGTTATCTGCTTAAGTTTTTTACTTACGAAGATTCTCGAAAATGGGGCGGTCTCGATCTATTGATCGATAAACTTTGTCAATTTAATGAGATGCTAAAAACTCATCAATATCCATTTGCTTTTTACTTGAATTCTAAGATAATTTGTTGGGAAAATTGAGAAAAAAGTGTTCTACAAAAATATTGGAGCGTTTTGGGTAATATCCATGGGTATGATGTAAAAAAAAACCATGTTATTTAGGCAAAACGCCCTAATATTTTTGTAGGCCACTTTTTTTTCGATTTTGTGTTCAAATTATCTTACGATTCAAATGGAAAGCAGACCGATATTCATGCTGTTTTTGTTCCTCATTAAATTAATTAACTTAACCATAAACCATCCCATTTCTAAGAATTTTCTTAGAAAAGTTTTTGTTTACGACAAGATGAAGCCATTCACGAAGTTTTAGATGGGCGTTAATAATTTGATAAAAAGTGGCCTGTATTTTTTAGTCGACAACTCGTCAAAATAATTTCAATTTTTTTTGGATTAGATTTTGTAAAAACGTTATGTTGTAAAATGGAAGGATAATTTGAGTTTGGTCAAAACAGAAAAAAATAAATGAATTAAAAAAACTTTCCATTAAAAGGTGATCTACTTTCACATCTACTTAACACCTTAGTAGATTGTTAACATCTACGAATGTTCGAACTTTTTGTAGTAGGCGGTTGCTATTCAATACACATAAAGGATCATGGCAAATAGATTTCGTCCCATGTATAGGTGTATGTCAATACCGAAAGAGTTCTGAGTTTCATTTGGGTGTGTAATTTGTCCCCTAAGAGCCCTGACTATTTCCAAGCTGTTTAAGTAGATATGCAGGTACATTCCTTTAAATTGGAAAGGATTTCCCGATTTTTGTAGCCTAAAACTCCTAGTAGACAGTGGGTGTTTTTTTCCCTTTCAATATTCCAATAAAAAAGGAAGTGCGTTTTCCTTCTAAATAAAGAAAATTGATTTCGACGAGCTTCCTTATATGGGTAATGATGTTGGTATTGCATCGCCTCGCGAGCATGCATGACCCTGAGGAGTAAGGGAAGAAGGAAATGTCGGAAATAAGGGCCTGCCGAGGAGGTATGTATTAACAAGGTAATGACTAGCAGTTTAGCTGCTGAAGAAGCAGCCGTAGAAGCCTACGAAATGTCCTGGCTACCCAACCTGCCTGATACAACCGATGTCCAAGCACGTCGTAACCAAGTAAGGGGTCTTGAAGTAGGTAAGATGGCCTTGCTTGAAGTGCTTATCATCAAATCCTGCCATGAAAGAAGAGAATGTATGCCATGTTGAGAAAATCTAAAACGGTAGTGATTCCATGAAAGGGGAATATTTTCGTTTCTTTGTTCTCCTCTGTTACAAATGGAATCCGGACAAGTATATATTTTTCCGATCCCTCAGCTTCTAACCTCCTCTTTTATTTTAAAGCAAATTTAATATTTTTTTCTTACAAGAGGAGAAATAATAGAAACCGAGAAAAAAATATTTAATTTAAAAAATAATCAATGTTCATTTTTTTCTTTTGCTTTTATTTGTTCCAATTTTTAATGCAAATGTATGAAATTACTGCTTAATCTAATAGAAATTTATTAAACTTTTGCAAGTTATACAGAGACGTATTAAATCTGCAAATTATTTTTGGGAACCTCCAAAGAATAAACTCATCACAACCTAACTTGTAGAATGGATGGACCAAAATCGGAAATAAACCATTTATTTTATCAGTTTATTGACAGTTCATAATCAGGCAAAACTTTTCTGAAAACAATTTTCCTATAAAAATGAATGTTTAATGGCTCATGGAGTGCGAAAAACGAATTATCAACTATGATTCATCTTTAAAAAAAAAATGTTTACTCCCAAATTGCTGTGTTGGTTGATCGTGTTAATCTTATACTCTTATTACTAGATATAGGTAATACTCTTATTACTAGATATAGGTAAACAAATTTGATCAGGAGTGCTGGAAACCTCCCCTACCAAGATATTTAATTGCTCATCTTTTCTTAAAAACAAAGCAAGAGAGAGTAGAATTATAAAAATGGTAGATCACATACAATTATGTAATACTTACTGCAGTATGTTCCATGTTTTCTTCTTGTCGCTTGGTCCGAAAATTTATTACCCCTTTGAAATCTGTTCCCCTCAAAAATTCAAATACTCTTCAAAATATGCCTCCCTCAAAAAATACCACCCTTCTGGGCGTATATATTCCCTGAATTGGATATTCGTTTTTCGCAACCATCCCTAAAAAAATAATTTTTAATGTTTATAAACACAACTCCGTGTTTAAATATTCGATGTCAATTTTCCTAATAAACTACCAAAATTGTTTAAGTAGATATGGAAGAACAATCAATTAGAATGGACAGGTCTTTCCGATTTCTGTAGTTGGTTCCGCTTTTTTTATTAATTCAAATATTTATTTCATTTATACATTTGCCTTATACATTTATAAATTTAAATAAATAAAAATCAAGTATTTATTGTTAAATGCCTAAATAAAATATTTCTAAGTGTAATCTATTATTTCTTAAAGTTTGAATTTATCCTAACTTAGACTTATTAAAGGATGTTTAAAATATATTCTTCACATTTCCATAAAATTATTGCATAAATGGATTAATATAATTTTTGTTTACAGGTTGTAGCCATGGCAGAAATTATCCAAAAATTGACATGGCCCGACGACGAGCATTTAAAGACAGGAGTGGATTTCTCAGCACCATCTGGTAAGTTATATCATTCAAATTTAAAATTATTAATCTGTTTAAGCAGTAATTCAGGCCGTTCCTTTATTGAGAGATTGAAACAGCGGATTCATCGACTTTTTGAGTCGATCGGTCCACTGGATGAAATCTCATTATAACCTTGGCGTTGTTACTTATCAATTTACTTTACAAATTTATATTCACTTTACTGTCTGTCTTTTTTATTTTTTTTTTTATTTCAGTTTTGAAATTCAGCAATTCAGTAGTTATTTCTTTACTTTTTTTAATTTATTGTTCATGTGTGATATAGTCTTCTAGGAGTGTTAACCTTCCGCTGGAATCCATCAGGTTGTTCCTAAACTAAATATAAATAGTTGTGTATCGCTGTTGGATTCAATCAATTGATAAAATGCATTGATGGAATCAACGCTGAGCTTAGAAACTTGCTCATATTCAATTTTTTGTTTTGTATTGCGCGTATAACTGATTTTAGAATGTTTGGTTATGATATGGTTTAAAAATATAACGTCAACTTCAGTTTCCAAAGTGCTGTAAAACAAAGCCATTTACTCACCTTTCACCAGTTCTAAGTATAGTTGCTTAAGATGGCGACATTAGAGAACATTCTAACTTCTTCATAGAAAGCATAGAAATCTCTTGAGATTAACCCGTCATTGGTTGCTTGCTGCCTGAGAATTTCTCTCACATAAATAGTGGAACTGGTCTAGGAGCTCTTAGAGGCAGGATTTTTTTTTTTTTTTTTTTTTGTTTGTTTGCTTTCCCCTTCCTCATAAAAAATATTTTTTAAACTTTTAGACTATGCGGGGTTTGCCCGGACCAAGGTGAGAGGGCGGGGGATTGATGTCAAGTTAAAAGAGCCCCGCGGCACCAAGACACGAACTCATATCTATTTTATCATTTATAACTTCGGTTATCTGGTTATAAATCTTTAAAAGTTTTTAACAGTTTATAAATCTTTTGACTTGTTTGTTGAATTTTTTTTTCATTAATATGCATTAATAAACATCTATTAAACAAATTTTTAAAATAAATCCATGGTTAAGGCCACAAAGCAAGTTGTTTGAGGAAAAGTCTCACCCGCTACCATCCATGACCAGATTGATCCAGCGACCAATGATGGCTTAAGAGAACAAAAATAATGTTACAATATGGTGCAGATTAAATTTGTCATGTTTTTAAACGTAATTTTTGGGGATTAAGATATAATTGTCGAGCAATCACATTTGATGTTACTGAACAAATAATCAATGCTTACCATTTTTTAGGAAATTTTTTTATTTCAGTGGAATAAAGCAATATTTTATATAATTTACACCACAAATCAGTAGCTGATTCAGGATTTAATTTTACAGGGATGGAGGAGGTTTATTTCAAGATAATTACTTTGGAAAAAAAATTAATTTTGTGAAATGATGTTTAAGTGATCCTTGAAAACCTGTAAAAATAAATGTAATAATATATTACATTTACAATAATACAATACAATAAATAATATATTTTTCAATTTGGAAAGAGGAAGGAAGGGGGCAGGAGGATTCTCCCCTTCCCCAAAAAATGGTAAAACATAACCATGTCTTATGAAAACAATTATTTCAAAAAGCATTGTTGTTCGCGTAATTACATTTAATATGACTTCAAGAATCACTTAAACATTATAGGTATTTAATTTCTTTTTTTTCCAATAGTAATTATAATTACTTATAATAGTAATTATCAAATAAGTAATTATCGATATATATATATATATTTTTAAAAAAAACTTTTAAAAAAGTCAGTATTTATAAGCTCTTATAGCGTGGTTTCTTACGTGTTTAGTTTTCCAAATTGATAGACCTTTGAGGTCGTAATTGCCGAGCGTGTTGAGGTGTTGTCCTCTTTAACATTCTTGAGTATAGTCCGATTGGAATCCTGCCTGGGTAGGTTGAAATTTATTTGGTACCGAACTCACGGACTAAATCTCGACCTTTCCGCTCTGGTGAGAATACGTTTGGTTGTACCTCTAGAACAACTCCCCAGTATGCCAGAAATGGTGAGGGGTAGCGGCAACCGAAAAAAATGGTTACTACTCTGTTAAAATCGTTAGGTTTTATTATTACTAAGCCTTCCGATGACCATGGAGATGGTCTAGTTGAATTTTGGTAATATTGTTTCAGTAGTTTTAACGGTTATACATTTACTCACCAATATTTTGTTGTTTCGGTGGAATTTTTATGAATATTGAAACGCCGTTCCAGCAATATAGCAACACAGTAAAATTAAAATAACATAAAATTGAGATTAAATGTCCAATGTTTTGGTTTAAAAAAAATTATCAAAATTTTTTACAAAAAGTGATTCTAAGTTGGAGAATTAGAGGACTACCAATAGGAAGTTTCTCGACAAGCGTTTTCATGTGATTATATTCCTCTGTACAGATTTACTTGATGTATTTATATTATAATACAGTTGTATATATCATAATAAAAAAAAAATTGGAGAATGTTGCTTAGTGACTTTTGCAATAAATACACGACATATTTCAAGCCATAAAGTGCAAGGCATAAAGTTAGAGGCAATTAGACTTTCGTGACGATGTGGCAGTGACACAACTTTCCAAAGTTACGTCACTTTAATCCTCTGAGGTCAAGTTGAAGTTCTTCACCTCCGCCGTCCAATCTCTCAAGGTCCTCTAGTTTGATTGCTTGTCCTGGAAGTATGTTACGTATGTTATAATGTCATATACTATATAGGAGTATGTTATTAATTCCGATCGCTAGTAAAATAAAATCTACCTAATGAATTACATTTTTTCATGATCACTAGTACACACGGGCGGACCTACGGAGGGGGGGGGGCTTTCGGGGCTCTGCCTCCCCCCAAAACTAGATCCTGGATCTGCTAGTGCTGGTACATTATATTTCAAACCGCCATTGGTATAAATGTACACCTAATATATATTGCCCTTGAGTGTGGCTATTGGGATTATTATTCAATAAAATATATGTTTCAAAAATACCAATTTTAGATTGATTTAACATAGAATTTGGATTAAATCCACTCTTTGTTCGGTCTCATACCGTTTAATGATATAATGTCTGTTGATATTGTATTATTCCAGTACTTAATCTTTTTTGCATATATATGACATGCAGTCGTTCATCTTAATACAGATTATAATATGAATCTTAATGTTAATTCATGTTGATACAGGTTCTTTTCACTACTTCTCTGCATAATTAGAGCGCATGTATTGAATACAAAATAGGCAGTTGGTTACACCCCCCTACCGGTCTGGAGAATCTTTTGCTCAATATTTTGCCTTCTATTGATAGCTCTTATGAGATCCATGAATGTTGAAATATTTATATTTTTATTTATGGTATTTATTACTTTCACTTACGTATATATGTAATATATAGTAAGGGTAAGTATTACGATCGAGAAAATTTTTGAATCTCAGTTTTCAACGGAAATACACGTTTTGAGGTACCCTGAGTCGAAATGACCAAGTCCCGAAAAATGGTCTGTGTGTTTGTATGTTAGCAGTCTAGCTCAAAAATGAAAAGTCGCACAATAGTGAAATTTCATATTTAAGGTTTTTATATACCTTGTACATTATAGCAACTTTTTTTATAAAAATCGGCTTGCCAGAAGTGCCACTTTATATCAACGGTGAAACATATTTTTACAATTTTCTCAAAAACGGCTTTAACGATTTTGATTGAATCCGGTATATCATTGTATAATTAAGTGGTCTTTAATATCAATTAGGTCTTATCCCCATTGATATCACTTTACAGGGCTTAAATGCCCAATATTCATATACGTCTTCCTCTAAAGTACCTTTAATATGGTTTATTTTAAAAAGTTAATCATTTCCCATTATTCAAAGTTACGAAAAAATGCTAACTTTTGAACTTTTGATAAGTTAAGGAGAAAAAAAATAACAATGCAGAAAAACCTGCGTTGCTATAGACTGTAGCGCCTAAACGAATGTACAGATTTCAATGAAACTTCGCTAAAGTCATTTTCTCGACACCCTTTAAATTTATCTATATAACATACTTCAACGAAAAGAAGCTGGAAAAAAAGTTACGAGGGATGGTAAAATTAAATTCCGAATAACTCCAAAAGTATACACTTTTTTTGGCGATATTGTATTATGGTTTTTTAAATGTTTCTGGAATTTTCTAAAAAATCAAAAAAAAAAAAAATCGTTGAGATCGGACAATTAGGAGGAAAGATATAGTCTCTAGTTTTTTTTCCTGAAGAGGCGAAAATTTGGATAAATTTGAAATATACTTTTTTAATTGTTGAGACTAAAAAAAAAACTTTGTTCTACAGATATTTAATAAAGTATCTTTCATAAGAACATTTTTCATAAGAAATAAGTACCTAAATTTATACCTTTATTCTCAGTTCTATATTTCAACACTGCAATCACCACCTCCGGAATCAACTTACTCATATTCTCCATAGACAACTAAAAATATCACTAAAATGACATCACTCAAAAATGTTGAAATTGGAGTTAGTCATTCTGAGGTTTATAAAAGCAAAGAAAGTTGTGTGGTTTATAAAAGCAGATGGAGTGACTAGATTTTTATTGCTAGTCGTCGATATATTAAATAGACATTTTGTAATTATAATGGTCTTAATGACTTGTTATCTGTAAGCTTTAAACTTTAGCTCCGTTTAAAATGCACTTCAAAAAATTTTATAATAGCCCAGCATTGCCAGAAAATAATTTCTATTCATAGTAGATCAGTAAGTGAAAGTTGTGTATTGCGCGCACCAGATTTTTGTTTTCTATTTCCATAAAAATATCCTCAATATTTTAATATATTCAACGGTTGTAATATCTACTAAAAAGCTATAAACATAGATGAATCTCATAATAGCTTTTAATGGAAGGCAAAACATTTGCACAAAAAATTTAATTTTCCAACTGCAATTCTAATTTACGGGTTTTTATAGGGGCGAAAAACGAATATCATCTTTCTTTGTGACAAAAAATATACATTTCATGGTATAATATGTACAATACATGCTTCATTCTTATTTTCGGATCGAATCACTACAAAATACCAGATTTTGTTGATGTAATCTTACTTTAGAAACCCTACTGGTTTAGAAAAAAAACTTCGGGTTCGCTTTGTTATTTATTATTATTATTATTATTAATTATTATTATATGTCCTGATTATTATTTCATGAAATTTATTTTCAACCTGAAAAAACTTTTTCTTTTTTTCCTCCTTTAGTCCTTTAGTCTCTTGTCAAATTCTTTCAAACTTTATATTTAGCAAATTTTATTGCTACTGACAATGAGAGAGAGGTAATTATTTTAATTAAATAAAACTAAAGATACTTCAGAGGAAAAAATTCAAACATTGGGGATTTAAGTCCTATTATTTAATATTAATGAGAATAAGACCTAGCTGGTATTAAAGGCTATTTATTTATACATGATGTACTGAGTTTAACTGAAATCGTCAGAGACATTTTTGAGAACATTGTTTAAATCAATATATATATATATATATATATATATATATATATATATATATATATATATATATATATAAGCAATAAATCAATGATATAGAGTGGCTCTTGCAGTTATCTGATTTTCAGGAAAAATTTACTTTAACATCCCAGGTAGATACCTATCTTAAATACATTCTATCAGTTTAGTAGGAGTTTTTGTTGAGCTAGGATGTGCATATGAACACACAGATGATTTTGTAGGAATTGGTTATTTGGTCCATTGAAAACTCAGATTTAAAAACTATCACAAACACAATACTTTCCCTTATTATATACCACATATATTGCAAAATGAAACTAAAAAACAAATATATATATATAAAAAGAAGTTTGTCTAAAATTCTAATTATTGTTACAGATAAAGTTGTAGATGGTTGGCTGATGATGTCTAATGGAACCCCAGTCACCCTCATTTTAGCGGGCTACCTCTACTTTATTTTTTATTTGGGGCCTAAGCTGATGGAAGGTCGAAAACCATTCAATCTAAAATATGTTATGATAGTCTACAATTTATGCAATGTCGTTTTTTCGAGTTGGCTATGTTGGCAGGTATAGTGGCAGTTTTGTGTATAAAATAAACATGCATTATCTCTTGTTTTTTATAGTTTGCTTACTTAAAGTAATTTAGAACTATTATTTTATTTATAAAATTAAGTTAAGGTATTATGAGAATTTATTTTATTGAGTCTTAGTGCTACAGTAAAACTCCCTGATTCACTCCCTTGCTTATTTATATTAAAACTACTGGAAGCTATGGGGGTTTAGTGGAACTAAAAACTGTCTCACTGCAGAACCCATTCTGACAACAGTCTAGTCAATTTAGCAAAAATAGGACTACAGAAAACTAAAATTTTGAAATATGGCACTCTTGCTTCTGCTTGTATCCTGCAGAACATACTAAAAGATCCTGATTAGGAGGGGATCATTTATAGATCATTCTTTACATTTCTTCCAAAATAGCTAGATAATCATGAAGTTTAGTCAAGAAAAAGCCATATATAAAATTAAACTAGAATAAATTCTTTTCATAAATCTTATCGACTATAGTTTTTGAGATAGAGACTATAACAGTGAGTGCAAAATAAGGGACACATAAAGTTGACTGTGAGGATAGCATAAATGTCCTCTCTTCACTAATATTGTCAAAAAGTTAACTAATGGAATTTCATGTATCTTGAAATCAATAGATCATCTAGCAATCAAAAGGAACATTCAAAGATTTTTCTGTATTTCAAAGATTTTTTTTTCATCTGTAAAGATTTTACACTCTCAGAAATATGTTAACTAGGGTAAATGCTTAAGGAAATTTCTTTGACAAACCTATTTTTGCACTGTTTTCAATCCAAATCCCTAATAATTTTATATTATTTTTAACCACATAGTATTGATTGGTCACATTTTTATGACCTACTATATTGAGTTTATCTATTAAAATTTAAATGAGTATAGGCATGTGAGCTAATAGTAAAAGGCCCAATATAAGCTCTAGTAGCTGATACTAGTTAAATTTCTAATTTATTTTCATAAAATAAGTTAAAAACAGATAAAACACAATCCAAAAACACTCTAAGAAAAAATAAAACCAAAATATTGGGATAAATTAATTAGTTAAAAAGAAAAGGTATTCCCTTATTGATAGATGGTTGTTCCTAGGTCACTAATTGAACTCTGAGAGACCATCCTAATTTGAGACCCATTATTTTGGTTATGGTTTTCAGCAAGATAAGCAAATTAGGCAAATATGCAAGGAGAAAATATGGAAACCAAAAATTTATTGAATAGAGGTCTAGGAGGTCCTGAAATCTTATTGTTCCCATTTTACACTGTCAGCTAACTAAAAACCTAGTGCTTTTACCGTAAATATTTTTTGTTGAACATAGACAAAATTCGACTGATTGTTTAATTATTAGAGAATTTGTAACTTATATTTTGTCACTTGAACAATATAGTTTTCTAAATTTCAGTGACTTATGTCCAGTTATGGTAAGTTTTTAAAAAGTTGTTTTAATTTATTTATTTATTTTTATATTTGGTTCTATTTTCAATAAACTAATCAAGTTTAGTAACATTTATGACTGTTATCCTTACTGTTTTAGCTTCTTGGTGATCCAGATGCCATGTCCTATATATACCAATATCAGTGTGCTCCGAAAAGTAGGCACACTAATCATCTTGTCTATAAAGTAAGTTATAATTAGAGTTCATATCGTATATAGGAATTAAAATAGAAGATCTCCTACTGGGATTGAAAACCGGGAGAAGCATATTATACTATATCTTAAATTTAAATATGTCCTAGAAAAGAGATATATGTTCATAATTGATTTTGCAAATCAGAAGGCGTCTACAATTATCTTGATAGGAACTGTAAATAAAATCATAATTTACAGCCACATATATTTATCTTACATTACGTAATTTTTATTCGCTTCTTTGTATTTATTTTTTAAAAGATAAAATACAATTTTAACTTTTCTTTCTATTTCTTCATATCATAACATTGTTTTTTTAATCTTTGCTTGGTCTTGATGAAGGCCAAAACGTCGGCACAAAGAGATAAAGTAATGTTTTGTGTACTTCAATGAATATAACACACAACTAACTTTTATTAAGATTGTTTTTTATTTCTATCTATGATCCTCAAAGTCTAATCTTGGTCTGCTTCAGTATCAACTGCCACCTTTCTCTATTAAATGTTCCTATCTTCAAATTACTGTCATGAAATGAAGCTCTGGTATCTGAAGCAACGCAATCTTCTCAGCGAAGTCATGATCTGCCAGTACGAAAAACTTCAAACATTTTCTCCTGGAGTAGGAATCCCTTACCCCCCCCCATCCTCACAATATGCATAGCCCAGCATAACATTCCTAGTTTTAATGTGTTGGATTACATCAACCACCTTATAGAACTTTCAGTTCTATGTTAGTCCTTCTCCTCCATACACAATTCTAAAAAAAAATTACCTGTTTATTTTACTTAGAACTTTTTTTTATTTTAAAACTAAGCTTCTTGAGCTTACGTGAGAATCCATGTTTCAGAACCATTAGTCAGTATAGGCTGGATAAGTGTTTTATGAAACCCAATTTATGAAGGCTTCAATATAAGGTTCCTTTGGAGATTTTCTGTTGTGTAAAATTGCACTGGTTTGCAGCTTTTCCACAACAGTATCTATCATTCCTTTCACCTATGATTTAAGTATATGAACTCCTCAACTTTTTCAATTAGTTGTCCTTCTATTATTTACCTGATTATACATGTAAATAACAAAATATTCAATTATAAAAAATGTGTAATTTCTTTTTAAAGAATGTGAATTTTTAATTCACATACCAAATCATTATATTAGTTCTTTATATTATATTATTTATATAAATGGATTTTAAATTTAATAGTTTTTATTTATGAACCACAATGTTTTAGATTTTTGAAGTATTGGATGCTGTAAAATACAAAGTGTATTTATTTTGAAGTGAAGGAGGAAACTGAAAGTTTAATTTAATAATTTATTTTTATTTTCAGATGAATTCAAATTCCTGGTTTTATTTTGTTTCAAAAATGTTTGAATTACTTGACACAGTAAGTAATTTAAAATTACATAAACTTTAAAAATATCAATGATATATATAGCAATATAAAGTAAGGCTATGTATGTTATTTCACCACAATTTTCATTTAACATTGGCTATGTTTCGGCTTGGATGCGATTTTCAAGCCATTTGATTTAATGATGCTTATGTAGTCCATAATTGGATTATATTGACAATCGGCTATAATCCAATTATGGACTATATATAAGAAGCATCATTAAATCAAATGGCATCGTAGCCGAAACGTAGCCAATGTAAAATGAAAATAAATGTGGTGAAATAACATACATAGCCTTACTTTATATTATTGTAATAGTTTCATAAAAAACATAATGGATATATACAGCCTATATTTACTTTTCACTTTATGAATCTTCTAATGGATCAAAGAACCATCATCATTTTGGCATTTAAATTCTCAAATTTTCTTTTTAAACCTTTGGGCTAAGAGACAAATATAGTCTCATATCCAAGGTGTACATTTATCCAATGTTTCCATGCTTGATATTCATAAAAATTTTATATTTATTTTCTATTCAGATTAATAATTAGGGTAGTTTAATTTTCACTAGCAGCTAATGCCATTAGTTTAAAAGCTCTGTCAGAAATTACTCCAATTCCGGTCAAATCTCCTAGGAGATAGTCTTAGTCAGCTACTGTTAAGACTTCCCCGCTAAGTGGTTTGAGTTTAGCCGCTTAGGCAGGCATCTTCCTCAATCAGCAAAATTTTAATCCACATGTGAAAAAATTCTCTTTCTTTCTTCATGAAAGGATCCTGTGTTTCAAGTTCTTGTGTAGAAATTGGATAGTTTTCCAAATACTTGATATCACTTTTGGTTAAACTTTAAAGAGTGTTCTCTACGGGCTATTCTTAGCTGGTAATAAGAGATTCAGTACCAGCTCTATCTCCATTGGCAACATACATATTGCAGGAGTTCCAAGGATCAATCTAGAAGTTTTGGTCATCTTATTTTTTAAGCAAAGTCTATCATAGCATTTGACATATTCCATGTCATTGCTTCTAAAGAATGGATTACAGAAAATTCTCTATCTTGTTAGATTAGAAACAAAGGAACAGAATTATACTCTCTAATATGATGTCTTGTAATCAACAAGAAATGGTAGTTGGCAAAATATACATAATTTTAAAACTAAAATTTCTAAGTGAACAGATGCAATCTGCACAACTAAATAATGGCTATGATTGTTTAATCATAGAATATTAGATGTTGTGGCTTCCATGATCAGGTTTCCTGTCATGAAATAAATTCTACTGTTGGGTAAAATAATAAAACCTATGGTCATTTATAATGTAATTACTCGTTTTTTATTATTATTTTCTTCCTATCACTTTCCATACAGTATGAGATATAATATAGATTTTAATGGAATTTTTTTTAATGATGATTATTGGTTAATTCATTTCGATTAAAATTTTGTAATATTTTTTCTGAATTTTTCTCTCTCAATATTGTTATGGAATCATAGGGTACTAAAACAATAACAGGCGAGATTTAATATTACTCTAATGAATGCCAATAGCGAACTGACACAAGGTAAGCATATACATGCTTTTCATTGGTTCCAATCAGTGTTGCCACCTTTATTTTTATGTTTATTTATATTTTAAAAATTATTCACATTAATAAAATAGATATAACATTTATACAGTTATAAATAAAATATAATAAAGTAATTTTTCTCAACAAATGTAAACTGAAATTTTAAATTTATTATGCATGACAATTAAATCCTTAATGCATTTTTAGGTATTCTTTGTCCTAAGGAAAAAACAAAATCAAATTACTGTTCTGCATGTGTATCATCATGCTAACATGGTTGTTTCAACTTGGGCATATCTAAAGTATATAAGAGGTAAAAATTTGATAATTAAACAGTCATATATAGAATATAAGCATAGGAAGTGACAATAAATAACTAGGTTTCAAATTAAATTCTATATAAGATTTTGAAGGGTATTAATTTATACATTAAATTAATTTGAAAATTTGATAATAAAAATAGATTTGTATAAATTAAGTGTCCTTTACCACAATTTTGACATTGGTTTCTATTATTGTTAGTGATTAGTACACATATATTCTTATATGTTAGTCATATATTTCATTATCATTTTTTAGAAGTTAGTTAAAGATTGTGCTTCACTAAAATAACTCTTCACTCACTAAAAATATCAAAAACCTTCTTTAGTGAATAAATAAGCAGATCCCTCATCTCCATAAACATTCCTCAAAGCTGTTGGCTGATTTATAACTTTATAGAAGTGAAGTAACTATACTAGAGGTCATAAAAAAACAAAACAAAAAAACAATCTCTCTCATACAATAATAATTTTTTATTCTTGGATATCTAAAAAAAATCTGAGAACTTAATAAAACAATTTTCAAAATCTGTCTTTTTAATGAATTCTTTCAACAAAACTCAATATGGACTGAAATGTTCCTTTGCATTTTTCATGTAAAGCCCTTGTCTCACAACAAGGGATTTTATAACTATTAAATAAATATTCAGTTTATTGATCAGTGATAATGTTTACATTATGCATAATATATTAAAAAGTTAATTAAGTTGAATATGATATATGATTCTATTTTATTTAATATTTAATGTAAATACCAGACATTTTTAAAACAGGATACTTTTATTATTTCTTACTGTATATTTAATTAAATATATGTTATATTAGTTCAGCCTAATTGCCTCAACATTGTTTTACAGGGGAACAAGGTTTATTGATAGGCTTCATAAATAGTTTTGTTCATATCGTTATGTATTCCTACTACTTATTAGCTGCGTTTGGACCTCGTGTACAGAAGTATTTATGGTGGAAAAAATACATCACCAAGATTCAGCTGGTAAGCATTGTTGATATAAAAAAGAAAAAAAAGTATATTATTATTAAATTTAAAATATCAAGATGATTTATCACAATAAACTAATTTTATATGAACTTTTTTTAAAAATTTATACATTAACATTTTCTGATTAAATTTAGTTTAAAAGACTGCATTCAATATTTAATTAATTATTTATACATTAAGAGTTATTTTTCTGGATGAAATTTGTAAATAACATCAGGATATTTTTTTTTCAGGGCCAGTTTATTATTGTACTAAGCTATTGTGCCTACCTGTTGATAAAGAACTGCCAATTTCCAAAAGGTCTGACTTACTATGCTGTTTTCCAAGCAACTGTGTTCCTTATTCTCTTTATGAATTTCTACAGAAAAGCTTACATCCAGAATAAATTAAATAAAGAAATAAATAAAACCAAGTCATCTTAAATATAAAAATTTTAGGCTAATGTTAATTTTGTACAGTATGTACTTATTGTGTAAATATTTATCAAAATGTTGCTAATGATAGTTCTCTTTAGAGAACCTGCATTTACTGTATTTCTTATAAATATATATTTAGATGAATATTTTCAGAAATAGAATATAGCAATTATACTCTGGTTCACAGGACTATTGATATATGTTACTCATATATTAAGAAGTCGGATAACTGATATGACTATGATAAATGAATAGAGATTTTAAGCACTGTAAAAATCCTTTGAAAAAAGTTTACATGTTTTTGCTAAAATAATCATAAGGAAAAATGACTTGTTTGGTACAAACATGTTAAAATAAACTTATTTTATTTGTGAAATAGTGAACTACAGGGTAATCAATGAAACCAAAAAAATTAATAAGTAGGATAAATATAACTTCAATGTGATGACAAAATGAGATATGGGCTAATTGGAATGAATGTGCTCTGAGTACACAAACCATTGAAAATTGTTGTAAAATGATAGTGGTTGAAATCTGAAGAACTGTAGATTTATCTTTAAAATTGCTTTGACAGATTGACTTGGATGTGCTGAAAATTTATTTTTTAATAAAATAACATTCTGGGAAGGTTTCGGTATAAACAAAAAAATAATATTTTTGTTCAGTGATGATTAAAATATAAGACAAAAACTCAAATTTTATTCCTTGGAAGTACAAAAAAAAATCAACTTCTCAAAACAATGGATTAAACTACTCTCATTCTAACTGGTCCAAATGTGAACATTGCTAATATAATAAATGGAGCTAAGTAATCTCAGCTGTGCTACTGTATCTTGTGATTTCATGTATATATTATGTGTAAAATTGTTGTGTTTATTGTGGAAGGCCGTTATTCTCCAATATTTACATCACAATATTTGATAGTTGTGATATTGATGTAAATTTCTGAGTTTTGATAATGAAACGAACTGTTTTTACAAAAATTATGTCTGAAAATTAAAAAATGTTTTTTTTTATGTAAATATTTTCAATAAAATCGTTCATTTGTAACTACTAGTAGTTTCATTAGTTCCCCATTTATAATGTTGATCATAATTATCTTAAATAGAATATTTAAGTAGAAATTAAATTTTATGAAACTTTCTCTATTTACTCCATCATGTGTACCCACTTTGATGGGTACTAATTCACTTTTAGAATATAAACAATGACTTAGTAGGGGACTTAACAAAGCCAATTTAAATTACAAGATTTGCTTCTGGGGCAGAATCCATTGATTTGGCATCCAACTTCTCTGTGAATCTATAGTCCCTGTCCTTTAACTTCTCAACATTGTATTTTATTAAAACACCTCTATAATATCTGGTACTTGCAAGGATATCATCAATATGAGTGCTAGTAACACACCTGTTCCATCCAATTTTCCAAGCGCACTAATTTGTTTGGCTCTTTGAGGCTGCAAAATTCATCACACTATCGCCATTATCATTGAAGTTTTCATGAAGGTCAAATATCCCTCTTGTTGGCCTAAAGGCTTTCTCTTTCCCAAGTAGGACATTTTAATCTGCAACCACTATTTTCATATCTTGAGCAGGGCAGTCATTAAAACATTTCTCCATCTCTTCGTAGAAATCATCTTCCAAATGATCATCTGAGACTTCTGTAGGTGCATCTACACAGATGAGAATGAAAATGAAGAACTTCTCTTTGGTGCACAGTATATGGAATCAATTAGTTTAATGTCTTTTACTGCCAATCTTTTACCTACAAATCCAGTCCCAAGCACATGAAGTCTCTCTTGGCAATTGCAATAGACAGTGTGTTGGCCTTTCTTAAGATTCGCTTGTCTAGTCCACCTGATCTCTTGGGTGGAAACTATGTCTTTTTGAACGAGTATTTAAAATGTTCAGGAGTATTTGTATAGGTCTGTATAGAGTTAAAATGTCCCACAAAGCAAAGTTGTAGTCAAGTTGGCGAGCACCATGTCATTTCCTGTTTATTGGTCTGGGTAATGTTTGTAGAGCATTTGTAATAAAGTTTATTTTAAGGGAACAGTTATCAGCCCACTGCCCCCCCCCCCAGGTCAAGTAGAGGGGCTCCTCAAAGCAAACCGATTAGCTCTCCCGTCCAGGGTAGAAAGGAAAGGAAATGTGGTTCTAGGGTATGTATGGTGGTGGATAAACTTGTGTTGGAGTATGTGAGTTGTATATTGTTTGTGTACTAAGCTTAGGAGGCCAGTGGGGCATTGATTCTCACTAGCTGTGTACGTCAGCTAACCTTTATGGAGGAATTAACACTTTTGGTACATGCTTCGTTTTTAGGGAATACCTCATGGCCTGGAGCCTATTTCTTTAAAAAAATTTTATTGATATTTTGTGTTATAAAAATTCTCAAAACAACTACTAAACTGCCGATTTAAAAACGAAATGTGTTCTTTTAAAGCTCAAAGAGTACCGAAGGGTATTGACAGTATTAGAAAAAGTCTATATGTATATCTGGAATAAGAAGGAATCAACAAAATGTGCTCTTTTAAATTAGAAGTTAGGAGGTATCTTCTACAAAAAAGTTTTGACCTGAGCCTCTGGAATAAAAACGAAACACAGAGCATCCTTTTAAAATGACTACCCAACTATGCGAAAAAATGCACAGCATCCTTCCAGGAGGACCATCAGGACCGAGAGTGTTGAAAGAATAAAATTTAATTAATTGACATTTTCATCAAAAACTACTTAGAACAATATGATATTGACATTTTTTATGTTATATGATAGCATTTGAAAGTTTAATTTATTTGTTTAATATTTTTTATTGTTTAAAAAACATATTACTCATGAAAGATAAAAAGAAAAAAAAGAGTTATGATATAGGACATAAGAGGTAGTCTTATGCTGATTATATATTGGCTATTATGAATTTATCCATAAATATTTAGAACAAGGACTGGATAATACCAAATTGAGTAAATAAAAGGCAAATAAATTGTTTGGTTCAGTAGTAAACGAAACCGTCAAAACACTTCAAGCTAGAAGAGGAATTATCTTGCCCTGCTCATGTCTCTCCTCTTCTTCCGATGGATGGAACAGTAAAACACATGTTCTAAAGCTGCAAAAATTTAATCAAAGAGGAGAAGCTAGACATAACCCTTGGACAGAAGTAAGTCCTAGAAAACTTAGTTGGTTTGATGATGTCCAACTAAGCAGAAGAGTTGGAGTGCTGTTACAGCAGACTGAGCAGCACGAATTGGTACTATACTCAGAGCATAAAATTTTATGTAATTATTTTTGTCCTCTCTTGCCTCTCAGCAATATGAATTTTAGTAGAAGTATTACAATAATTCCAAAACATTCTCTGATTCTTCTTTCTTCTAATTCAATAAAGGAGATTGAGCATAGTAGCAAGACAAAATATATCAGACAAAGGCCTCATGAAGACTATAGACAACTAGGCACAAAACCATCTTCCTCCTCCATGAAGTAATGCCTGACAGAAGTTTTGTGAAATGGTAACAAAGATTAGAAAGAGTAGGATTCTCAAACTGGCCTGTGGGCATCTGGTTACACTTTATCTTATGAAAAAAAAAATACACATATAGGTGTTTTTTCATTTGTTGTTTATTCTATAATTTAGACACTTGTTTGATCCAGTGACGGCCTTAGATCAAATTTGACATGCATGGGCAATGACGTCATCTCCTCTTCCCCCTCTAAAAAAATTAAATTTATTTCTTTAGCTGCTGTATATTATGTAATATTTGAATTTTATTTCAATCAAAAGTTTTCTAATACAGTTGCTTTATTGATATGCTAAAATTAATCATTTGAATACGTTTTGGTATTTTTTCTAACAAGTGGCGAGCTCCTCTGAAGATGGACCAGTGCCACCAATGGGCGCCCTTCCACGTCGGTGCCCCGTGGCGATTGCCAGGGCACTAGTTTGATCCACCATTCATTCTGCAGGAATTATATATTGTTCAGGTTAATTTTAGGGGATACTGAAAACAAAGATTACTTGTTATTTTATTTTTAAAACAAATAATGCTTACAAGAGTTGAAAAATAGCTTTTCCAAGTTCGCCTTACCAAGGTTTAAAGAATGTGTTAGAATATCACCAATAATCATATGACTTAGGAATAAATATGAGATATATATATGAGAGGTATCCTCCAAGAAAATGTTTGAAGATCTATTGGTTTTCCAAAGTCAAATATATATGTATATAAAATTTATTAATATATAAAGTTTATTATTACATTAAAAGGAGTTTAATAAGATACTATAACATGTCACAATATGTACATATCTATATCTATAACATATCTATATTATTTACATATGTTGCATTATATATACACTTGCTAAAATGACACATACTCCTGTAATAAATTTACAATAGTTTATAGCTAGCCTACAAGAATATGGCAGTCTTATGGAGACATGTTGAAACTAATACTCGCCCTCCAATAACTTTATAAGGTATGTAAGATAGCAAAATGAAACTTATGCAAACATTTTCTAAAATAAATTCATAAATATCCATTTGTTTATTAATTCTTGTTTTCATTCAGATTGTTTCCAACAATGAAAACAAATATGAATGTGCATCATTTTAGAAACATCACAAATTACATTTCAATTATAGTTCAACAGTTTTTAGGTTCTGGTTGAATTTAATGTGGGGAAGGAAAAGAGTTTCATTCCTTTTTGTGGAGTATTCCCATTTCCTGCTGTCATATTAGTGTGAGCAAGCATTAGTTTCCTCAATAATTTCATAATAGTAATAATTGTAATTATTCTTAGTTATATTACACTGCAATTAAATATTGAAATTATCACTAAAAGTTACTTTACATAACATTATATAATATATCACAAAAATTGCTTTAAAAACTCAGATACTTTTAATTATACAATTAAATAAGTCAAAGCAATATTATTATCAAAAAGATACATTTAAAAATAATTTAAATTTAAATAAATAAGAATTTAAAATATTTATAAAAAATAATTAATGGATTTATTCTTGTCGAATGAGTCCATGAGAATAGATAGATCTAATATATAATAGCTAAAACTTTTAGTCAACATTTGTTTTGCTTGTATAAGCTTTAGCATAGAAACATAAGAAGAGAACAAGAAAAGACGAGGTATTGCAGATTGAGAACAGTATAAACCATGGAGAGCAATCGCATCCTTGTACCTGTAGGTTCACCATGAAGCTGATGATTGCTACGAACTGTACCTGTTGATAAATATAAGCCATTGGTTTTAACAAAATTAAAAAAAATGGAAACATTCTTTTCTTTCATATAGTAATTTTGAAACTTAAGAGATAGGATAATATAATATGGTTGAAAAGTTAGTTGGGAGTTGCAGTCACAGTGAACACACAATACATAAATAAAAATTTTAAGTCGACTATTTCTACATTATCAATAATGCTAAATATGTTAATAAATATGAAGATGGTATGGAAGATCAGACAAAAAAGGAGGGGGGCGATGAAACATATTTAGACGAATCTGATTTTTCCCAAATTTCAAACTGAAGCAAAACAAAGTTGCCTTGTTACAAAGGAAATATTTAAAATTGGATTCAATTTGTGTTGTAATTGTAAAAACTTTAGATTATCATTGTATAAGCTTTATTCTTTAAGGTGTTCCTAATATTTTTAAGTTCAATTTTTTAAATTCAAAATATGTTTGTGTTATTAAGTTTGGTTTTATTATTTATTATTGTTTTACTTACATCATATTTTTCTTGAATTAAATACTATTTGAAGAAAAAAATATTTTAGCAACAAGAACTAACTTCAAAAGTTGATTTATATTATTTCAACAACAAAAGTTTGTGTAAATAAATATATAAAACAAAAAGGTCGTAAAGTATATTATAAAAAGATAGTAAATTTAGCTTTATTGAAACTAAAATAAGATCATTTTGTTTTATTGAATGAAGCTCAAATCTTTCCATGGTTAAACTGTTGGTATAACATTTTCTACTTATTTTCAGTGAATCCAACTAGTCTTTCTTCAATAACCCAACATACTTTCACATACCTATATATGAAATATATAGTAAGGGACAATATTGGGATCATGAAAATTTTTGACTCTGAGTTTTCAACAGAAATACATGTTTTAAAGTCTCCTGAGTCCAAATAACCAAGTCCCTCAAAATGGTCTGTGTGTGTGTATGTTTGTGAATAGTCTAGCTCAAAAATGAAAAGTCGCACAATAGTGAAATTTCATATTTAAGGTTTTTATATACCTTGTACATTATAGCAACTTTTTTTATAAAAATCGGCTCGCCAGAAGTGCCACTTTATATCAATGATGAAACATATTTTTACAATTTTATCAAAAATGGCTCTAACGATTTTGATTAAACTCAGTGTATCATTGTACAATTAAGTGGTCTTTAATATCATCTAGGTCTTATCCCCATTGATGTCACTTTACAGGGCTTAAATATCCGATGTTCATATACGTCTTCCACTGAAATACCTTTAATATGGTTTATTTTAAATAATTAACTGTCTTTCATTATTAAGAGTTACGAAAAAATGCTAAATATAACTTTTGAAATAATTTGATAATTGAATAAAAGAGAAAAAAAGAAATATGCTTATCCAGCTCAAAAATGAATCTCCCGAAATGACAGTCACAATGTCTACGTACAATATGTTGTTCATTGGAAAGCAAAGAATTTTAGGAAAAATAATATCAAATAAATAAAGTTGTAAAAAGCATAAGAAAGTGAAAAAAAAATATATAAATTATAATTTCTGAAAACTAATATTATTTAACGTAAATCACATGTTTTCAAGAAAATTAAATGAAATTTACGAAGATAATGTAAACATTTAAAATATATTTAAGTTTTAAAACAGTATTTAAAATCCACTTAATCAAGGCAATAACCTTGTTTAAAAAACTATTTCATTGTAGTTGTGTGAAAGAAGAAGTAAAATATAAAAATATTTCATGGACATGTTTAAGCCCTTAAATATATTTACTGTAGTTTAATAACTGTAGATCTGTTTTTATATTTAAATAATTAGGTATCTATTGTCCGTTTATTCCGAAAAATCATCATGTAACGCTTTAGAAAATTAAATTAGTGAATAAACTGATGAATTTTTCCTTTGTGATATTCCAACAGTACCCACTTGCAATTAGTGTGACAACTTTTTGATGTGTCTATGACAGATAATACAAATCTCCTAATTCCATTTTAGTAAACTTTGCAATGGAAAATAACAGTTTAATAACTAATAGTCGGATACAATCCATAATCAACGGATTATACAATCCATAATCAATCTGTGATATAATAAATAGGCCTTTTGTTATTTTAATGGAATTTATGATTGTTAGCTGCAAGCTTTTAGCTTTAGCTCAGTTAAAAATGCAATTCAAACGTTTTACAATAGCCCAACATGGCCAGAAAATAATTTCTATTCAAAGTTGAGTGGTAAGTGTAAGTTGTGTGTTGCGCGTATCAGATTTTTTAATACAATAATGATGGTTATATAGTTTAATCTAATTTCAACACTCTGTTGAGTTATAGTTGTCGTTCTTAAATATTTGATACACTATTTTTAGTTTTCCCAGAAAACAGGGATAGAATGCAATGTTATAAATGTTGGAGCATGACCCAAATATCCTATTGATAGTTCATTAATCATGATGGCCATGACGAAAGGCATGGTTGATAAATTTTCACTTTTGTACTTTTACCAACTTCAGTTGGGCAGAGCCTTTCAGGCTTAGTCTTTTCTTAGTTTCACAAAGAAAAATCATGATACATAAGAAAGTCTCTAACTCATCCTGTGATCCTCTAACTGAACTCATTGCCAGCGGCTCCCTCTGTAACTGACTTTTTTACACTGGGTAACCATCTCCCAGGATCTTCCTGAGTTTTCCCCCTTTCCACCAAAAAAAAATACTTTTTTCTTCTTTAATTTTCCCTTCCACTCCTTCTGGCTTTTCTATTGGTCAATTCTATTTTTAATAAGGAGAAATAGTTCCATCTGTTTTCCAGTAGACGTTTTTCTGATACCATTTTTGGAGTAACGGCCTTCTTTTGAATCCTCAAATAGACAAAAGTTTGTCTTGATTACACCATTAGCAGATTGTGGGCCGAAAGCTTTTCTTCTGAGATACAGACCAGAAAAAGTAAGTCAGGTAGCAAGCAATACTCTGTCCCCTAGTACTCCAGTCCACCTATGGCAAGGCCATCTTAAACTTCTCTTTTTCAAGGCTTAGTCCATTAAGTATATATTTCATGGAATTTATTCTAATTACCTATCGATCATCCTCAATCCAAAGCAATACACAAATTAATTTCTCACATATTTACTTTCTGGACCTCATTCTTTATTTTAAAAATAAAAGATTAGCTTATCCTGATAATTATACTAGTAAAACAAAAAAAATCCAGTGCCATGAATGATCTTGGATTTGGAACTATGGTATTGTTTTTAGCCAATGATGGTACCAGGTAAGGATGAGCTATTCTATCCAAATTATGTTTCTGCATATTAAATATAATATAATTAAAATATTTTACTCTATTTCCAGGCTTAATCAATTGTTTTAAAAATAAAGGGACACCTTTTAATGGTAATTATATTTCTAAATATTAAAAAAAAACTTACAATTTGAAGTTTAGTGATGTATCTTTTCCACCAAAGAAACCTTCTTACTTGAGGACCTAATGCAGCAAGAAGATAGTAACCATACATAACAGCGTGGACAAAACTATTACATAGAGCTATCATGAAAATTTGGATGCCTGTAATTATCACAAAAAGTTTAGTTATTGGTTTGTTTCAATGTTAATTTAGTTCAATATTTATATTTTATGAATGATTTTAAATTAAATTTTAAGTTAAATGGAACACCGATTTAAAAAAATATTTATGTAGAAAAACTGTAAATAATTGTCCTTCAAATGGACAGACTAATAAATTAAGCAAAAGAAGAAAATATACCATATTAAATGTTTTCAATTTTAGTTTAAACAACACTGATTACTTTATGAATAAGAGAAAATTCTTAAAAGTTTATACTTCCTTATTAAATAAAAAATAGTTAACTTTCAAATTGGATTATTAACAGTCAGAAGACTTTATATTCATCCTCTGTGAAGAAGAGGGTTCGTTAATCATGATAAAGTAATGAAGTTACCCAATGTTTCTTAACTTTTTGACCTTGGCATATCTACTATTTATTAAAACACGAGTAACAATTTTTTTCTTTTATAGCCTCTAGTTACTCGCTTTAAACTAAGAATACATACATACATACACACATACATATATATATATATATATATATATATATATATATATATATATATATATATATATATATAGAGAGAGAGAGAGAGAGAGAGATATGTATATAAAAAATGTTGCATAAAACTCAATCAATACCAATTTTGATTTCTGGTTTCAAGAAGAGAATGGCTGTGTTTTAAAAGAGTGATCAAATTTCCCAGGACAAAGAGAATTGATAAATAAAATAATATAAACATTAGGTTTTTCCTTACCACTTATGTATTTAACGAAAACCCAAGTAAATATTGCCATGTTTGCATGGTGGTAGACATGCAAAAATGTAACTTGATTCCATTTCCCTCTTAATATGAAGAAAATCTGAAACAAATATTAAAAGATAATAGAACTGCTCAGATGCCAATACTTTCATTTTGGTATTTTCTAATTTCTTAAAATGTGAATAAAATGAAGAGATGATTACAGGATATGGAGGAGGCATGGCTACCAGAGGTATTTAAGAAGAAAACTGGCAAGACTGAAAGAAGTGGCTGAAACCTTTAGGCACTTAAACAATTATATGTTGTAAAAAAATCAATATTAAAAAAAATATTAACATTATTCATAGTTTTAATGAGTTCTAATTGTAAGATTTTTTTCTATTTATGTTAATTGTAATTTTAAAAAATAAGTGTTTTCTACTGATTTTCTCCAGACTTATGATGAAACATTGTAATTCATTAATACCCTCAACTTATAGAAATCAATAATATATGAAACTTATCATCTCATCTCAGTGCAAAATTAAAAGAGTTGAAAATTATAGTACATAGAAAAGTCTACACTTTTCAACTTTCAGAATATATTTAGTATTACACTAAAGGATAATAGCTAGAAATAAATTTAAATTCTAATTTCAAGTAATCCCAATGATTTACACTAAATGTAATACATTAACAATATAATAGCTACCCATTTTGAATTATCAGTATTCAATCCAAAATTTAAAAATCAGATATCTATTTATTATATAAAAATGTTTTTAGTGACTGTCATATTTTATTTTCCAATCTGAACTAATTAAAATGCTGGGATTCTCTCTATCACATGAAAAAGTGTTTATTGGTCCTTGGGCAGTTTAAGGACAAAACTTGTTTATTAAAATTTATAAAAGTGGCTTTATTGGCAGTTTTTCAACTGGCTTGATTTTTTATAATTCATCTTTACTGTTAATAAATAAATTAGTAGAATAAAAATAATTAATAAATAAAAAGGTCTCAGTATCTGAGCATAAAAATGTATTTCAAGATAATAAATTTGGCTTCACCACTCAGTCTAAAACAGATAATTAACTAAGTTATGTAAATAACCCATCATTTATGCTCTACCTAGTAATACAAGAGCATAGTATTGTACTATTTAATGTAGTCTTGTGGCCAAACATGTTTTTTTTTTTTCTGCATGTATTTGTATTTTCGAGGAATATTTATTCTCTATTTATCAGAGTTAAACCCAAAATTAAAAAAAAAAAATTGATATTTTATGAACTTCGTTAAGTGTCATATTATGATAGCACAGCTTGAAAGACCTTAAAGCTATGATTTTCATTTATTAATTTATTTTTAAAGAAGTTAAGAATACTTTAAATTACAATTTACAAGTGATATAACTGAAATGAGTGATTTATAATGAATTGACTTACTGTATCCAAAAATTCAACATACTTTGACATCATGTAAAACCAATTCAAAGTTTCCACCTGAAAAAAATAAACACTTATATAATGTAATAATAGCAATAATAATCATAATAAATTGCTGCTCAGGTAAAAAAAAAAAATCTCGTAATATTTGTCTTGGTTTGACTACAATGATGCATTTGATTCAGTTCCACATGATATGGTTATTGGAAATTTTGTAGATCTAAGCCTAAAAGTAAGCCAGGGAATGATAAATCTATTTGAACAACTTATGCAGATTTGGAGAGTCTTACTCTGTACACCAACTTTAAATGAAATAAGTGCCAATACTTATAAAGGTAAAGAGGGGTATTTTTCAAGGTCCCCCATACTTTTTGGTTGTGTTACCCATACCTCTTTGGTTGTGTTTGGTACCCAGTCCAGTTTGAATATCATTGGGAGAAAAAGACAAAAGATATCTACTTAGCTTTTATCTAGAAAGATATCTAGAAGCCTTCTCATTCATTCTACATGGATGATCTCAAGCTTTACACTAGAAATAAAGATGAAATGAGTTCTCTAATGACAGCACTAAGGATGATGACAATCGTTATAAAAATGGTTCTAGAAATAGATAAAAAGGCTGTAGTACATGTAAAAAGAGAAAGAATTGTTGAAGGAAATAATATTGAACTATCAGGAGATGTTGTAATGAAACAACTGAGGGAATCTGATTTTTACAAATACACCAACTCTTGAAATTCAATACAAATTCAAAGAAAGTATTTAAGGACAGACAAATCCCATAGTGAATGGCTTCTTGATCAGGGTCTGTTCCATGTTAGGGAAAACTGAAGACATACCTGAGAGAAGGTGTTAAATGTAATTCCCATAACCAATGTGGTCATTGCCATTGACGAGCAGCTGAAGTTACATCAGGCAGGAATATTCAACAGTCTTCTTCAGGAATTGTGAAAGGGACAGATTACAAAACTGCAATCAACTGCATAGAGTTGCATAGAGAGTCAGAACTTGTCCTTGGAAGAGGATGCTATCCCTGCTTGTGCACAGAAACAGAGACTAAGAGTAGCTCTTATAAGATCTAAATGGAAGTCTGAAATTAACAAAGCATTTATCTGAGCTTAGTATTCGGTAAACAATTTAGAAAAAAAAAATCAAATAGAATAGCTTCGAAAAATCCAAGGTTATTGGTTGGAAAATTAATGTTACAGCACAAATACTGGCAGATTGGATGAAAGTGATAATGAAGGAGAATTTTCTTGGTCCTAAAGGTCTTCAAACAATTTAAGATGAGATTGCAAAGTATATTACCAGGGAATCAGGAGATTCTTAAGATGTGATAGTCAACAGCTTCTTACCCAAAGCAGCTGGTAATGAGTCAGCTACCGCCAATAGAAGTCAAGGAAACTCAAATTGGGATAATGAAGAAAAAGCTCATTTTGAAGATGAACGGTTCGCTGGACACAAGCAATGAAACAGAATCCCAATAGAAGAAAAACGTACACTATCACATATACCTTGTAAAGCCCAGAGATTGAAAATAGTCAAAGACACGAAGAAAGGTTAAAGAGAAAGATGTGTCATAGAAGATCACAAATGCAGAGCATAATATACAACTAGATTAGAAAAGAAGACTGCAAGGCACATTGGAATGATTGCAAGTTAAGTCAGGGATCCAACTAAGGCTTTAAGGAAACAAAGGAAAAATATAGATTTAGATTTAATTGAATTATAGAAAATGAAGATTACGTTGACAAGCTAAAAACAAAAGTTAGCTGTTTATGCAAATAGAGTCTCAATCCTTGATATATACTTTTTCTGACCATGAATCTATGAATAGCATTGTTTATAAATTTGTTTTATTTTTCATTAAAATTAAAATTATTACTTATTGAGAAAAATACAATTAAGTAAACTAAAATTCAGCTGATGTTCTATTTCTCATTATTTGCTAAGCTCAAGTAATGAGCTTACCAATTACCAAAATAAGTAAAGTAAAAATAAGTAAGTAAAAATAATTAATTACTTTATAATGATTGATCATGATAATACAGGTTAGTTATATATGAATGAAATAATCACAACTACAAGAATTCCTAAATAATTGAACTTTCAAATATTGATTGAACTCAATTTTTCTATTCCTGGAGTAATTAAAACAAACAATGCTTTATGATATTATTGAATGTATAGATACCTCATAAGCTGTTTTGGAGTCAAGAAGACTTGGTACACAAGCTCCAGTAAAAAATGAACCATAAGTTTCTTTAATTCCCTGTTTAAACAATGAACAATTATTTCTACGATAATTACTTATTATTATATTACAATGGTAAGTAAACAAGTATCTTATTCTGATAAAACATGTCAAATAAATGAGTTATCTAAGCTACATATATTTTTTAAAAACAGATATAGCTTTATAAATGAAAAAAAAAATTACTTTTTGGACTTCTGTGATATGAGTTTAAATTTATAAATAAACTATTTCTTAATTTGTTAGCTCTAATAAAATAATTATATAGCGTTTTTAACCCTCAAACATACCCACCATTCATTTTGACAAGCAATTCCAAAATCTATTGACGGTGTAGGATTGAGGAGAAGCCTCAGTTCCTGGCTGTATAGCAGAACGGATTAGGGATTTCCACCTGCTTGCCGTTTGCAATTTCTAAAAGTATAGCATCCAAAATGACTGGTAGGCCTGATGCTGTGTACATGAATACAGGTAGTTATAATAACTTGTAGGACTTGAGATATGTTTTTTACTATGATTAGTTTTCTGAAATTTTCACTGAAGGATGTTGTAAACAATGAATATATATATTAAATCTATTTGAAATGACAGAAATTTAATGTTTTTATTTCAAACAATAAATCTAATAAAACTAAATTTAAGTTTAATTTATTCAAGTGTAGAATTAGAGTACTAAAATTTTGTGAAACATGTGACCTGGGGTTAGCTCTACAACAAATCTGCTTCTGTATTTGTGTTATACGAAATATTGATGAATTGGCTATTTCTTTATTTATGGACTATCTATGTTTTTGCCCCTCTCCCTCTATGTAATATTGCTATTATTACATATTGTACAATATGATGTCTGTGAAACATATTGTAAGTATGGTGGCCTGAAACAATCTGCCATGCTGTAATCTAGTCGTATGCTAATAAAGCCTCGATAGATTAAGCATTAAATACCGGAAATGGAGATATATGGGACATAAACTTATAAAAGAAGCATAACAACTTAACCAAGCAGAATTTAGTGTGGAACCCCCAAGGACAGTGAAAAAGGGAGTGGCCTAGAGAAACGTGGAGGCGAAATTTGGAGGAGGAGATATATAAAGCCCGACCTGGTCTAGAGTCAAGGAGCTAGAGATTGAGATGCCAGACAGAACTTCATGATGGCCCTATGTCCCACCGAAAGAATTTGAGGAATTAATAATAATAATTATAGATGCCTTTTATTACTATTTTGAAGATGAATAATTAAAATAAAGATTAATAATATTGAAGTTTGTTCATAATATCTGTTTGTTAGTTTTACAAAATATATAGTTGTGAAGGTGATTTTTTTCCCCTTCACCGTACTTCTCTAAAATAAATGAATCGATCCTATGCATAATATTTATGTACAATTTTACATTAAACAAGTAAAAATGACAGATTTTTGGCATAGATGTCATCATAACTGATAGTCCTGACTGTTGTATCAATTCATGGGCCGGCTAGAGGGTTAAACAGTTTTAGACTGCATTGAAGTTTTTGAAAGAAACATTTCCAGAATAGGATAATTCCTTGATGTTTTTTCCTAATTATTAAACATGTTCGTCAGTATTAAGATCATAGAACTGTTTAAAAACATGTCAAAGGTCATGACCAACAGATCTATTAAATTTGGATGAAAAGAAAAGAAAAAGAAGAAGCTAATTATTAAATAATTCTTAAACAATGTATTCCTGGGTGAAATAACTCAGTTACTTACTTTATTTTTAATTATTTATTTGTTTATTGATAAATATTACAATCTGTCTCAATAAAGGACATTTATAATAGAGTTCTGAGAGCACATTCACACCATAGTTACTTCATTAATGAAATAAAAAAAAGTAAATCTTTCTCACCTTAATTACAATCCAAGATGAGAAAACCACTTGCAACAAATTATAAACTAGCATTGGTGACTTTAGATTGTAAGGTTTCCTTCCCTCCATCAGTTTGGGCCCTCCTAAAATAACAAAGTAGAGGTACCCTGAAGTGAGGGCTACGGAAGGCCAAATACTGGACATCATCAACCAAGATTGAATCTCCCGGCTTTCATGCCCTGTAATAAATATCACTTATTAATATTTTAGTTACACAAAATTTTAATTTGGTTTATTCATTTAATATTTATATTTTTAATTATTTATGTTAAATCAGATCTGTTTCATCTATTTAACAAAATATTTGCTATCTGATAATCCAATTAACTATATTCATATTTAAGTTAATCATATAAGATACCTAACATTCATACATTATCAAAATAAGTATCATAATAATGTACACATTAAATATTTAAAAATAAAATTACCTTTTGATGAAACATTCCTTATCATTTCTGTAAAAGCTGTGTTGAGCTCCATCCTACAATAAAAATATACAATATATATATATATACATATATATATCTTCTATTGTTCGTTATTATTATTATTATTAGCTGGACTAAATAATCCTGAATAAAATTTATTTTTCTTCTTCTATTTATTTATATAGGGAATCGGATAGTTCAGTAGGTGAACACTGACTTCCAGAGCTCAAGGTCCTAGGTTTGAATCCGGCTAATGACTAGTAATTTTTCATTAGCCGTGGATCAACCCCTGGGATTGGGAGACCCTCCTGGGGCACACCCAGCCTTTATAAAATGGGTACCATTAATTAAAAAATAATTAAGGGGAGAAACAGTACTTCCTCACATTGTACTGAACTCAAGATATATATATATACAGCCAGAAATCATTGGGATACAGGGTGGATTTATTTTTGAGATCCCTAAGAAAAACATTTTTTTTTATACGTTATGGGACCCATACAACCATATACCATAAACTGTCGGTAGACTATCTTCTTCTTAGGGATCTTCTCCAATCCCTCGAAACGAGAATTAAGCCCTTATCTGTGTTTGGAATCTTTCATCATTACAAAATGTTTAGTCAGAAACAACAAATTAAGAAACAGTTTACATCAAAAATTTTATTTTATGTTTTAGCGAAATTGGTATGATTACTATTTTACATAAATTAAAGTTTTACCCAATGAATGTGTATATACAAATAAATGGCCGATTCCTAGCTGTAAGCTGATGTTATAATGTTATTCTATAATCTGTATTAGCCCAGAAGTGCACCAAGTTATCACTGGCAATGATCACCAAGTTGGAAGCTACAAGACATAGGAGGCTACGACCAATGTCATATAGTCTCAATGACAAGTCGAAGTTGCTGAGTTTTTAAAATAATTTTTAAACAATGTATATCCAAGTAGATAAACTTATTTACTTAATTGAATGAAATGAATAAAAACTATTTATTAATAAATTATTACTGTTATTTAATTTTAATTTCCTTTTTGATCAGTCAGATTTTTCCTTTATTTTCCTCAGAACGAGCTTAAAAATTCTTCCATCCAAATATATTCAAAATAATATGTCATATTATATGTAACTTATATTTATATTTTTGTTTTACTTATATTTAAAAAAAAAGATTAAACTGTACTCAGATTATTCTTTGATTGATAAAAATTGTTTCGTTATTTTTCTCAAAAAGTGGACTTTTTCACCAAAGTAGATACTATGTTAATGACTTGATTAACAAAGGGCTGCCACTGTAAATTTACATTAATTAAACATATTTTTTAATTAACTTTCATAATGCTGAAATATTGATTAGTTTCTATGACTTAGAGTAAGGTAATTGTTAATATTTGTGTGCATTCATTTAGTTTATTTCAACTCCTATTATTAATTACTGATGTCAGAAAATTGATTATTTAAGTTTCTGATTGTTGCTTTTCAAATTTTCGTATATTTTTATTTTATTGAATCACTTTTACTTTTTTATATATTTTCTTAATTCATTATTTGGTTTTTATGCTGTTGAGGTAAATTTCTGATTAGGTTTAATTGGTTTTTTTATAATTATTGCTCGATTCTTTATTTAATTGTTTGCTTATACTGTGGTATGTATTACTGTTTTTTTTAGTATGCAGAAGTTTTTACTATATCTTTCCAAATTTTTTTGGACTGTCATGAAAATAACAACATTCCGAATTTCAGATAATTTAACCCAAGGAAAGGGTGCCACAGGACGGCGCAACAACTAAGAATAACTCATTAATTTTGGAAAATGTTTTATTAACTTAAATAATTAACTATTTCTCCCCTCTAAATAGTATGATAGAAAATAAAACATAATATAATACAAAAGGTTCGCCGAAAAACCAAGAAAAATAATTATTAAAAATCATTGTCCTTCATATTCATTATGTTCCATATAAAAATACTTATAAATTGTAATAATATTCAACAACTAAGTACAATATTATAGAGTTTGAAATATTTTATCTACCTAAAACTTTCCTATATTCAGTCCTACCTCCTTCCCCAAAATGAAAATTGAGTAGTCCTTGAAAAAGAAGGTAAAGTCGTTAGTAACACAGCAAGGATGGTTTTTGTGCTGCATACATATTTGTAAAAATTAAGTTAAATTTTATGTTTAAGGCGATGATAAAATTTAACTTTATAATTAAAATATTAAAATAATTAAATAATTAAATATTAACTGAACAACGTCGAGCGTAAGGGACCCAATTCACAAAATATGAAAATATGTGTGAAATTTTCAAGCAATTTTCAGACTATTGAGAGGATGGCTATAAGAAAAAATAGTGTGATAATATTTGTTGACTTTTCATTTGCTTTTCCTCTTATATCTCGCGATCCAGTGAAGAAATTTTCGCTTTTCAAACTATTTTTCGACTATTTAGAATAATGTTAAAAAGAATGAAATCCTTTAAAAGAAATTTAAAGGGAATGAATGATAATCTAATAAAGGAATGTGCCTAGGAAATATTATGTTCGGAAGGGAGGGATGAGGCACCTTAGCTCAGCGTTTTAGTGGGAGACACAAACGTCTTCGGGTCCCTTGACAAATCTCACAAAGCTCTTTATTTTGTCACCGAGACCTACCTAGAAGTCACCGTACACTATACAACCATAGGCAAAGAGGGAGAAGATGAGGGAAGAAACTAAGAGTATGCGCGTATATCGGGGAAGGAGGCGGCGGAAACGATGGAATAATTAAAGAATGGTAATTGATCGTAGGAAGATATGATGATTCCAAGAGAGGGTTTGATCAATTGAAAAAGTATAAATTTTTAACAGACGAGTAGATGATGTTGGGATGGATGATCATTTAGGTATAGTGTGGGAAAGTTGGTATTGGATCTGGGAAGAGGTTTGGAACCAATGGTCAGGGTTTTTGCAGCATTAAACCTCATTCGTTTAAGTTTGTGCAGGCACTGACTCGCTCAAGGTCATCTTGAATCTTGGCTAATACTACAAATAACTTACATGTAGAAAAGGATAAATAGATTTGGGATTGGTCGGCACAAAGGTGCTGAAAAAGAAGAGGAGATATGCCCGAATCCTGGGCAACTCCTGAGTACAGAGAAAGAAAGGAAGATATCGATTATTTGAAATGGAAACTGCTTGGGCACGTTGAAGGAGGAAAGGAAAGATAATGATTTTATTATGGAAAAAAACAAAAAAATGATTAATGAAGCCAAAAGCATTGGAAAAAAACTTTTCCTGAACTTTACAAGTAGGGGTACAAGGACAGTTAATTATTTGTCATCCATAGCAGCCTGAACAACACTGATAATTTTAATTCGAACACATTGCGTAAAGTAGCCGGAAAGATTGGTGAGGATCAAGTTGGTTGACAGCTGCAAATTCAGGATTGCACTAAAAATTTTGAAAAGGATTGAAGTTAGAAATGATTCAGATTTTATGAAAATCTTTTGGAGAAGATGGATTCGAGTTTTTATTTAAAGTAAGGAGAATAGCTTTTTTCTTCCAAGAGGCCTGGAATATTGAAGAAAGAAGAAATTATAAATGAATAGAAGAATCGGAAGAATTCCAGGGAAGCATACATTTTGTAAATTTTACGGGAATTCCATCTGATACTGGGGAATTAGTGTATCATTTCATTACAGTGGATCAAAACAATTGAAGAAGAAATGTCCTGTGTTAAATAAAAACACAGTCGGTGAAAAAATCACTTTGCATTTGGATCAAATGAGATTATTTTGATAGTCATGCACTAGCACTGTACCATTTTGAATAAAATATATGGAATATTACTCACAGTTAAATTAATCACCGAGAAGTACTTTGGATTACTCGCCGATTACAGCCCCTCAGCTCGTAGAAATCTAAGAGCCCCACTGTACTTTCTTCACGTCGAGTTGTGTGAAAATGCGAAAGACTTTTAAAATACCAAATAACAGAACTAATACTTCAATGACAGATAAACTGAATTAAAGAAGAAAACTGAAAAGAAATTGAAACAAATTTATGATATCGAAAGGCAGCGTGGTGTGGAGGTGTTCACTCGCAGCCGTCTCTGGGCAGACTTCTACTGGACCCCTTCCAGAAAGCTTCATTAAGTAAATTAATTATTAATTGTTAATTGCTATTCCACAATTAAAGATAATTCTAATTAGTGTCGAATTGTCATTGCCAATTTATTTTTCACTAATGAAAAAAATTACTTGTCCTCTACAACTATGACTGACTAATGAAGCTGATGAACATACAGCTGGTTATACAATTAGATATCTACCTTTTGTCCAACCTTGAATCGAATTTAAATTCGTATGATTAAAAAAGAAAAAATTCAAATCTTAAATAATGTATAAATTACTCCTACTAACAATCATGAATTCATTTTTCATTTCTTGGGTGTTATGGAATTACTTGTTTCAAATAACGATTCGAGCAAATAGAATGTTGCTATTCTAATTGATCTGAATAGATGGGTATACATACGTTAAAACTTTGGGTTATGAACAAATTAATCTCAAAACATGGCGTTGTACCTACATACCTTCCACGCCCTAAGAAAACTAAAAAGTTCTTCGGATGTTGAAAGGAACTCGACTATTACACCAAGTTTAAATATTGGAGCCATTCACTCAATTAATAGTTACATGCCTTTTAACGAACAGGGTAAATACATTTTATGCAATAATTTGCTAGTGCTTTGAGTCCAGTTTGTTTCAAAACACACACGGATTCTCTCTGGAAAAAATGGAACATTCAAATTAAAAATCGCTACATACTTTGTATCGGAGGCGTCCATCCCTCCCCTGAATGTCGATGGCGCAAGAACCTACTCGTTTTCTTTTCTTAATAGCAGAGCAAACTAAAATAGAATTAGAATAATCGTATATCGTATAAAATTTCACTTGCTGCGGTATGTTCCATGTTTTTCCCCTTGTTCCTTAGCACGAAAATTCATAACTCCGTCGAAATTTGTTCCCCTCAAAATATGCCCCTCTCAAAAATTTCGATGGTGCAACTTGCACAATGAATTCCCCTTCTGAACTGATTAAGCACATATTATTAAACAACTTTACGATTTTTTTAGGTCAAATTGTTTCAAAACATTCAGGGGATCACACAGAACAATTTGGGCTATCAATCATAAAAATCGATCCAGCCATTCACTCAAAAAATATTTTAGCAGGTTGATTAAACACATTGCATTATATCATGAAACAGTATTATCAGCTCCACATATTTTTAAAAAACTCACTGAATTATTTAGACCATCAAACTTAAAAATCTAATAATTCGTTCACTAAAAAAACCGTTACATATATTTTAGTGGACGACCCAAACACATAACCCTTCGAGCGACTTCGCCATTCCTTAATCGTGTAAAAAATGGAATAAAATAAATTAAAAAAAATATTTCGGAAAAATGGACATCAGCAAATGAATGTAATATAATTAGCAGTATTATTAAGATATTTCTAAGTATACCTAAGATTTGTTCCACTGACCGAAGAATACGTTAACCGGTCCTAAATAAGACTTGATAAGTACGGAACCAAGTACACTTGTTAACTGGCAGCTGGGCCTGACATAAACTCCCCACAACTCCTCCCACCTCTTATATATTCAGTTACAGATCAGATTAAATTTAAATTACTTTTTTATTTTAAAGAAAAAAATTACTAAGAAGAACATATTGAAGTAGTGCAACTGTTATAAAAATCACAGATCTCTAGTACAAATAATTAATTATTGTAAGTATGTGCTTGAAATGATAGCCAGTACTCTATTTGAGTGGTATCTTAGCAATAAAATCTTCATAATAATCTAATCTTAAGTTATGACACACATCACAAAAGAAACCCATTCGATATATGTTAAATCAAGTTGAACTAAAAGGTATTATTTTTTTATACAGAAAAAATATTTTAGTCTTGGAGCCCGTGGCGACCGTGTAATATTTTATTTTACATTTAAATAAACGGGACAGATTTTAAGAAAGACACCACACTTCTCATTCCCAGAATAATTTATCTCACATTATGGTTACAAATTGGCAATTTGGCGCGAAGATGATATACATTTCTATAGAATATATATATATATATAAGTTATGGTTAGATGTAAGTTTATATAAGAGTTAATCCTAGTCAATAGTTGTAAACAAACCGTAATGCTATATATATAGCATTACGGAGAGAATAAAGTCAGTCTTATTTGAGCAACCACGCGTTTCATTTCAAACCTCTTCTTTCTTTCTTTTTTTTATCTTTCCGAGTTCGAACCGACGTAAGTGGTGCCGAAACCCGGGAACCTTAAAGAGTTTACTTTTGTAGTTGTCTTTTCGTTTTTATTTTTTTTTATTTTTCACGTCGTGGAGATAAATAAAAAACAGGATGCCGAACGGAGTAGGTCAACCGCCAGTACGTCCACCACCACCAGTACCGCCTACAGCACAGGTAGCGCAACCGACTGCGGCACCAGCGGCACCGGCAGCGTTTCCTACGTTGGCAGAAGCGTTAGCGAGGGACTTTCCTCCGCTACCTACGGAGACGTTAGCGTCAGCACATGCGACGACGCTGGAATGGCTGAAGGTTAGAACGGCGACATCGCAGGACCTGAGGAGAGCTATATCTGACCTGGAGAGATTTGATGGAGGAACAGGTGAGTTGAACCACTTTCTAAAGGGAGGCGACCGGGTGATATCGCGTATAGCGGCCAAAGAAGGGGAAAACTTGATAGATCCGCTGGATGCCAACGCATTGAGGGCAGCCTTGGTATGCCGGGTTAAAAGGAGTGTGCTGAACATGATCCAGGCGGATGAAGACACCCCATGGAGCACCGTGAAGGACAGGCTGAAGAAGGCATTTGGAGGGGGCCGTTGGGCCCCAGAAGAAGACATCTTACAGATGTTCCGAGAGAAGAAACAGCCGTATCAGTCCAACGGACAATATGCAGCAAACCTGTTGGCACGATTCAACAATGTAACGGAGAAGACGAGGGAAGTAGCGGATGCAGTGGAAACGGGAGCAAGAATGGCGTTCCTGGCAACCATCCTTAAAGTACAACTGGGTAGAGACACGGGAAAGAAGGATGGACTACCTAGAGACAAGGGTTTTGTAGAGTGTGCCCAGGAAATGATTGATGCAAGCGCGCGGGAGGAAGAAGCAGCCAGGGGAGAAGAGGAGAATGAGAACGGGTGGAACCGAGTATCGTACAGGAGAGCGGAACCCGGTAGATTTAGAACGAGACAGGAAGGCTGGAAGAAAAGAGGAGGAGAAGTTAGCGCAAGAGAAAGAACGGCGATAAGGGAGAAAAAGCCAGGGAAGGAGAGAAGGAAATGGACAAAGGAGGACAGGAGATGCCACGGGTGCGGAAAGATAGGTCACCTAGTGGCGAATTGCCCGCGAACCCGATGTTTCGAATGCGGAACTGAGGGGCATATTGCTAGACAATGCCCGTATATGAGTAGACGGGGGGAAGCGGGCCGAGATGAGCCGATGGAGGTGAACGCCCAGAGATTGTGGAGGAAGAGAGGAGCGGCATCGGAGTCGGACGATTCGTCGGGAACATCTGGAACCGAGGAGGAGGAGCCGGTGGTGAGAGCAGCTCGAAGAGGCAGAAGCAGCAGAAAGAGTGGAGAAGGGGGAGCCGTCGCGGACAGGAGAGGAAGATCAGACGAATGAGGAGAGGAGCAGAGGGGAGGCAGCCACGCGGTAGTAAATAATATTGGAGGTGAGTGCGTTGGTTTGCCAATCATAAGTGTTGTGGGGAAGGGAAAGTGTCTGGTGGATACGGGAAGTTCGAATACAATAGTATCTAGGCAGATGTTGGAGGAGTTGTGTAAAGGAGAGAGGATACCGGGAATAAAAAAATGTACGTGTAGGTTGATCACTTTGGGTGGTCCATGTAGGATAGAAGGGGAAGTAGAGTTAGATTTAGACAAATGGATCCCAGGAAGTGGGAAGTTGAGGGTACATGTAGTAGAGAATATGCCGAGAGAATATGGGGGTATAATAGGATGTGACCTATTGAGTAGAGTGAGACCAAGAATAAACTACAGGGGAACAGGTTGGAGGGTGCGAATGGGAAGAAAGAGGTACCGGTGTAAGAAAGGGAGAGTGGGAGGAAAAGGGAACATTGGGGCAATAGAACAAGCGGAACATTGGGTCCAAAGGATAAAGAGGGAATACGCGGATATTTTTTTTAAAGAGGGGGAGGTGTTGAGCGCAACGGGGAGGACAGCACATGAGATTCCGTTAAAACAGGAAAAGGTGACGTACGTGAAGGAGCGACGTTACCCGCAGGCTTTACGTCGCCATATCAAGGAGGAGCTCGAAAGCTTGAAGAAGCAGGGCATCATCGTGGACAGCACGTCACCATACAATAGTCCCCTGTGGGCGGTGAAGAAAAAGACGTCGTCGGGAGAGCAGAAGTACAGGGTGGTGGTAGACTTCAGAAAGCTCAATGACAACACCCTAGACGAGAAGTATCCGCTTCCGCGATTCGATGATATTATTGACAGGCTTAGTGGGGCAACCATTTTTAGTACCTTGGATTTAAAGGCGGGCTACCACCAAATTCGTATGAACCCTAGGGACCAACACAAAACGGCGTTTTCGTTCGAGAGGGGGCATTACGAGTTTACTCGCATGCCATTTGGACTAAAGAACGCTCCCATAACTTTCCAGAGGTTTATGGACGAATTCTTGAGAGGATTAGACGAAGAATTCTGTCAAGTCTACATGGATGATCTCTTAGTCTTCAGTAAGGATGAAGAGGAGCACGTCGATCATTTAGGGCGCGTATTCGACAGATTAAGGCAGTTTGGGCTGAAGTTGTCGGCGGAAAAATCGATTCTGGGACAGGATCAGATAACATTTCTGGGACATTCCATTTCAAAGGAGGGGATCAGGCCCGATAAACAGAAAGTCGAGGCGATACAAAATATGGCGATGCCCAGGGATGTAAAAGGGATCCGCAGATTATTGGGAACACTCAACTATTACCGTCGGTTCGTGCCGGAAATGGCGGAGTATTTAGCACCTCTTAATAATCTTCTGAAGAAAGGCCGGAAGATAATAATAACGTCAGAGATAGAGGACAGCGTAAGGAAGTGCATGGCGCGGTTACAGGATAAGCCGGTACTCGCTTTCCCCGATTTTGCGAAGATGTTTATTGTCACTACAGATGCGAGTGAGTATGCGTTGGGGGCAGTACTTGCTCAAGAGGGAACTAAGGGGGAACAGCCAGTAGCGTATGCGAGTCGGCGGCTTACAGATGCGGAAACGCGATATAGAGCCTTGGAAAGGGAACTCTTGGCCATTGTATGGGCGGTAGGACACTTTAGGCCGTATATTTTTGGCAGAAAATTTAGGGTGCATACCGATCACAGACCGTTGCAATGGGTTGGTAATTTAAAGGAATCATCGGCTAGGGTCACTCGGTGGAAACAATTTCTAAGCCAGTACAATATGGAGGTCGTATATAAGCCAGGTAAAGACAACGTGGTAGCGGACTGGCTGTCCAGAGCCATAATGATAAATGCTATCGAGGAGGAAGAAGGAGAGTCGTCGCGGGACGTGCGGCAGTTTTTGAGAGCGTGGACACCAGAAGGGGAAGGGGAACCAGGGAATGTGGAAGCAGAGGGATCGAGAGGAGAAGAGAGCTCAGTGGAAGAAAGGCCTACAGACATCGAGGAGTGCGAAGAGATCATCAATGATAAGCGACGACAGGTAATTTGGAAGACCAGAACGTCGGGACTCATGAAGATTGACTTCAGTAAGTATGGAAGGAAGAAGGTGAACACCATTTGGTCCCAACCAGGGGTGAAAGAGGAACAAATTTGTAAGGCGCTGCAGGACGCCTCGGAGCCGGGAAAGGTTCACCACCTGTATGTGGGGAATGCAACCATCTGGGAAAAAATCAAGAAACTCTGGAGATCAGAAAAAATAGGCATCGACAGATCGTTTATCAGGTGTAAATACTTAGTCGAAACGGTGACGGACAAGGAGCAGCAGAGGGAGGTAACATTGGCACACCACCAGGGCAAGACCAACCATCGGGGGGAACAAGAGACGTTTCAAGCGTTGCGCAGAAGGTATTTCTGGGATGGCATGAGGAAGACAATTTCAGAAATCATTGGGAGATGCGAAGTGTGCGCGCGCACTAAATACGATAGACGGCCACCTCAAGGATTACAGGAGGAAACCCCTACGGGAGACATGCCATTGAAAGATGTGCAAGTCGATACTTTTACCTGGAGGGGGTTTAAGTGGATTACGATGATCGACCTCTTCAGCAAGGGAGCGATGACACATCAAGTAAGAGATAAGTTGTCGGAGGCGGTTGTGGGGGCTCTACAAACGTGGGCCCAGTTCTACGGAGTGCCTGATCGCATAACGTCGGACGGAGGGAGGGAGTTCGACAACAGTACCGTACGCGAGGAGGTTAAACGTTTAGATATAGATTGGCACTTTAATACTCCGGGACATACAAAGGGCAGAGGAAATATCGAGAGGTTGCACAGCACGTTAAGCGACCACCTACGTATTTATCAAGGGGAGCAGGGATTGGAAGGGGATGTAGCCATGAAAAGAGCAGTAGCGGCCTATAACCATTCAATCCACTCCGTTACAGGGTTTTCCCCGGTCGAGGTATTGTTTGGAGTAAATATACGGCGACGGGATTGGATGGAAACACTTACGGATGAAACACAAGCTCAACGGATCACTTGTAACAGAGCAGAGATAAAGAGGGTGTGGGAAACAACGAGAGCGAAAATAGAGCGTGAAAAACGGAAAAGGGTGGAGAAGGCCAATTTGTACCTCAAGGACAGAATGGGTGATTTGAAGATAGGGACGACAGTCTATCGTAGGGTAGGTTCTAATAGGGGGAAAGAACTGGCACGCTACGAAGGACCATTCAAAGTGATTGTACTTCGCGAACATAATCTTTGCACAATTCAGAGTCTGAACGATCCCAGGAAACGGAGGACCGTTCACATAGAACAGTTGAAAATCCCGATAGAGCCGGGTCAGTAACGTAAATAAGTGGTATAACCTCTTTCCTGTCTCCTACAGGCTACAGTTTGTTTCAGTTGTAGTTCTTTGTTTTTTGGTGTTGTTGTTGTTTTTTTTGCAGGAAAATGGTTAATTTTGTTTGTTCTGTGCTATGGCTGTATGGGAACGCCAAGGAAGATTATTTTGTTTTGTACGAAGATTATTTTGTTTTGTTATGAATTATGTTTTGTTATGTATTATTTCACTAACCCTGCGTTAGTTTATGAGAAGTGTTCATAAACTGGCGGGGGGAGTTATGGTTAGATGTAAGTTTATATAAGAGTTAATCCTAGTCAATAGTTGTAAACAAACCGTAATGCTATATATATAGCATTACGGAGAGAATAAAGTCAGTCTTATTTGAGCAAACACGCGTTTCATTTCAAACCTCTTCTTTCTTTCTTTTTTTTATCTTTCCGAGTTCGAACCGACGTAAATATATATATATATATTTTTTTTTTTTTTTTTTTTTTAAAGTAAAATCTGCTACATTGAAGGGCAATAAATAACAGGGCTAAATGTGTTCATTCATACCATATATGCATATAATAGGGAAATAAAAAAAATAAATAAATAAATAAAAAATAAATGAGTAAATTAGGAAAAGTAAATATAAAAATAGAATAACGAACATAAATGAAATAAAAAATAAATCATCTTAACATATTCATTCCTATCTACAATAAATTTATAGAAATTAAAAATTTGTCCGAACTGTTCCGTTCTATTTATTTTATGTTGATAAAAATATATATATAAATATATAAATATATATATATATATATATATATATATATATATATATATATATATATATATATATATGTTTGTATATATATATATATATATATATATATGTTTGTATATATATATATATATATATATATATATATATATATATATATATATATATATATATATATATATATATATATATATATATATGTTTGTATATATATATATATATATATATATATATGTTTGTATATATATATATATAAATTACAGTTACACAATTTGAGAAACGAGTAGTAGAATTAAATGAACAGTTGTACGATTTGTAAAATGGGGAACGGCAGACAGAGGGTAACCCCCTAGTATATTAATATGAAAATATTATACAATAATATTATATGTAATGGAAAAAAATATATTATTTATCTTTATTTATATAAAAAAAGTAATTGGAAGATACGATCTCTGTGAAAGCTGAGCTAAAAGGCAAAGTTAAGATGGGGAGCTCAAAATCGAAGACAAAAGGTTTATGTAGTAATATTGGCATTGAATAAGAAGAATAGCCTCTATTCAGTTCTCAGCACTGTGTTCGGTACTATGAAAAAAAAAATAAGGACCATTAACAGGCCATATGAAAAAGAAAAAGAATTACAGTAGCAAATGAAAGAAGGTGCAATACCCATATTCAAATTGAAGTTAATAAGAAGTTATCGTTACCATTACAAAAGTTTTTATATTAAGAAAAAATACATCATAAAAAATGATAAATCTATAGAGTGTATTTTAAATGAGAAAGTGTTCAACAAGAAGCCAGTCAAGTGAATAAAGTACACTTGGAGTTGCCTTAGGCTCAAAAAGAGCAGGTAGGTTATATTAAAGATGTATTACAATAACGGTCAAGTCTTTTTAGGGATGGACCACATCATATCAGAGGATGTAGAAAAACTCAATTCAATCGTTTATTTCAGAAAATCCGTCAACGGATATTTTTATGGAATTTATATTATGGTAAAGGCGTACTAATATTATATATGGTGATATGTATAGATGTTCCTTGTACTTCACTGCTCCCTTACTATCCCTAACTAGCTAAGATCAGAGTCATTCCCTTCAATTGAAACCAGCCAACTACCCCATTCCGTTTTATGTGATACACACTGAATTTTACATCTAGGGTAGAGACCCAACGAGCGACTTTAAATAACACGTTTCTACAATAAATATAACCCTTCTCCCATACACTTAAATTAGATTATTGGAGACGATTCTCGGTCGAAGATTGTTCTTCTGTATTTGTTTTTAGATCAGCACAAAGTTTTGTGAAATTTCTTCAACTTAACCTCAAACCAGTTTTTAATGTCGCTTAATGAATAAAGTAGAGCCTTGGTTTGAGGTTTGATACGAGAGGGTTGGTATGGTTTTGAAGTTTGTTATGGAAGGATAGTTTTCTGGATTGGGCTAAATCGGAAACATGTGGTACGCTAAGGTCGTAATGAAAGATTTTATTTGTGACATTAAGGAGATTTGAATATTCCGGATTGTAAGTATTGGATACGAGAGGAATTCGATGGTTTAGTGGAGCTCCAAAGATCAATTCCGTAATTCCAAATAGGCCTTAATATAGTCATGTATATAAGTCTTTTGTTATATATATATAGAAAGTTTCGAGCGTTTGTCTAGCTGGAGTAGTCGAAAATGTGGAGCAGTTGTCGTTTTAGTCTTGTATGAGGATTCCAGATGGAGTCCTAGGTATCGGATTTGTTCAACAGGGATATGTGGGGAATAGGTAAAGGATACTGTAGAACAGAAAGTCGGTTTACAATGAAGAGTGATTGTTATTGTGATTCAAGAGTTTGGGATGCAATTGATGGATCATTATTAACTTATAGAATATGTGTGTCATCAGCTTATGTGGTGATGACAGTGTTGAGATGGGTTGGGATGTCAGCTGTATAAACTGTATAAAGGATAGGACCTAGGATACTACCTTGAGGAACACCAGCAGACTGGGAGTAAAGGGATGAATATGTATCGTTGCGATTTACTTTGAAGTATCCATCAGTAAGGTAGGATCGGATAATGAGGAAGTATGTAGGTGGTAGGAATTCACGGAGTTTCTACATCAATCCAGAATGCCAAACTCTATCCAACGCCTGTTTAAGATGAGTTTTCCAGAATGTTGCCCATGTTGGGTAAAAGAGAGATAGGACGGTAAGAAGATGCATATTCTGGTGACTTTTTAGGTTTGTGTATCATTTTGAAAGTGGGTGATTTCCAAGGGCCAGGAAAATATGTGGTACGGAGTATCGCATTATATATATAAGTAAGGAATAAAATGGCGTTCCAAGGAAGCAATTTTAGGATCTGGAAGTAATTAGGTCGTGTCCAGGAGCTTTGCGGAGAGGTAATCTGTTAATGATATTGAATACTTCTGAAGGATGGAATGCTTTAGGTTGAAGAGTGATTAGGTGATTGGGATTAAGGATATCAGGATGTGGATTAAAGGTTTTGAAGAGGTAGTGAGCAAATATTTGGCACTTTTGTTCGTCAGATTTGGATCAGGTTTGAAATTCAGTAAACAGTGGATGATTATAATTTTTAAATTTAGAGCTTCTTAGTGGTAGTCCATAGTGATTTGTCGGTAATTGTTAGTTTTCAGTAATGGTAGTAAATTAGAATTTTAAATTTTTTAATTTCTGATTTTAGTTTGTTAGTCAGTTGGGTGTAATGTGTTTTGTTTGCTGGGCATCTAGTTCTATGCCGCTTCGATCTTTGTATGCGTTTTCGATATCGATCTTGCTCTGCGTTTTCCCTTAATAAGATACTAATATGCTATGACCAAGTTAGTCTGTTGTGAATTATTAACATTACTGGTACAGGTGTTTTTATTAATAGTGGCTGATATTGATGCTGTAAGTTTGTCTATGACACCATCAGTACCTTGTTTTGTCTTTAGCGGAATTTTCAAGTCTAGTATATTTTCCAAATCATCATGATATCTGTCCCAGTTATTCGTCCTGTAATCAATGTTGGATGTGAGGATTTAGGAGCAAGGTTTGAAAGTAATAAAAGCAGAACTGGACTATGGTCTGAAGAAAGATGATCTGGGGATTTGATTATAGCTTGAGAATACGAAATCTGTGAGGTGATAAATATATCGAGGATATCGGGACGATTTTTGAGAGATGTTGGCCAATAAGTAGGATTCACGGGCGAGAGGATAGAATAGCTGTTTACGAACACAACTGTAAATTTACGAACACAACTTATTTTCTAAATGAATAAAACTTGAGTTCTAAGTGAAACTCCTAGCTGAACACACCTTCCTGAAGAAGACCTGCAAAGTCGGCTTTTAATAAAATAGTTTTGCCACTATTTAGTCTATTTATGACCCCCACCCCGGACTGTCTTCTTCCTTATATTATATTCTTTGTATATTTTCTGTTTTACAGATAATTGCTAGTAGATTAATAAAATATCTTATTTCTGAATTTCAAGCAGGTAGAGCATCCCCTATTTTCGATTCACATTATAAACAGATAGTGAAAATTTGTTGAGTTTCACTAAAGAATAGAATTAAATTTTAATATATTAAAATTATTTCAATTTATGAGCACATTAAAATATCAGTTGATGGCGTAGTTTTCCCTCTCATTGTGTTCGTAAATTTTCGTTTCTTTTGAGAAAAAAGATGTGTCATTCGCATGCCCTACCTGACCTCGCGTGAATTCTAATATAAGGAAAAAATATTAATCATGCCACGTTTACTCTGTTATGTATATACTTGGGATTAAACATGTGCGTGTATATAATGTGTAATAATTACGGAAATAATGGGTTTGCAACCATGATATGCTTGGAATATTAATTGTTGATGATATATGTATTAATTAGAAAGATGAATACAAATGAAACTTAGTGATGTATTTATTATTATTTATATAAGGTAAAAAAAATCCTTTGCGTAGTGAATACATGCTATCACAATTATACAGTTAAACATTTTATGATAATCAATTTCTTTCTTTAAGATAAAATAGAACATAATATCTCCACATTTACACGAAGGCTCGAAATCGATTTTATATCAAATATAAACACCGGTCATGCTCAAATGCCACGAAGCGGTTCAGTAGCGGATCCAGGAATTTTCTTAGGGGAGGGGGGCGCACCCCTGTACCACGTGCTTGCAACAAAAGCAAACTCTATTTTTGTATAGAGTAAATTTTGTCTAGTTTACAGTGAAGCTATAATTAATTACTTAAATTTAATTTTTTTTTATCACTTCCTATTCAACAAAAAAAGTGACACATAAAAAATCACAAAACTTTAATTCCCTACTTTCCTAAAAAAATCGAACCGTTGTTTATAGAAACATTTTTGTGTTTATTGAGTTCTGCTATCACTCCGTTATATATTTCCCTCTACTTACAAGACACCATCTTAAAAAACTAAATTGCTAAAATGGGTCACCAAGAGAATACTTTTTACAGCCGAAAATTCCAGATTTATCTGATCTTTTTTTTTTTTCAGTTTTACAACTAAACAGTGCATCAAAGCAAAAAACGTATTCTTTAAGAAATTAAAAAATCTCAAATTGTCCGTTGAAAGAGTACATAAATTTAATAATTTGATTAAGCTATATGGTCGATAACTGAATTTTCCCTATATTTCTCTTTTCTTTAAATAGGTGTTTTTTTCGAAATTTTTTCCACCATCCAAGGCAGGGCGCGCTCCCTGGCAAAATTTTCTAGTGCTGGTCACAATAATATATTTTTTTTATATTCCACTAGGAAATTCGTGTTCGGAGATGAATTCTCCATACATTACTCTTTTTTTTAAATAGGTGTTTTTTGTTACTTTTTTCCAACATCTAAGGGAGGGTGTGCTCCCTGTTATAAATCGCTACTGCTGGTCACGATAATAATTTTTTTTTTATATTACATTAAGAAATTCGAGTATGGAGATGAATTTCCACCACACTTCTCTTTTCTTTAAACAGCTGTTTGGAATTTTTTCCAGCCTCCAGGGGAGGGCGCGCACCCCCGCACCCTCCGCTTGATGATAACTGATCCGCTAGTGAAGGGGGTACCGTTGGATTCGGAATAGCACGGAGCGTTAGAGAATCGAATTATCCGTTTATTTATTTTTTCTAACATAAATGAAGTATTTCCTGGCACCCTTTTCTCTTTTTTTTTTCTTTTTTTTTTCCTCCCGTCACTCGCCTTTAAATCCTTAAAGGCTTCAAGGGTTTTCCTTGGGTCAGGAGGTGTGGGTGGAGATTTAAAAGACTCCCTCCGCACCGCGACGCGATCTCGTGACTATTTTAAATCCATAGTCTCATACATCAGGTTGCGCAACCTGTAACAGCGGTGCTGTGCACACACGTTAGCCCGTTCGGCCACCCCGTCCACACATCCTTCCTCTTCCAAGTCATTCACTCCCGCCGTCCTTCATACATCTCCAAGCTCCTTCAATTTAAATCCTCTGTCCACTCCCGCCATACCCGTTCCCGGTCTTCAGATTTATATATAATGGCCCACCGAAACGCTGCTTTCGATAAATCTTTTATTATTCGATCCTTATGCCTATGGAACTCCATCCCTCTCGACATCCGTCGCTCCAATAATCTCCCTACTTTTGAATCCCGCCTATTCAATCGCTTTCTTTCCATCCAGTTCCTCTAAAATTGTAAATCCAATTATTTTCATCTCATTGTTCTTTAATTTATTTATTTATTTCTTAATCGATTTAATCTAGAAGATAACTTTTTTTTTCTCTATTATATCTATTATTAAACTCTGTAAATACCTGTATATATATCTGAGGCTCAAAAGCTCTCATTTCTGACCTTGTTAATTATTCTAAAGGGAATCGTCCCAGAATAAATAAAAGATTATTATTATTAGATATACGCATTTAGCTCTGCTTCAATAATGGGACAACGGTAAGTTGCTGGATCGAGATGGGACAAATTGGGGTTTGGAGATTTTGATGCAGACATGATATTTGTCCGAGATCCAGAGAAAAAAAAGGGATTTATTTCATACAAAAGTTTGTCGGTATAAATTGAACATATCCACAGGGGTCATTAGAAAAATCCATGTCTGCCAGAGGAAAGGTCAAAATGGCGGCCAGATGAAGATAGATGGGAGACCATATTTATTGGATGAAGACCATATGGAGACCTGAACATACGCGTAGACTCCTAATTTCCTATCTCATTCCACTTTGACTACAGCTGTGTGATGTATGATGGCCTCGGTGGAGCTCCGTAATAGACTGAAAAGACTAATGAAAAGCTGCGTAAAATTTGTGATTGGTGCCCAGAGATACTCCCATGTCTCTCACCACTACACTCAGTTAAGGTGGCTCTTTCTCTCCTTTCGAAGACAATATTTCCTAGGTACGTTCCTTTATCAAATCATCAACTATCATCGTCCTTCTTACGCCTACAACCTTCTCCAATTCAAGTCCTCAGTCGATTCCTTTTCACTAGATCTTGACCTTCTGATCTTTACGTCTCTTCTCACAGATCTGCCTCATTTCAAAACTCCTTTATTTTCAAAACTCCTCGCGCTGTCAATTTCTAGAATTCCTTACCTATCAAAATTCGGCACTCAAAAAAGTGTTTGGTTATCTGCTTATATCAGTGAAACTAGGCATTCTAGCGATCATAATATCCTATGTAAATTCAAAGCTGGTAAAATTTGAAATGGTAAATCATATTTGAGCTATCTTCTACGGTTTCCGAAATATTCGTCCTCGTAATTCACTAACATCGAATGAAATAGTTTTGGCATCTCATTTTTATCATTATTTGACTCGCTAACTCTCTTTCTTTTCATTGAGGAGAAGTAAAATGATCGAAATCAGACTGATATTAGCAAACATACAGCTTATTGTAATTTGTTAACATGTTGGTTTGAAACATGAATGAAGTTCTAAATTAATTTTAATTTCTTTCTTGATCGATCATAATTACCAAAAAAATAAAATTGTTTCCTCTATCTTATGATGCGTTGCATTATTTTCTTTTCTTATTATTTTGTAATTTGATCAGTGACTAATACCTCCTGCGAATTATTCGCACGGGCCAACTAGTTTTTCATTAACGGCTTTAAAGTAACTACAAATTTAAATTCGGTACTGTATTATATTTTGACTGTTGTCGAAAATTCACAGAAATTGGCAACCAAGGGCTACGAACCAGCCAAGAATGCCTGATATGTAAAGCCACTGCCTTTGACATTACACTTAATGAGAGCGAGCATTGCATTAGCAACTCCCGATAGATCAAGGTTCAGATTAAAAGCATTGAAAAAAAAAATATTTTAAACAAATATATATATATATATATATATGTAACATTATACATAACAAATATATAAAAATACAGAACGTTGAATTTTCGGAAAAATGAAAAGATACGTAGCCATGAATATTGCAATCGATTGAAAATTATTTAAGTATAGATTAGTTCAGAAAACACACAAAACATTACAAAATGTTTATATAGGAAAAAAATAAAAAAGGAGAATTTTACTTCGACATGTTAAAAAAATACGGTGCGGTGCGCGCGTTAGACAACTTTCACTTACTACCCTCTTCTTAGCAGAAATAAGTATTTTCAGACAAAGGAGAAGCGAAAGTAAAGATTATAGACGTTATATTTATTTAAATATTAAATTTCATTGTGGGTATTTCTATTTTTATAAGTACCCTTATTAAATAATACCAACAATTGCACTTATAAAAACCGCGTATGCATATTTACATAATATTGTCGGAGTCAGTGTTATATTAAGCTCATGTTAAGGTATGGAAGCCTGTTCTAATCTTTCGAGCGCGCTTTGTCCCTTTGTTCCTCCATTACAACTATTCTCCGTTCGATCTCTTATTTCTCCTTTAAATTATTATAAAATTCTTTCATATTTTATATTTAACTATCTTTCATATTAGAGATCAATGTGATATAGTCAATTGTTTCAAATAAAAAAAATTAAAGGTACTTTAGAGAAAGCTAAAATTGATTAAATTTGACAAAATTGAGATGTCCCGGGCCAGGGGGTGAGGGCGGGAGATTTATACCTGAGTTAAAATTTCTCCATGACAGGGACGCGAAATCAGTATTATTTTATCACATTGATTCTAGTTGGATTACCAGGCAACACGCAGTTCTGTGCAAACGCATTAGCCCGCTCGGCCACTCCGCCCCCACATCGTACTGGTTAAAACGTTCCTATAGTTCTATATCAGTTCAACTATCATGTTTTATGTCATGTCGCGTAATGAGGTGACGAAAAAACCTACCAAACAGATAAAAATTTAGAATTGATGTCATTGGTTTATTGCAAAAAGTCACTAAGTATACATTTGATGAAACTGAACACCTAAGAAATTTTTTTTTTTAATTGTGACCTTATTTATAAATAAAAACTTAACTCAACAAAACTTTTGGAAATTTAAGATTATGAAATGCCAATCGTTGACTTTACAAAATAAACCGACAATGTTTTGTTTATAACAATAACTTTTTACAGTAATTCCCACAAATCTAAGCCATCAGGTCATTTTTTCACAATTGTATGGACTGCTCTCTATGGAAGTGCTATGATTGATTTAAACCATCAATCCTATTGCCTATATTGGGGATGAGAGACAGGGGGAAGAAAATTTTCGGGTTGAGTCCCCCCAAAATGGAATAATGATTTTAATTTTTCTTTGGTTCATATTTGTTACTGTGGGTGATCTAAGCTGAATACTTGAAAAAATCACAATGTTTTGTTTTTTAAAAATTGTGATGCATTAAATATAATAAATAAATCCACTACTAAATATAATCAACCATATCTCATGGAAAAAATATTAAAAATTAATCCTAAAAGTATTGTTCGTGTAATTACATTTTTTTTTTTTTTTTTTTTAATAAGTCTTCAACAATCATTTCATTTTGGTAGTTAGTTTCTTTCTTTTTCATTCGAAGTAATTATCTTCATATGTATGTACAAAAAAAAAAAGAAAAAGCTTTTGAACTGAAGCCCTCTAAAATTAAATCCTGGATCCACTGTTGGTTCTACTCATCAACATCAAGGTATTTGGTTTGAGGCTTTTGAGGGTTGTTTGAAGACTTCAATAAACTATCACCAACTGTCCACTAATGAGATAGGTTAACGACTATTTTCATATTTTTCTATCTGCAAGCTGTAAATAACCAAATTATTTTTCTGGTGATTACCTGAATCAGCTTTTCCAGTACATTTTATGTAAACATTTCATGTTTTGATCATGACATGACTTCTTTTTCAAAATAAAAAAAAATTAACGATTGTACAGGTACCTGAGAAACTGCCAGACAAAATTTTACTTCCACCTAATTAATGAGATTTTCGATATCCAACAATCATTCTACTGCTTATAATGTAATAAAAGTACTTTTAGTTCCCAAACTTATGCTATGCACTATCGTATTGGGATTGTATTAATGGAAAATAATGATACATAAATAATTAATTGTGGATTGATGGTTGACTGTGGTGAATGATGAAGAGAAGATTTGTTAGAGTGTTTAGTAAAAAAACAAAGTAAAAATAAATAAATTATAAATAATTTAACTCTTAATAAATAATTAATGTTTTTATCCAACAAAGAAAGATAAATACTGTAAGCTCTCACTTCTTCTATATCCATAGTCCATGTTGTAACATAATTTTATATATTAATCTATAAAATAGTTTTTACAAAATTAGTTTCATAGACCATGAGCCATTTATTTTAACTTAAACTATAAGTAGAGAAATTCTAGATACTGTTTCAACTTTATTGAGAAAAACTGTTATTCAGTTTCGAATCTGGATGTATTTTTTTTATTTTTTATCCAGGAGCAAATATTGTTGCAACACAGTTTTACTTATATTCATCTTATAGCATTATAATATTTACAACATTGGAATGAACTTGAAGTATATAAATGATTGCTAATGACAGTAAGAACCATTGTAAAATTGCAACTTAATTTTTTTTTTAAACACTTGATAGGTAAAAAGCTATATCAATACCGAACATAAAGAATTAAATTAAATGTACCTGAACTGTTGGTTAATGAAAGCAATTGTTGAAGTTTTTGACTCAAGGCAGAAAAATGTGTTCATATCAAAACCAGATAAAATATTAAACCATTTATGATCTAGTTATTTTTTTTGTTTCTGATCCTCCTTTATTTAATCAAATGATCTAGTTAAATAAATTTAAATTGTAGTAGTATAAATTTTAAAAAATATCAGTTTAAAGGAATTTGAGGAAGATAAAGTTCAACTTCAATTTCTTATAAGTATTTTCATTTTATAATTTATATTCATCTTATAATATCTTAACTAAAATTATTGATATTATATTTAGCAAATGAATTAGAAAACACTTGACTAAAGTAGTTAAATTGATTCAATTTGAATCAAATTTTTTACTTTGACATATTGATAACATAACACTGAAACAGGGACAATTTAGAAAGAAATTTATATTTGTAATTAGAGTACTTTACTCTTAATATAAAAATAGAACATCTGATAAAAGTATCTATACATCATTTTATCTTAAATTACCTCTATTACTAAACAAAATATAATTTATCACAATTTTATGACTTTGTATGTCTCAATTTTTTGTTTAAAAATAATTTTGAAGTACCTATCACAAGATTATTTAAAATTAAATAGTATATTTACTTAAATTTGATGAGTTTAATCCATCTATTTTAACTCTAGTATCTATCCACAAACTAATAACAATATATTTTATTTACAATTTATAAATATAATTTACATCATACATCTCTCAAACATAATTACATTTCCATGCCTTATCTGCATGGAAACTAAAAAAAATTATTAAAAAGACTGTTTTACTGCAATATTACAGTATAACAAATAAAACAGATTTATGGTGTTTATTTTATTTAATTTTTATGTTATTTCTTTCTTTTTATTTATTGCTTGCATCGACCAAGATTAGAGAGGACTGTTGCATATTCAGGTATAGTTGTAACATAACTGTTACATGCTCAAATACAGCCTTCAATCAACTTTCCGTGGACAATAGACCTTAGTGAGCCATCAATGTTCATTCCTGGAGTTTCTTCTTGTCAGCATAAGCCTTAGCGTAGAACAGGAGGAAGAGTACAAGAAAGGAAGAGGTGTTACAGATGGAGAACAGTATGAACCCAGGCGGTGTATTGCATCCCTGGACGTACAGATACAACAGGTAGACAATAACTGCCACGAACTGGATCTGAAAATAAACAAATAACTTTTAGGGTAAGGTTTCGTGTAAGTATTAATATTATAGAAGACTTTTCAGTAACATAATTAGCAGATCCAGGATTAAATTTTGGATAGCTTCAGCCAGATTACTATATACATAAATATATATAATATAAATAAATATGTTTTACTACAACCATTCAATCTGCCTTATAGATATCATTTATTAATTAACTTTAAACTTTTCTATTCAATACTATTAACCTGGCAGTCTTTTGGTATATTATTTCCTGAAGGATATTAATAATAATATTTAAACTATATTACAATATTTTGGCAGATTAAGAAGCTGCAACAAATGATTTATATAAAATAATTACTAGTGAATTGTTAATTGGAACTGTTGGCTACAGAGAGCTGAAACATTAAACTACAAACAATAAAGTATTATATTTCAACTTGGAGAACATTAAATTATTTAGCAAAATAGAAGTCTTATAATTGATATAATTAAATATGAACATAAAATGAAAACTTTATAAATTATATCATTTAACAAACGAATAATCTTTACTATGAGTTTCAGTAACTTAAATAATTAATAATTATAAATTTAATAATAAGATTAATTCATTCATAAAGATCATTAATTCATTAATTATTTAATTTAAGAAACTAACTACCTATATGGAATGGTGATTCTTGTGTCCTTTTAAAAATGCAATTACACGAACAATAATACTTTTAGAGGTAATTTAAAAAAAAAAATTCTTAAGACATGGTTATATTTAGTTCCAGTGTATTTATGTTGATGTATGTGTATATTTGAGACCATAAGGACCAAACTACTAAGGGAAACCAGACTCTATATCATAAGGGAGGATTTTCCTCAGCGATTTCGAGTACGGGTGGAAGGAATTAGTGGGGGTCACTAGCGGATCCAGGATTTAATTTTGGGAGGGGGGCTTCAGCCAGGAAGTTTTTTTTTTTCACATATATAACGATAATTCCATTGGAAAAACAGAAACATACTAACATACCTATATGAAATGGTGTTTAAGTGATTCTTGAAGTCCTATTAAATGTAATTAAACTAGCAATAATACTTTAAGATATAATGTTTTTATATTTTTTACCATAAAATATGGATACATTTTACCATTTTGGGAGGGGGAGAGGGACTTCAGCCCGAAAGTCCCTCCGTAAATCCGCCTGTGGTGGGGGTTGATAATTTCAACCTTTATTATTGTAGAAGGTAGAAGTGCAAAGAAAGAGAAAAAGTGGTAGAGGTGTCATGCTACTTCTTCCACAAATCTGTATTGCCGAGAGGTAAGGGAAGATGATAATAAAAATAAATAAAATAAAAGTTTCTGTATGTGTATTATATTTTAAGAAATAGAACATGTTGTCATTGTAGGTATTTAGCCTAGATCACTCACAGTAACAAATATGAATGAAAAAATGAACAATGAAAAAATAAAAATTTTACGATTTCGAAGGGAAGGGCTTCAGCCTGAAAGCTCTCTCCCTCTCCCCCCCCCCCCTTAGACTCACCAGTGATGGATGCTAGTAGTAATTACAAGAAGGACTCTCTTAATGAAAATAAATTCATATAACAATAAATTATTTTACAAATAAGCAACAATCCACTTAATGTAAAATGAGAGAACGTATTTGTGTTTTTTTCTCCAAAGTTTTATGTAATTTAAATAGTACATATTTGCTGACGGGAAGGGGTTAAAACCATCATTTCATAAATAAACGAGAAAAAAAAATTATAAGAGAAAGCTTAATAAGCTATATCATATTGCCTCTGCAAACCTAGGCTTTGATAGATGTTTATTACTTTACTGGGACATGTATATTTTGCTTTATATCTTCACTGAATCTATTTTAGTCCCAGACATTTATGAAGAGGTAGGTTAGAAGTTCGTTTCACAGGTACACTAGTTCAATTCAGAGTTTTTAAAATGCCAATTTATATTACTGATTACACAAATACATTTGGAAAACTGCAAATGTGCTTTCTCGCAGAAAAAAAAAATTTTTAAAGCTCTGGTTTGCAGTAGAAATAAAAATTGTACTAGCCGAAGTGAGCATGCCATGAATTCAGTCAAGTTCAGCAACTAGTGAAGAAACTATTTTGAGTTAGCTCGTCGATAGTCCGTAGTACAAACCCCTTTTTATCAAATTATTAACATTCAGCTGAAACTTCGTAAATCATCTTATCGTAACCTACAACTATTTTGTTTACGAAAACTCTAGCAATAGGGGCGTTTCAATCTGGAAGTCGGCAAACTTTGCCTATTTAATATTTTCTGATAAGTCGTATTTTACACTATTTTTGGCTCTTTATATAAATTTATTGGAAGTTTTGCAATATTATTGTTACACCAAAAACAATGAAACAGTATAATACGAAGTTGATACGGCAATAGAGAAGGACGAAGTATTTTTCCTGATGTTTACTATTCCTATTTGTATTGTAGCTTCGTGTAGAATCATCCAGTAAATATGTTATTTCATTTGCAACGTTTATAGTAGAAACTTTTCTATTTATACATGAAAATGAAAATCAGGGACAGCGTTAAAAAATATCTCAACTTTACATAAATTCATAGTTTACTGAAACACATAGACGATTGTTTGAGCGGTACTACTTTTTCGTTCATCACTATATATCGAATATATTTTTTAAGACAAGCGTCTTCAATTACATTTTCTTTTGTTAATTATTATGAGCGGGGTAGGGCACTGACTTCTAAAGCTCAAAGCCCCTGGTTCGAATCTGGCAGATAGTTATTTATTCTGTAACAGAAGGCAGGTAGTTATTTATTCTGTTTCATTAACCATCAACCATTGGGTTTAGTGGTACTTAGCTTTTATTTATTTATGGTTGTGAAGAAAAGAAACTCCTGCCAAAAAAATCTAATAACCATAGATTTCTCTTTCCAAATGATACCAAATAAACTAGTCTTCGGTACAGCCGAGGTTATAGTACTTACTAGACAGTAGCTCTTATTTTCAAATTTAATATGAATCAGTAGTATAGCCGGTTTTGTTTGGATTTATAGGGCATCGAATTAAATCATCTATTCTGTAATTCTTTGTATCGTTAAAAAAAAATATTGCTTGACCTGCATACATTTTTGAGAGATACTTGAGAGATAGGCAGCTTCTCCACAATTTGTTTTCATGTCAAAGATAGATCTGACAGAACATTAATTCTTATTTTGATAAAAGAAGGTAGAAAAGTTTAACAGTAAATGAAACAATCTAAGCCATTTGTATTACAAAAATAATAATAGGTACCTTCATGGAAGTTTAATGACTCGTTAAAACTATCGTTTAGAACAACGTCTTTTGAAAGCACAACTTTCTTGCACGGGGAGGCGCCCTATTTAGACACAGTCAATTCGATTTCTTTTGTCCCGACCGCGGTTCTTCAATTCATAGTAATAAGAACTATTCTCTACATCTACATAATATATCAATATGAGAACTCAAAACGTTAAAGAATAGACTTTCAAAAAACTGAATATATAACGGTAGGTAGCTAGTGATAAAATTGTCATAAATTACAGTCAAAGACCTTCGATCTTGGTCTTGAATAGGTTGAAAAAGATTAATAAATCGAAATGTCGATATTTTATCATTTTTCATATCGATATATCAAAAATAATATTTGACTTTCGAAAACTAATAATCATTAAAAAAAATCCTAATAATTTATAAAAGTACAAGATAAATATTGGTATAGTTATTTCTTTTTATTTTCTATTGTTAGTGATAAGTTTGTCTTCCCTTTTATTTTATAATAAAAATGTGATTTTTTTTTTAAGTTTCAATCATTATTGATTCAATTGTGATTATCTCCATTTTTCATATTGAACAATTTATTTATTTTTTTTCATGTTCATTGTCATAAAGTAAGTGTTAATGCATTTATAGGTGAATATACTCCTGATCCTTTAATCCTTTATAACAAAACTTTAATTAAACCTATTCTTACGAGGCTGAAATGTGGGCGTTTACTTCTTCGAGTCTTTTATACGTTTAGTCTTATACTTATAAGTTTAGTCTTCGAGAGGAAAATACTTAAAATACATTTATATATATATATGGCCTCTTGTTCGATGAAGTGTTTCAAGAATGAAGGATAAGAACAAAAACTGTGCTACACAGTAACACAGTAATAGCGAAATCGAGATTTGTAAAAGTCCGCAGAATCGAATAGTTGGGGCACGTTCTGAAGACGCTGGATGAATGCTCCAAAGCAGAATTTATGGAGCCAGAAGGAGGGGAAGACCGAGAAGATGTCTGGATGACGTGGAGGACGACCTCAGACCGCTTAGGGTAACAGACTGGAGGGAAAGGCTAAGGATAGGGACATCTGAAGAACTATTGTTGAGGAAGCCAAGCCCCACCCCTGACTGTATTACTCTTTTCAAAGATTTAAAATATGAGGCATCGTATAACGGGATATAAATATATTGTATTTTATATGTGTTTGAAGAATATCGATGCGATCTGCATATCGGTATTTACTAGCCTAAAAGGTAAGTCATCGCTTACAAGTTAAATTATGGAATAGCTTGAGGCAGATTTTCCTTTGGATTTTAAACGAGCCTCCAGAGAGAGTTATATGTGGCTGGAGCGGAAACAAAGAGTGTTTAGTAAGGAAAGCGACCCGGAGACGTTATACTGGGTCAGGAGGGCACCTGTGGGCTATGGAGTGGGTGAGGCCTCGCGTGTCTTCGATGGGCGTGGTATTTCATAAATAATACAGTATTCAAATAATAAATTTATCATAATAACATTTTAATTAATAGTGATAAAAAGAAAGTTGTTTGACGAGAGAAAATACTCCCTTTACGAAGATTTTAATCTCGTAATCATTATAAAACAATAGCATTCATTATCAGAGCGATTGTAGCCGGCGATAATAAAATGTTCAGTGGCTACAAATGTACGAAAAAAACAACATAATAACTATGTCCTACGAACTGGTCCATGCATATTTGTATGCATTTAGCATTTTTTTCTATAGCAACAAGGAATAAACTACTCAGCATTTATCATGAAATGCTGTTTTTATTATGAAAACAAAATTTTATAAACGTAATTCAAAATTTCTTTTTAATCTTGCGCGAGAGAAGAATCTGAAAAAGAATTAGTTCTAATATAGGAGATTGGTTACATCCCAATTAATCGTATTGTTATATATATTTATGTTAACAATATATTCTTCGGCATGAATTGATCTTTGATATAAAATATTTTTTATAATTTCTATAAATATTTATGTGCAGTATAGGACTTGGGCCGACGAAATAAAAAACAAAAAAAATATGTTATAAGCAGGTGCTTCAAAGAACCACATCGAAATATATAGAATAAAAATATTGTCTGCATATGTAAAGGTCTTCTGTACATTTAATTTTGGTACATTTTAAATTTTCTGCTAATGATACCTTTTGACTGAATAGGCTGATTGGAGTATTCATAGATTTTAAATCCTGCAATGTCTAGTATTTTATCTGCGAAATTAAAGGAGTGAGGAAATAAATTAATCCGAGCAGAACACCGTCATTTTCCGAACTATAAACGATACCCCGCTACTTTTTATTTATTGCTCTCTAATATTTTTTTCCCTTAATTGATTGTTTACCTTTATTTTATAGTTTATTATTATAAAAAGCAATAAAGTTAATATTTTTTTTATCCAAAAATATTACTTCCTAGATTTTCGCAACCGGGCTAGAAGCTTTGTATTGAATGAAATTAAAGTGAGAGTTTTTTAAAAGTGCCATAAATTACAATTGCTACAAGATATGTTCAGTATTGAAATGCTATAATCTATAAATTAATTTGTTTGTTCATTTATTTGGTTGACGTTGATAATTAAGTAATTAAAATTTTTCATTTCACCAATTTATTAAAAATTCTACAACGGTTTCATGAAGAAGTACGTTGGTACTTCATTTTCTATATTATAGGAAATATAATAGGATCTGGACTTTGGACCCGTAGGTATTGTGACTAGGACAATAGGACACATTTATATCATCCTTTGAAAGATTACAAAGGCCAGTCGCTAATAAAAGTAAGATAGCGGTTCGGCTGAAGCAATTTAAGTTCTCTTGAGCAGGTAATTCCAATTAGAGCATTGCTACCAACCAACTAGAGCACATGGAGCAAAACTGGCTGAGTTGGACTCACGGATTGTGAGCTAAAAACCCCCATCCCAACGAAAAAAAAAATCATAGATCTGTTATCGTTGTTATTTTCTACTTAGTTCCCCCGTACTCTAAAAATAACTGCGTTTCAGAATACGTGAGGGTTCTGTAGAAAACTGGTTACTGTAACAAATTTCCAAAACCGTCTCATGTCGAGTTAAAGTTCTGAACCGTGGATTCAACTAATACATATTTACAGTAATTATAGTAATCGATCTAAAACCGTTTTGTCAATTCATACGATTATGAATTTCCTAAGATCAAAAAAGTATTTTAAAATAAGATAGTCCAGTCAATACCTTCTCCTATTACTACGGAGCCATCGTTCTACTAAACCACTCAACCGTTTTCAACAAAACTCGAAAGCTTTGTCGCTTTGAGCTCACACCATTGCGCGGAAAAAAACTGCTTCTGATTCGAAAAATAAAATAAAAATGAAGCATTTTATTATCGGTGAGTATTGGTTGATTCATCACAGAAATATAAATAATATATATATATATTTACAAAACAATTATTTACTATTGTTAGGTGATAAAACGATTATAAACATGCTTCGTTAAACATTTCAATATGACTTCATCTCATATTGATTCACAGAAAAATAAATAAATTTCGCAATTGTGGGCAAAAACTGTGAAAGAAAAATATTTTTTCACTTCACGATGAAAAATACAAAAGAAATTCTTCATTTATGTAATTTAAGTCATAATCGTAGCCTAAAAAACTTCCATTCCTATTTTAAAATACACAACAAGTTAACAAGAGAAACTTAGATATGTAACGGTCCTGTGGAAGAGATAGAAACCACAAAATACCTTTTTAATTGTATCTCTTGCCGTTACTGATACAACTGAAAAGTGACGAAACAGGTTCGTAAATTTTTAATTGTCATTAACTAAACTGTTTACTATAATTAGATGCTTAAAATTGTTTATTTTTTATTAATATATCTTAGAAGCTCTCATCAACGTATTCAAGACTGTATAAGATTTGTGTTTATATAAAAAAAAAAAATACACCGCTTTGAATTATAAAATGTCATTAGCATTAATGAGAAGACATATTTGGTACCGTAATGATATTTATAATTAAAAACGTTATTTGGTCAATTTAATTTGTATAAATAATAATTAAAATTAATATTAAAGTGGTCTGATTTATTTTAGAATTTTTTTTACTATCTGAAAATACTTGAATTGAATATTTGAAAATACTACATTCTGCCACATTAGAGGGCATTAATATTAGGGCTATTTTAGAATTAAAAAAATAAATAAAACCAATTTAAAAATATTTTAACTATTTCAAATGAATTTAGAGTAGCCAGAAGACCATTACAGACAAATAAAGACCATTAAACTAAAGATAAATAAATAGTAATAATAATGCAGATTTTATTTTACTTTTTGTTCGTTTTTGAGAACAAAAATTATTTAAAATAAACGAGTCTAGAAAAGTTGACTCAATGAAAATTCTTTTCAAGTCTATCAATTTCTCATTAAAAAAGCAATATACCATTGGAGATTCTGTAAGAGGTGTAGTATTGTGACCAATAAATTCCAATCGCTTTATTTATATGGTATTTAATTGAAGTGGATGCAACATTCAAACTATAATCCTGTACAAACTATAACACTTCAAATGGGCAAATATATAACTTTTTTTTGTGAATTTTTGAAAAAATGAACAAGAGTACTATTAAAAAATTATCCTAACGTAAGGTTCGTGAGAGATGGGATTCGTTTGTTCTATGTGGATATGAAACGATTTGAGGGTTCTGTTCAGCTCATCAAAACTAATTTTTAAACGAGATAAATGCACGATTTATTTTATGGACATGTGCTCTTTTCAAAGGGAGCTCCCCAATTGATCTAGGTTTTTTTTTTTCGATTTGCTTACTTTAAGTCTTGGTTTAGGAGAATACGGCTCTCGTTGAGAAAATAAATATTGAAATGGAAGGATAGTTTTAGTCCGAAAGAAAACACTAATATGTCGTATTTACTAATTTGTAGTTTCGATGGAACCTTACCGAGAAATGAAAACGTGCAGATTTACGTCTTTGGACTATCAGGATATGACTTTTCTGAACTTTTTTTTTTAAATCCACTCATTCAAATTTTGTTTCTTGGAATCAAACAGTTTGCTAAATCATAATTCAATAACCTTCCAGTACAAGTTTTTCTTTGTCAATCAAATAAAATACTTATGCCTTATGATCTTTCACTGATCGAGCTACATAAGTAAAGGGGATAGTTTCTCTATAAAACACAAACTGGAAAGAGAAGAGTACTCACTATTTGAAGCCTGGTGATGTACCTCTTCCACCACAAGAACCTGCTGATGCTTGGACCGAAGGCTGCAAGGAGGTAGTAACTGTACATGACGGCGTGGACGAAGCTGTTGCACATCCCCAACATAAATATCTGGATACCTGCAATAGCCAACAATGGCCTTTATATCATTTGACTCATTTCATTGACAGTACATTATAGGGCGCAAATGTTTGGTAATAAAAAACTAAATCAGATCAGTATGATATCTTTTATTGCTAAATGAGCATTTTTAACGATTGCCGTCAGTGATATTACCTATCTTGTGGAGGAGAATTTTCATAATAATTATCTAGTAAATTATAATGATGAACTATATCCCTTACCGCTGACGTATTTAACGAAAATCCAAGTGAATATCGCCATGTTGGCGTGATGGTAGACATGCAGGAAGGTTACTTGTCTCCACTTTCCTCTCAGGACGAAGAATATCTGCAAGTGTCAATAATTAAATACTAGCAACGGAAAAAGTTTCTTATAAATATTTTTTTTAATTATTGTGAATTGAAAAAACAGTAAATAAACAATCATGTCTCTTATTAAAAGAACTTACTGTATCCAGAAATTCGAAGTACTTTGAAATCAGGTAGTACCAAGATAACGAGTCTACCTGGAATGAGAAACAATCAATAATTAAAGATTAAGATGCAAACTAACATTGTAATGATTGATTAATCCATTATTGAAGCACTGCACCACCAAAACTAAAATAATAGCATAAAGGATGTAAATGGAAATATTCAATCTATAATAAATGTTTGCTAGTATATAGGTTAACAGGTAATCTGGCAAAAAGTTTCGCCAAATCAGCCATCAGGACAGCAAAACAAGATCACAAATACAAAAATAAAAAAAGAGAGAGACATCTCTTTAAGCCAACCAAAGACATAATGAAGGAACTTTGCTATTGTTAAAGTCGACAAAATTAAGATTCGTATGTTAAATATGACCGCTAACACTCTCGAATTTAACACAGCCTGTGGTGAGTTAAAGCAGGTGTGGAAGGAATCCATAAAATGTTGGATAAAAGAGAACGAAATACACTAATTCATTAATTCATAACGCTTTAGCAGGTTAGCACAGAGGGGTCGTTCACTAAAGATTTCTGCTAAATGTATAGTACCGTAACACATTAATCATTTATCACAAATTATGTGAACAACCCTAATATTATTATATTTTTGAGATTTTAGTACGCGTAATATTTTTAGTTTTCTCAAGCCTTCTAATCAGCTGTTTAATAACTTTCTTGTACAGCGTTTATGCTATCTTACGTTTCCTTTATTATGTATTAAGATGACTTATCTAGATATATCTAGTAAACGTATATCTTTTTCCTTTCTTTCTCTCCTTTTATTTTTCATTTTTCATGATGTTGATCCTGGTTTTTGAATTTGTGATCATGGTTTTTGTGATGGTGTCTAAATTAGAGGAACGTTGGCAGGTGAACTGTTCACTATATGTTAGAGACTCAAGGCTTTAACTAAATAAATACGCTTCAAATCGTCAATAGGGTATCGATAACAATTATTAAAGGATAAGTGGAAATACCTAAAGTATCATTTGATAACAGTACTTTTGGACACTTGTTTAGCCTTTTGGTTCCTTCATGTTTGTTGGTTTGTTTGGAGCAGGGCAGAGCGATTTTTGCCAGGTTGGGCAAGCTAAAATTTGCCTCCAAATTTTTCACCTTCCGTCTTCCCCAATAAAAGCCAACATTTTATAACAATAATTTATACTAGTAGGCCCGTGCGAAAAATTCGCACAGCATATTGTTATCAAGTGCCAAATTAATAAGAAAATGCAACTTATCAAAAGATTAAGACATCAAATGTTACTTTATCGATAAATATAATCCGCCAAGCAAACAAAAATTAATTTAAATCTTCATTTTTGTTTGGAACCAACATGTACACAAATTTCAGTAAGCTGTATATTTGCTAAAAATTGTCCGATTGCGATGATTTTTTTTTCCTTTTGTAGGGGATTTAGTAATCTTTTATATAATAAAGGGGGAGAAAGTGTGTAATTTTTCAGTTATTTGCAAATAAAGTTTATTTTCATTCATAACTTGTTTGCCTGAATTTTCTGGGTGATTGGACTATTTTGCCAGCATGAAGAAGAAGGAATCCTTCGAAATTGATGCTCAATCTTGAGATTTGGTGAAAAATTAACGATGATATGGCTTGCCGATCAAAAACACCATCGATGAATAATATAAACTCTCCCTCTCTCGATCATAGAGACCTCAAGTCGACGAAATGAGACATGTATTCAATGACAGTACTACAATTAATGTAAGGTTGTGTGGATGCGAACCCTATGCCTTGCGTTATCTCGAAAATAGTACGTTTTTCGGCTTAAAAACGCCGGATCTGATAGTTCCGAGGAAACTATCAGGGTCTTGCTGTACGCATCAAAATCTTCAAGATCCAATTTGTCCAATATCGATCTACAGACCTACCACCGTTCCAGTATCGAAGCCTATCAAAATGTTTGTATCGACTTTATTTATTTTAGAAAGAAAAACAAAAGTGGAGAATACGATTCGCTAACCCCCCGTGAAATTCTGAATCCAACGGTAACCCATTCGTGGTATTTGAGCTTGACAGGAGCTTATATTTGGTACAAAACCGATTTCGAGCCTTACTGTAATAATATATGTACGGATAGCAACATATTTCGAAATAACTATTATATTAACATAATAATCCATTTTATGGGCTTAATTAAGGTCAAAAAAACCTAAAGGGAGTAACAAATATTTATTACTTCGGCTAAAAAAAAAAAATTTCCCGAAATTTTCCTCCTTCTGCCGACAATGGAAAATCCCCCCTTAACCTCCTCTTAGTCCCGGCCTTGGTACGGGCTCAGGTGGATTCCGTTTTAAATGTTTAGTTTCCTTATCTAAATTACCTGGTATACCTGACAATGAAGTTACCTATTTGTCAGTTGAAGCACTTATCAATATCAAGAAGCATTGTTATAGATTAGGTCTCTTATCTTATAATTTATTTAATCCAAGTCGATGTTTTCACAGGTGTGTGTCTTCAACGACTATTTCTGGCATTATTTTTATAACTTCGTCGCAGTTGTTAGATTGATGGGGATGGATAGAGACCACCAATGGGGTTATTTGACATGGCTAAGCGATTGGATTCGTAGAGGTCGATCTTGTCGCAAAGTTGGTTATGTGGCTGCTCAACAATATAGCTCTGGTTTGCATTAACATCTGGACTCTGTGAGCTGTAGCTGATATGTGAGGCGTAACATGAGGGCCCAAGAAGTAAAGGGGCATAAGTGCATTTTGGAAAATATAGAATTAAGAGCATGGCTGATCGGAAAATTCTTCAATCAACTTTCAAGATTAAAAATAGATCTAATAAAAAATAGAATAGTTCTGTCCAACCTCTGCAGGGTTATAGTGACCTATCACTTAACCTCCCAACAGATGTTAACTTGGCTATGGGAGTACAGAGATACAGATCACAGTTGACCAAATTTTAATTGAATGCCAAATAAATAAGCAAGTTTTAATTTAATTAATTTGTTAATCACTATTTAAACACAGCTAGGTTTCGATTTATTTTAACATATTAGAGTCCATAGATATTCTGGGTAATATAATAATATCCAAGAAGTCAGAAATGTTACATAAATTCATACGTCATTACGACATACGGTTATTATTCTCTGTTATGAATATATCAATCATTTGTTAATGAGTATGCAACTCATCATTCCTAAAGTAATTCAAAACATTTTCAAACAAAGTAAAAATCCTTTACAAATGTCAGAATGGCTTAAGGAATAATGAAGGACTTATAAGAAAGAAAATCCACAAGTATAGAAAATTCATAGCGATTACAGCACAGATTTAAACGTAGCCATCGTTTACTCAAAACTTAGTTATTGTCACATACGCTCATTTGCTTGTACTAACTGTTAAGTGAAGTTGAACCTTGGAAATAATAGTGAAGTCAAGTTGAAGTTAACAGCCAATAGACCTGATTAAGTATATTTTAATACATAAAATGAATAAAATTATGAATATTATTTTAATAGTATTTTGATACAAAGTTGTCAAAATCTTTTCTTTAACTCTGACAATTTTTTTCTAAACTTTTTTCAATGATTTCCTAAATTGTTGTTTATAATAATTTAGGTAGTTAATAAACTGCTCACAGTGAAATTGATACACCCCGTAAGAAAATAAAAAAAAAACAACTTTAAATGGTTATAGTAAGCAAATAAAACCAGAAACTCTTCAACCGATTTATATATAATCTCGATTCACATATTTACAAACTCAATAAAATTAAAACATTCAATCGTTAATACTTAAAAAAAAAATAAGGAAAATAAAACTGGATAATTTTACCTCACAGTCAAAATAACAAACCTCACTTCTTATTAACTTCTAAATACTATTAATTTAGTTCAATACCTTGTGGGCAAGCCATTTTCAACTACATCTTTCAGTTTATTTTTAATGGAGTCGACCAATTGTTTGTTGAATTCTTAGCCTGTTCAATTCTTCGAGGAGATATTTTTTTAAGTCTTCATTATTATAATTTTGATGTTTTCTAATTTATACTTCAAATTTTGCTTACAGATGTGCTATCACATTAAGATCTGGCGACTGTGTTAGAGGTTTTATAACTTTGGGTCAAGTAGTCATTCCTTAACTAGTCAAAGAGTTTAGGGTCATTATCCTGATAAAAATTAAATTTTTAGTAACTATTTTACAAATTTCTTCTGTCTGTATAAACAGGTTTATTCAAAATAGCATCTATAAAATAAAGATTCCCTACACCAGGAGTTACCATACACCTCCACAACAAGAAACAGAACATAAGAAAAGAACATATAAAATAACTTAAGAACAATAAAAAGAACATATTACTATTACTAAGATGTTTATTGATTACAATGAATTATTGTTTTCAATGTAAGTAATATAAATTGAGCTATTTGTTTATTCAATAATCTCTATCAATATCCAGGTGTATCATTTTGACTGTGAGCCACTGTATATATATGCATGTATTTACCGCATATGCTGTTTTGGGGTTAAGCAAACTTGGGGTGCACGCCGCCCGGAGGAAGATTCCGTAGGTCTCCTGAAAACCCTAAAAAAACAAAAAAAAACTCACACATAGTATTAAGTGATATAACACCAATACCTAGTATAATACAATATTAAAATTTACTAAAATTCAAGTTTATATACTGAAAAAATTATAAGTATCGATTGATTGCTTTAAGATATCCTTATTAAGTGATATAACGTCGATTTTTTTACAAAATTTCATTAAATAATATTTTAGAAAATCGCAATAGATTTTCACTCTGTGAAATATTTTTGTCTATTGTCCTTAGGAAAAAATAGACTATTCACACTATATTGAAAGTCGTCAGTGGAAGACAAGCTTGAGGTTTTTATCCGTTTTGGAACCCCTAGATCACGATTCTGCAATTTTAGATATGTCAATTGGTTTGGTTTACTTCTTAATTACTATACGGCTATTGGTATATATATTTTTTCCCGCTATGTTTCGGCTTCTCCAGTGGCCGCTATTTGATCGAATAAGCTGAAATTCGGTATATAGATTTTCCAGGCGGAACAATACTATTAGCATTGGAAAAATTTCGTCAAAATTTCCGCGTGTAAGAACGTTTTTCCCTGTTTTTAAAGTATTGTGTATCTCCACAGCTCCTCCTAACAAAGCTGGAAGGTTGAAATTATGTCTCTATATTAAGTTGGCGCAGTAGCGGATCCAGGATATAATTTTGGGGGAAGGGCTTCAGCACGAAAGCTTTTTTTTTTCATAAAAATAACGATAATTACTTTGGAAAAAAAGAAATAAACTAACTACCTATATGAAATGGTGTTTAAGTGATTCCTAAAGTCCTTTTAAATGTAATTACACGAACAATTATACATTAAGAGACAATTTTTTAATACTTTTTTTCCCATAAAACATATTTATATTTTACCATTTTGAGGGAGGTGGGTGGCTTCAGCTCCAAAGCCCCCCGTAGATCCGCCCGTGAGTTGGTGTTGGAGAGGTGCCTTTGGGCGGTCTCATCGCGAGCATCTTGAAACGAAATGGCGGCGGAAAAAACCGTTTCTCTATTGACTACAGCACTAAAACGGCTGTAAAGGTATTAATAAAAACTTTCCTAAAGTATTCCATATGAAACTCTATAAATTTTTATATATTAGATAATTTCTCGAAAAAGAACTAGTAAAGGAGTTTTGACTAATACAAAACTTTATTTGCGAAAAACTTAAAGAGTTATTGCCCTTTTCTTAGAGGCAAAACAATGGTCACCTTTAAAACATTTGGTAAATATTTGGAACAACATAATTTTTTTACAAAATCGTCAGATTTCTATGATTTTTTATTTTAGTTTTTAGGTAATTTAGCTTACTTCCAAATGACCATACAATATCATCAAAAAAGTTAATACATTTTATGTTTTTCGGATATCCAATGTTAACATTGAAATTGTTTTTTCCGGCTTCTTTTGGGTGAAGTTTATTATAGACGTAAATTAAAATTTCTTGGAGGACAAAACTTAGGCCATCATTAAAATCGGTTTATCGGTTTTTGCTTTGCATCGTTTTTTTTTTTTTATATCTCAAACCTACCCGTTCAGTCCTAATTCTGGTATGAAAATTTTACGTAGCTTATTAAAAAGATATACTATTAAATAAATATTTTGAAACGTCCTAATCTTTGTGTATAAATATTTTCCAATGTCGTAGTTATAATCGTTCGCAATACATATCGAACTTATAACTATTTGAATATAATAAACCATTGGGTAATAATTTACAAAGCTTTTATTACTCTATTTAACGCCAATGAAACAATTTAATCACTTTCTACTTTTTAAAAATTAAAAATAAATGGAAAATAGAACCTTAGCGCTTTTTTTTACTTACAACAACATTTTTTATATCAATAAATGTGTCTAATAATTTAATCATCCATAAATAGGTCTAAATGCACAAATATTTACTTGAAAGTTTTGCTACATAACAGGGCACTTACGTTAGTCATTTTTTCACTTGATCCTAAGATTAAAGAATTAGTGAATATTGTATTCTTCCAACTGCCAAGTATAAGAGGAGAAAGTAATTCGTTTATTTATGTTTTGGAAATGATATAATATAAGGAAATAGAACTTCTTATCTTAACAACTGAATAATTTAATTCTCTATTATATCTAAATCTATTAATGTATATTAATCTGAAAAAAATAAATAAATAATAAATAAAATAATGATACTGTCTGATGCTAAGCTGTTATTGTCTGCACTGTCTGACACTGTTCTAATATTTCCAGAACTGTCTAATACCGAACTGATACTGTCTGTATTTATTTTTTTCACCCCTATCCCACAATTTCTGGCATATGGGAGTTGGGAGAGGGGTTATTGTAAGACCTTTTCTAACCACAGTGAATCCGCCCCGCAGGTAGAGGCGGTACTGCTCAGACAATGCACAATCCGCCTGTTACTACTATATTACTCCCCCCTGCAGAGATGCTTACCCTGACGACCATCCAGGCGGAGAAGACGACCTGGGCCAGGTTGTAGAGGAGCAGGACCGGCTTGAGGCTGTATGGCTTCCTGCCCTTCATGCAGCGGGGACCGGCCACGATGACGAAGTAGAGGTAGGCCGAGGTGAGCGCCGCGGCGGGCCATATACTGGACATCATGAACCACGAGTCCACGTCCCGGCCCTGGTGTCCTGCGCACACCATAACCGTTAGCACCCATCTCTACTTACTGTTTATTGATTCTTAATGTATATATAATATATAAGTTATAAATAATATTACCTTTTACCGAAGCATTTTTTTCGAATTCATAAAATTCTCTATTGAGCTCCATCCTAAAAATAACGAAAATGAATGTGTTAGTAGATTAATAAATTAGCATTTATCTTTGAATATATACATATTAAATTTCTAAGTCTTTGCACCAGCAATAGTGCCTTTCTGGATGTAGCGCAAGCTTTCAACCGGGTGTGACCCGATGGCTTGCTTTTCAAGCTCAAAACCCACCTACCCCAATCCTTGTACCTAGTCCTCAAATCCTACCTCTCAAATCGCTCCTTTCAAGTCCGCTGCGGCACTGAATTCTCTAATTATTATCCAGTGGAGGCTGGTGTTCCACAAGGCAGTGTCTTAGGCCCAGTTCTCTACATCCTTTTCACGGCTGACATCCCGACCCATTCGGATATCCTTCTATCAACATTCGCTGACAATAAAGCCATTCTATCATCCCATCCAGACCCTGAAACAGCATCCCTAAACCTACAAAGACTCATCTCCCTAATAGAGCAACAATTGGTGACTCAAAATCAATGAATCCAAATGCAAGCATGTCACCTTTACGCTCCGACGCAGATCCTCTTCCACATATCCTTTTCAACTCTGTATCTCTTCCCCCTCTCAGACACAGTTCGGTATCTTGGATTCCTTTTAGACAAAAAACTAACTTGGAACCCACATACCAAACTTAAAAGACACGAACTTAATTGACGATTTCGCCAGTTATACAGACTACTTAACAGAAAATCTAATCTCTCTATTGAAAACAAACTATTAATACACAAGACCATACTGAAACCCATCTGGACATACGGACTTGAACTGTGGGGAACAACTTAATTTTCGAACATCAAACTCATCCAATCTTTCCATTCTAAAATCCTCCGTATAATAGTCAATGCTCCTTATTATGTTACGAACAAAACATTACATTCCTTAACCTTACATTACGACCTTAACATCCCTTATGTCTTTGACATTATTCCATCCCGATTCTCAAATTTTCATCAGAATCTAATCCACCATCCTAATCCTTAGCACAATCCCTATCCAGTTCCAGCCATCCCTACAATCCTCCTAGAAGGTTGAAACGGCAGTGGCCTCGAGATCTTTTGTAAATACGTCACTGGAGTCCTGGCCAGCTTCTCCCCACAAGTCATGAGTGTATGTAGCTTTAGTGCCCTCTCTTAGTCTCCACTGGATTCCTATCTCAGTGATGCGGCTGAGAGAGAGGCGCTGGGATCTCTTGCCTTATCTTCCGCAGGTGGGGGAAAAAGCCCGACCCGGAGCTCCCTCGGCTGACTGTAAATATTGTAAATACGTATGAATGTTTTTAATTTTTTTTTTATATATGTAATGTTGTCCCAGGTTTGATTTATTCTGTTATTCCAAGTTTTCTTTTCTTTTCTTTTGTTATAAATTTCTATTGTTTTTATTTTATTGTATATATGGCATGATTGTTTCATGCATCCTAAATACTCAATGCCCTTAATTGAGGCAAAATGTATTTATTTTTACTCAATAAAAAGAATTATAGCAAAAAAAAAGTCTTCTCAAAAATTCGTAGTTTTCATTCCAAGTATTACCAGTCAATAATCATTTGTATTCAAATAAAAGTTGGCTACTGTACATAATTTCTCTCTACTCTGTTCATTACATAAACGTGATTTTTTATTAAGAGTGATTTATTGAACAGACAATACATTTCCAGATAACGATATGTGTAAGGGGGTAATAAAGATGAATATTTCTTCAAAATGTGGACCGAATTCAAGTTTTTCGAAATGTGTCAGTAAATTGTACGAAAAGGAATAGATTTACGATCCATCGCCATATTGTTTTAAATTGGAGCATGGCTCGTTGTTGTTGTTCAGGACATTCTTATACATAACAATCGAAAACAAAAGAAAAAGCAAACAAACAATCATCTAAATCAGATAACAATTCGCATGTCTTATTTTATTTGTAAGATGCTGAGTATTTATCTTATGTGCAAATCCTAAAATTAACCGTATTAACAGCAGATAAGATGGTAGAGCGCAATTACATAGCACTAATTTCTTTGAGTTAAAACTATCTTTTACCCATTTATCTTCCCTTCTCTTCTATACACTATATATGGGATCTGCTATACTTAAACCTGATAAATTATATTTTTGAAATACAACTGGAGACCAAAAAAAAAAAAACACCTGAATTATGCGAATTTCCAAGAAAACGGAATAATTGTAGGAATATTAGAGGCTTCGTTGTCATATGCTGTCTGAATTTTATATGAAAAAAATATAGCATTTTTTGTTGAGCGCATTTAAAATAATGAATACCTCGAAGCTAATGTAGAAGCAATAGTAAAAAGAAAGATTTTAGCAGTCAACAGAGCATACTATTCACTAAAAGTTTGATAAGGAGTAACCTAGTAACACGTTCCACTAAGGCCTGCGTGTTTAAAACTCTAATTAGACCAGTGGCTACTCATGAAACCGAGGCACGGATTATCTATAAAGTAACGGCTCAACCTGATAGGGTTGAAAGGACAAAGAAGTGTTACGAAGAATATATGGAGGCGGGTGTAAGGGATATGGAAGATGAGGCATTAAGATAAATAGAGAAATATATATACGATTTATTTAAGGATCTGTACTTAGTTGCTGCATAAAAATGAATAGGCTGAGATGGAGTGGGCATGTTAATCGGATGAATGAGGATGGACAGGTGAAGAAGATTTCCCAAGGAGTTATCTACGCAACAAAGAAAGCCCGCGATAAATGGGCAAGAACGCAATGGAAAGACAAATTTGAAGGATAAGGGACGAATGGGCACCCAGATGTTGGAGCACAGAGGCCTATGACAGATTATGGTAACCAAGCCAAGCAATTTAAAATTTGTATCCTGTTTAATACATAAAGTGTGAATGTATCAACCATAAATTTATAAGGAAATTTATTTTGAACTTCATTTATGATTTTTATTAGGAGCGGTTTTTATTTTTGATCCTGTGTTATGAAAAATCATATCTTGATCATTATTTCTGAACATTTTTAAAATTAACAACAAAAATAATTCTTGAGTAATACTTTTTTAAATCAGAACTATAACCTTTTTGAAATGTTGTCAACGATTAGCAACAGAACATCTTTATTTCTAAAATTCATTAGATATTTTGCCATACAAAAATATATATATATATATATATATATATATATATATATATATATATATATATATATATATATATATATATACACATACACACACATGTGTAAAAGGTGATTTTAATTTTATGATTAAATTTAATCATTATTATTTATGTAAAACCGTATCACTCATAGACTGATCAATATTTTATATCGAATCAATAAACATCAAAGATCGATTTAAATTTTTATTTATAAATCAGGCATGATTATTAAATTAAAAATCAAATATAATAATTATTACATGATTTTGTGGAAAAGTAATTATCGACTTTAAACTCTGATTTGTAATTCAAAAATAAGTCCTTAAAAATTAAAAGTGGAGGTTTGGTTTCAACTTATCATAGCAATAACACTTGAGCAGGTCGATAAATTGTGACGTTCATGCTAAATTTTTAGCACTCATAATATATTACACATTTGTCACAAGTTACGTCAATATTCCTAGCATTAGGATATCATTGTTAGTTTGTTTTTTTTCTCCATTGCTCTAAGGGGTTTTGAAATAAATCCTCTTAGCCATAGTATCTCATTGAGGACTCTCATGGGACTCATGGAGGAACTAAGAAAACATCTTTGAAAATCTATTTGAGATTAATGTAGGTTTGTCAAAGCCTGTCTCACATATATTAAAAGACGATATGCTAATCTTATAAATTATGTTTCATATGTACAAAATTTAAAAGGGTAAGGAAGTAAATGAAGTTAGTTTTTACTAAATGCCGTATGAGTTAGGGTTTGATCTTTAGGGTTAGTTTTGGACCAGCTATAATAAGAAGTTGACTCAAATAGGATTTTTTCTTTAATGGCGTAATCCAGTTAGAAATTACGCTTTGAAAATTCTAGCGATAATCTTATTACCCGATAATAAGTTCATTCAGATTTTGGTGTTGATTAAAATTCCCTGCCCTTTTGAATGAGGCCGTGCATCTGGTAGCAGCGGGTCTTACGATACCCGGTTCAATTCCTTGTTAGTGTTTAGTGACTCCCATAAAATGAATCTTAATACTCAAACACCGCTTATAAAGGAGTAGCATTCTTAGGTTCCCGCCATAGGAGGCCAAAAAGAACAATATGCCTGGTACTGATTCCCAAGAACAGCACTGATAACCGTCCGCCCTTTTGAATATCCGTCTCTTTAAATATACCTTAAATTATACTATTTTAACATTAGGCAAAGGAAACACTTGAGACACAACTGATAATTAATTATAAGAGATAAGAGCAATGTATTGTTTACACAGACGTCAAATATCCTCGGTATAAAAAAAAAAATACGATCATGTATGTTTTTAACAGAAGTTCAAAATAGACATGAAATTGTTGCAGATTGTCTTATCTCCCCTTCAAATGAATTCGTCTCAATATTTAAAGATCATTTATTGATTATTTACTGTTTGGGCAACCGGCGGTAGTGGACGGGTGCGGTTTCAATTTAAACTGGGTGACTCTATAATGTATTACTGGGTCCTAAAAAGAACAGCGAAACTTTTTAAAGTACCCCTAAAACCCAGAATTGCCAGACTACCACGACACACAGCGTCATAGGAAGAAATTTAAAATCATTATCCGAATTCGGAATCCGTCATAAAAAGAAAGATGCGAATTCCGAATACATCATGTAATAGCAGCATCATTTTGTAAAGAGTATCAAACAACCTGTATTCTGTAGATACATAAACGAGCTTTGAATACCAATTACAATCGTCTTTATAGAACTATTTACAGCTACTGATTCGCTGAACCAGAAAATTACCTAAAATTCAATGTTAGTATACGAGAAATGAGAACAACAAGTCAATTAAGATTATGCAGTAATTACTGCCTTAATTTTTATCATAAAAACTTCAAACGTATCAATAGAACGAAGCAGATTTGCAAATGGAGTGGTACATTATTTAAATAGCTTGAAAATCTTACTGCTCGAAGGTACTTATTGTACCTTAAAGTCTATATTGATAATAAGGCAGAATATTTGTCTTTGGAGACTATCTTGGATAATAAGGGCCTGGAACATCATGGAATACATTTTACTTCCTCATTTGTGTTTTTGACAATATTAATAATAGCACCCCTTAGTATTATGTATATGGTCGGGATTAGTTTTAGGAATTTTATTTATTTACCAATCACTTTATTGAACATATTGTTTAACATTAAATATATTAAAATTAGTTTTAATTTTCTTATTTTTAGGTTATTTAATTTTATTTATTATATATACCTTTTGATTATTATTTATTGTTTTTTTTGCTTCTATTTATTTTATATTTTTTGTACATATAGTGAGAATATTATCCTACCTCACTATAACTAATGTTCATGTGACAGATTGTTGTAATAAAAGAGCATTCATTTTTATTTTACCTAATAAAATAATATGTGTCAAAACAATTTTTTAAAATATAATTACAACCTTCTGAAACATGAAAAAAAAGTGATATATGTATATGCAAACATCTTTTAGTGCGCGTGTAACCCTGTATTATTTAAATAACAAACAACATGCGAATTGGGACACGCGATTGAAACAAATTATAGTAATTAAAATGTAAAAAAAAATTTAAGATGACAAGGTTTAAACTTAATCTACAAGCTAAGCTCAAAGAAGGGTCTCGGTTAGGTTTCATAAAACGTACGATTGTAAGCCCAGTGCTATTGTTTTTTATAGTAAAATTAGATCACAGCTTTCTATTTTTATCTGTATTCATATATTTTAAAGCGTTTTTACATTATTTTTTTTTAAGTTAATGGGTCAAGAAGTAAAATTAGCTTAATAAAAAGGTTTATATATTTTTAGAAACTTCTGGAAACTTATATATAAAAATTAAAATAGTAAAACAAACTTCTTAAAGAATACAATATTCCTATAATTACTAAAAATAAAGGAAAACACATTATCGTGACCAATGAAATTTGAAACTGGGCAACATATAATTGAAATTAATAAATATTAATTTTTTATTTCTAAATTTTTCTTTTGCTTACTTAGAACTATTTAAATGAATTATGTAACAATCGTAGTTTTATAAAGGAATACCTTAATAATAGTTTAATCAAACTAGGTATGATTGTAATAAACTTGTCTTTAAAGAACATAAGCTAATTATGGTTTAAAAATAATAAATTAATTAAATAAAAATAAAAGTTTATAAATACCTAACTTGAAAAGTTTTGTTCTTGGTAAGTTATCGATCCATCAACGTGTTTAAAATAACTATATATATATATATATATATATATATTCAAATAATTTTTGAAAATATCCAACATTCTATAAACTTTAAATAAGCCACTATAAACTTTTTAAGTAATCGACATTACATTATTAAAATTCTAAGGAAAAAACAAATAATCACTAAATCAATGTTCGAAACAACATCAAATTTGAATAAAGTAATTTAAGGAAAAACAAATAATTTGTATAAGAAGATATAATTGCAATTTATTTGTCTATAAAGCAATAGAAGTTCAGTATTTCATGTCACTATAAATAACAATACAGTAAAAATAATTGTAAAACAATTCTAATTTTCATTCATAGCAATATAATCTTGCATTGCATACGTCAGCAAAAGTTATTTACGAGGTACGAGGCTGGTCTATCCTCGTACCTCGTACATTACCTCATAACCTCGTACAAATACGAGGATCCTCGTACAAACGGCAACACTATTCATAGCCACAGCAACAGCAACTATTTTTATGACTTACAAACAGCTGAAGAGCATTTGTGTTTTGTTGTTTGACAGGTGTACCAACTACAAGAAAAAAAATCCCCCAAATTGAAAATGTCGACTCTAAATGATGAAATCTCACTTTATCTCCAAAGCAAGAGCTAATCTGTCATTTTTAAATTCAGCAGATGGATATGCATGTTAATTGACTATTTTCGAGCCCGAAACATTTTCATTGTTGCCCAGTGTTATTAGTACGTTAAAATTAGGAATCGACCGAAATATTTTTACATCGTTTTACTAAATTAGGGATGAATCTCAACTTACTCTGTAACCAACCACAACTTAATTAATATAGGCTTAACGCTAATCGAACAAGAAAGATCTTCCGAAAGTCCAGGTGTCTTCCAGTTGCTAGGTTATAAAAAATATGGTGTAAAATACTATACTTTATGAAAACCCGAATTTACAATAGTTTAATTGTAAAAGTCTTAAATTGTTATAAAAAGGACAAGATTTACTTTCATTTAATAAAAATTAATCTAGTTTACTATGAAGTGGTGGTTAAAACTTACATTAAACAGTTTTTTAGTTGTTTCTTTTTATTCAACAGAAAACGTAGTTGGCTTAAAAATTGCAAAAAATTTTAAGTTTTCTGATTCTTTTTATGTAATCAGACCATGGTTTATGGTAACGTTTAATAAGTTTTAATGTCTACTGTCAGATGTTATCAATTATATGAAATTAATGTCAATCTAAACTTCATATCAATATAAAAGAATTATTCATCGATTGATATCCAATATAATTCTCTTTTCAATGATTTTTGAATTTTGGAGTCAGATCCTAATTTTACCGGATTAATAGTCTGTTCAATGATTTCCTTTGTTCTTTGGTTTAAATATTTGCAACTCCACGAATAATATTTTTCTCTCTTCAATTTTAATTCTACCGGATCCTAATTTTACCGGATTAATAGTCTGTTCAATGATTTCCTTTGTTCTTTGGTTTAAATGTTTGTAACTCCACGAAAAATATTTTTCTCTCTTCAAAATATAGTTTTATACGACCAATTTAATTTTATTTATGATATTTATAGACTGCTTGGAGAGCTCTTTCTGGCATTTTCTTCCGTGTTCGGAGGACGAGGCTAGTCTAGGTTCTCAGAGAAGTTCTATAAGAGATCGATTTCTCTCATCCGCGTCACCAATATTGGAAGTCAGTAGACTGAGAATGGCACTGGAGTCACAGACGCTCAAGCTTGAGAGAAGCTGGCCATTGCAGGACTCCATGAACATATTTACAAAAGAACAAGGGAACACCGTCGATTCAACCTTCGGGGAAAAGTGTAGGGATGGTTGGAGCTGGTTAAGGATTGTGCCAAGGGAGGATCGTAAATAAGGTTCCGATGAAACGGGCGGGTTGGCCGAACGGGCTAACGTATGTGCATAGCCGGCAACCTGATATATGACACAATTGATATAAAATATTCACGAGTTCGCGTCCGGGTACCGTGGAGGTCTTTTAAATCTCTGCCCACACCCTCTGGCCCCCTTAAACTCTCCAAACCCCGTGTAACCTTAAAGGCCAGGAAGGGAAGCACCCCCTCCCCCCCCCCCAAAAAAAGTTGCGATGAAAGTTTGTGAATCTAGATGGAATAAGGTCAAGGTTAAGGACATAAGGTCATGATATAAAGTATTGTTTCTAAGATAATATGGAGCATTGACTATTGTACGAAGAATTAGAATCGTTAACATACATTTGATGTTTGACAGTTAAGATTGAAGTGGTTAAATGAATATAACTTTTTCTGTGAATAATTTAATTATTTTTGTTTTAGTAATTTTTTTTTCTGTTCGTCCGATATATTACGAGAAATAAAAAACAAGATATGGCAGTTCTGTAATCGCCTCTCTTCCTCCACCTCCATCTTTTTAGTGTTCTCTCATTTTTAGTGTTTTATTAGTACACCGTCAAATAATTATTTTTAGAACAAAAAACTATTTGGCTGTACAACTATCCGGGTATAGTAAGAGTATAACACCTCAAGACAGTAATCTTTCTGCCACCCCATTATTTTTCGAAGAGGATCCATCCCCTCTCCCTCCTCCCCCAATACTTCACGGTATGGGTGAGGACTATATTATATTACAGGCAACAAACTGATTACTTGGTTATGCCTTTATTTTTGGCGCTTTGACCGTCCCTCCCCTCCCCGCCCCCATCCTGTCCCATGCATCGAACACTGTTATCAGGTTACAATAACGATGGTCTCCCCAATATTACTGAAGTGTCGGCATCTCTGAAGACGGCTACGTATTTTGGGAGTTTCAACAATCAATTTGTGTAGTGCTGGACCAAAAGAATACAACTCCACATCATTCCTGTCTAAGTCGAATTTAATCAAGCTTCACAATACAAGGGAATCAAATTCAAGAAAAAGCAGCATATCAACTCTCAAAACAACTATTATGAAGGCAATTTAGTAACCAAAAATCGAAAAAAACTGCAGTTTTTTTTTTTAAAATCAATCTTACTAGATTGCTTTATTATTATATCGACAGCCATAGTGAAAAAGCCTGTAAGAACAAAAACTAAAAATTTTCAAGTGACGAAAAAAACTGCGTAATTTTTATTATAAAAAAAACAAACAATGTTCCCACAAAAAAAAGTGAACGAACTGCCCCAAACATGGCGGACTGACGAATTTTGACTTTAGTTAGTTTTTTGGTCACTGGGAATCAGCATTGGGCTTAATTTCATCATAGTTGGTCTTTTATTAAAGCTGGATAGTCAAACAATAAGAAAACATGAAAAAATATTGAAAAATAATTGGCTTAAGCAATAAAAAACACCAGTAAAGTCAATTTTTTCAACAACAAAATTTTCAAGTTGAAAATCATGCGTCGTTTGTAATTAAACGGCCAACACTTACGCAAAATTTGCTGAAATAAAACATCTAAGGAATATATTTCTCTTCATATTTGACTCTGAGGTAATATGAATTATCAGTGTGTCAGTGAATATACAAAACAAAGTGTTAAATTGCAAACATTAAATACAAAATTCGAAGATATTCAGCAAAGTATTTTTGAATTAAGTTTTATTATTATTATTATTATTATTATATCATGTTTACTATAGAGTCCTTCTTAAACGACCTCCGTATAGAATAAAAGAAATTATATTTTAAAAAATAAATAAAATAATAAATTAAAAAAAAAATGGTTTAAAATATTTTTAAAAGTAATCAGTGTTTTAGAAAGAGAAATATATTCCTCACATGTTTTATTTCAGCACATTTTGGGTTATTCTTGGCCGTTTAATTACAAACGACGCTCGATTTTCAACTTGAAAATATTGTTGTTGAAAAAATTGACTTTACTGGTGTTTTGTATTGACTGAGCCAATTATTTTTCATGTTTTCTTATTGTCTGACTATCCAGCTTTAATAAAAGACCAACTATAACGAAATTAAGCCAAATGATTCTCAGTGACCAAAAAACTAACTAAAGTCAATGTCGTCAGTCCGCCACGTTTGGACACCATTTTGGGACAATTTGTACACTTTTTTTCAGGGAATATTTTTTTTTTGTTTTTAATAAATAGTTACAAGGAATACAACGATACGCAATTTTTTAGGGATGTGGGGGAGAGGGGAGGTGCACGGTAGGGGGTCTGGCCTACCGTCTATTATTAGAAATTAAAAAAAAAAGAATACAAAGCGTACGAGAAAAATTGATTTTAGTCTATTAATAAAGCTAATCGATACTGTGGTCTATGCGTAAAAACGCTTTATACATTCTTTATTCACCTGAACATCCTTTATTTCACTACGTTTTATCGGTAACGACACAACCTCTATAAACTTCATAGTAACTTAAAGTTTTTACGTCACGATTTGCTGGTTTTAAGATGCAGGTTTTAACAAAAGGCCATAGGAAAGATTTGAAACATCATAGATTTCATTTTGTGGGATCAGAATATGCGCCAGGTCAAGGTTGGCTAGAAAATCTCAAAACATTATTTTCCAAAGAAATTGTCCTTACAGGCTTTTGCAGTGTGGCTGTCGATATATTCTAAAGGTGAAAAAAGATTTACATAAATGATTAATCGAACACATTACCAATATTATTTAATTTTATCATTAGGTATTAATAAAAATGTTTATTATATCTTTTTGTATTGATCTGTACGTGTTTGTTATTTGTTAAAGTATCTTTTTTTTAAAATAATATTATAATTAATTAATTTATCTATTGAAATTTACAGACGTATATAAAAAATACTTGTAAAATTATGTACTATCCATATCGATTAGTAAAATTTTCGTTTATAGGTGACATAACCAAGAGACTTATTAATAACCTCTACAAATAATTATTGCCTTGTAGCTTCGGTTTCAACTGTTATGTGTACTATGTAGAGGTATTTTACTGATATTTGTTGGTAATAAATAAACTTATGGGTTTATAACTTTACCATAACTTTACATAAACATATTTAACTATATTTATATATTTAGCTATACGTATTGTATTTATTATACATATTATAATATAAAATGTTTGGAGTGAATTGATTTCACAAGTTGATTGTTGAAATGTTTGTAGGTATCTGAATTGATACCTATTATTGACACTTATTCAATTAAAAATTGAAAAAAAAAATTGGAAATCTCTGTCAAGTTATTGTTCGAAAACAGAATAAAACTTCTCACCCACAGCAATTAAATCCAGAAAATGAATTATTCTTTTCCACGTTTTGAGGCATTGTTGATTTTTCAGTTTCATCTAACCTATCGTTGACATCGAGTATGTTTCATGTCTTGTGTTCCAAATCAATATCAATTTCTTAACGTTATCATTAGGATTGGACATCCTTTAAACATATGTTGCGGGAATGCACAGATATCCTATTTTGCTGTCCTATAGTCTCTATAGTGCGCAGATAAACAGATTTTGAAGCCTAAATCAAAATTTGTGCCTCATATTGAAAAGGAATTTTGTTTATAATACTTAAAACTTAAAGGTTATAGAAGGTTAAATTGAATGTGACTGTTATCAGGAAAGGCGTGCAGGAGAATGATCGAAAAACGTCAATTTTTTCGAGTGATGATAAAGATATGGGAGTATCACTGAGATGTTACAATTTTTCGAGAAAAAAAATATGCAGAATTTTTTTCGAATAGTTTGACATTCCCTTACCTTGATTATTTGTCATTTTCCTGGCATCATGAGAAGTCAGCTTTTTGGACTCGAAACAACTTAATTACTGTGATGGGTCGTGCTACAGCTGGGAACCGCCAATCCCATGGACCGTATCTTGAGCTGAGACCCGAAGGTCATTTTCCTCCGGAAAAACGGAAAAACAAAGTCATTGTTCTCATTGAAAATTCTACGGTGAAGTAAATTCCAGCCTATCACGTTTCGGATTTTCTTTATTTTTTTTTTAAATCCCGTTAAAACGGTTTATAAACTAGATAGTAGGAGTTCTGAGCCGTTCAAAATATAAACTGAGGAATATTGTATGGAGAGGAGTTAGATGAAAAACTATTTTCGGGTCCTTAGTTATATGGCCTAACCGCTTCATAGTGGACCAGAGAAGTTGGGGACTTAATGGTAACAGCTGATCTGCCGCAGACAACAACGACTTTTCAAAACATCTTTTTGAAATTAAAATAAATTATTTATTGTTTTTATGAGTAATTTAGGTTATCACCATATGTCTTAAAAGAATCCTTGCATGAAACCCAAGGAATCATAACGTAAAAAATAAATAATAATAAAATAAATGAATGAAAATAAGTTGGAAGGTATAATGAGTGTTTATACAAAAAATAAAGTCCAATTCAACAAGTAGGATATTTTCACTTTTTTATTTCATGAGATGAATAGCAAACAATTTTTTAATTTATTTATTTAGAAATATAATAATCTGTCACGTGGACAATAATTATAGTGAGATATGAACACATTCACAACATATATACAAGCTAACAATTAAGTGAATGTAAGAACAGGAAATATGTATCTTTCAATTTTGTACAAACATCTTATAGATCCGTCGATGAGATAACGAACCAAAAATTGATTCATAAAAACAGTTTATATCGGTAAGATGTGAGAGTTGTAAAAATAAATAAATAAACTATTAAGATAAGGGAGCCAAAAAGGTATTGCCTAGTCGCTCAATAAATTTTCTTTGGAGGGGAGGGATGAATTCTTAATAGGGTTATGAATTATTGTAGGGAACCATATTCTTGAGGAGTTACGAAATGTGGAAACGTATAAAAGGCAGACTGTGAAAATTAGAAACATCCTCTTTTTTATACAGTCTCACTTATTTACAGTTGATTCTCAAAGAACTTTCAAATCAAAAAATAAGGAGAAGGATATGAAATAGACCACAGAAATCGTAATTGTAAATAAACTTTGCAAATTAAATACTTTCGCTTGCTATGTTTTTAAGAAAAGAGTAACATTTTTTTAGGAAGAATGGTATAAACCCTTAGGAGGAAGGTTACTCATGTACGAGCATGATGACTTGGACTTACTTTTAGGGTACTTAACGAAAATTAAATGGACTTCAAACCGCTATAAAATCTCCACAATCCTAACTATCAAATATTTAGGTCAAGCAGGTTTTATTTATATATGATCTTTCTTTCAAAGAAATCAATAGACCAAGCAAGCTGAATAATAATCGTGAGATAGAACATCAAGTGTTATCAGTAATTGAAAATAAACTAAAAAATACGGGAAGAATTCTTGTCCGGCCTCTTTGTGGATAAATGTTTTAGTTGCATTTGACACTATTTTGGCCAGCTACAACATAGAGAATAGAGACAGTTAAATTATAATTTCAAAACTCAAAGACATTTTTATAATAACCATATTAGGTAGAAAAGTCAGTATAAAAAAACGATGAATCTCAATTTTCTATTACAACTTTAATAAAACTTATTGAAATAAGTTGTTGTTTTCGAAACCTCGATAGTGATATCGATCAACAGATCGAGATGGGATATCAAGATTTAAAGAAATTCGAGGTGGAGAATAAGACACGGTCGAAATGTTCCCATGGAAAATTTTAAAACCATAAGATTTTTCGTTTTTGAGATAATATCCCAAGTAGTACCAGCGTTGTCATGGAACATATATCACATGTCATTATTTATGTTTTTAAAAATCAAAACATCGCTATTTATTATAATCTATAGTAAATTATAAATCTATTAAAGAAGTAAATAAAAGAAGTATCCTTGAGATCCCTTAGGCACAACAGCGGATAATGTAGAAACCAACATTTGATACTGTTAATAATAATAATCACATTTTGAGGACATGATATTATTTTCTTAATTGGTAATACATCCGTAGCGGTGATGAAGTTTTTAACTCAGGGTTAGTTTCTATATTCTTAATAAGTGAAAGAACAACAATACTAGCCCTACTGGTCCAACCCAATAGGGAGAACAAACTGGATCAGTACAATAGAAGTTAATTATCTATTAACTAAACGGTTACTTCAACATAGTCGTTACAGAGGATATAGCGTTACCGCCTACATTTATTCAATGAATTTCTTGATAATAGCATATTTTTTCTACGAACAAAATTTGATACTTAGGATATATAAGAGAGAAGAGGTTGACCTCAGCAAACAGAGGTCGTTTCTCATGGGAAGAACATCAATCGGATATATGTTATCGTAGCATTGTCTATGAGACTCTCAGGGCCAAACTTATGAGGGAAACAGCACACGATGTTTTAATGAAGAAGGAGTTTATCCAGCTCATTAGTAAAGTAAATTATCCCCACTTAAAGGAGTTTATGTACAGGAGAAGATTGCATAACCAGCCCTCTTCTCCTTAGGACGGACAGAAGGAATTTTAGCAGGGAGGCCATCGAATAGAGGAGAGACAGAAGAGGTTGAGGGCCAAAACTAAGGACAGAACGCTCAGTCCAAGAAGTAATGGTGGGCCACTTACCTGCAGCAGTGGGTTTTTACTTAGACGTGAGGAATTCCCACTGCTGTAACAACCCGTACATACAAATTGTTCTCCACAAAATCTGACTGAATACTTTTCTGTTAAGTGCTCTCTATCCAAATACAGATCTTCAACGAAAAGAGAATCTTACATCTGAGATAGTGTTTGCGTATCATACAATTGGCTATTCTGTGCCAAAGCAAAGTTTACAGCTTTGTTGAAATAACAAAACGTTTGATATTTAATATTTAGTATGAAAAAACATTATTAAGGCCGCTAAGCTGGAGAGTATATTGACCCTAATATAGACGTTAAGCAGCCAACCTAAATAGACAAGCTTTCCATCGGCACGAGGCCGTTAGCCGGCCACTTCTTAGGGCGATGACGTCTCTTATTTTGATAACGGTAAGGGAAGGTGTGAGCATTGATGTTCGTGACTGGGGCATTACACTATCCCAACCTCCTCCTTCCAAATAACTAGTCATATGACAATATTACCGTTGGGAAAGCCAGCAAGCAACGTATACGTGATTCCAATAACAGTTAAGATATGTGGAAAAAAGTTAGTTGTCAGTAACACCAAGGAGTCGACGAAAGCAGGAACTGCGAACGCCGTGAACGGACGAAATATCACCAGAGGTCTACGGGATCTGCGACTGTATTTTGTCTTTTAGGTTTGGTTTTCGGCGTTATTGTTGTTATTTGTAACACAACATTTTATTCCAGAGAAAAAACAAACAATTCCTTTAATCACAAAGTAGACAAAGACACGATCTTTAGAGTATGATATATACATGTCTATATATATATATATATATATATATATATATATATATATATATATATATATGTGTGTGTGTGTGTGTGTGTGTGTGTGTGTTGTATACACAGGATGTCTTGTAAGTAGAGGGAAGTTTTTCTTGTAAGTAAAGGGAGTTTGTCATTTTTGAAACCATTTACAGAGGACTTCTGAGCAGCTAAACTAAGCTAAGTTCTGTATTTGATCATCCAACTATACACTAAATTTTCCCCACTTTTAGGAAAATGTCTTCGCTTAATAAGCTTTAAATTTGTATTAATTAAGCTGAGGTTTATTTGGGAAAAATTTGAGATTAAAAATATCATCATAGAGTTTTGTAAAAAAATTATATTTTTTCTCCTGCAAAGTAAAAGTATCCCTGTTTACAGAAAAATTTACTATAATTGATTAAAGTAAATTGTCTCCTATTACTTTGGTTATGTAGATTGCCAGGCGACGCGCGGCGATGAGCACACGCGTTAGCCCGCTCGGCCACTCCGCTCTCGCGTATTTAATTGCCAAGTTAAAAAGGAATAGGATGTATCGGAAAGGAATTGATTTAGTCACTGCTATATCATTGTTCAACATTCCTCTAATTTTTCCATTAATCTACAAACAAACTCCATTTCGCAACAGCCAGTTTTCCTACTATTGTTCAGTAATATTTTACTTTATCTGTAAAACGGATACAGCCGACATTCCTCAGACACTTGACAAGGAGGAAGAACTGTACGCACAACTCTTTGATTCTGACAGTATAATTAGCTATCAAAAGAGGTCCTGGATGAATTCTTTTGTTCCATGACCAATGTTTCCCGAATGTTCCGTAATGGATCAGCGGAAGAATGTAAACGTCCATTTCATTCGCATGAATCGTAAATATAGATGTTAAAAAAAAAAAAGTATTTGTTCTGAAAAGACGCCACTCTTCCGGACAACTGACTTATAAAAAGCCGATAGGCGTCCCTGAGAGGTAATAACACTAAAGTTGGTCATAGTTAAAGAGAAAATAGCAATCAAATATGGTGGATGAGAGAGATACCGTTATGACAAGAAAACCAAAGAAAGAAAGTCTGTAGTGACTAACCTTATCATTCTTGGAGTACCAATATTTTTAACAATGAACTGCCAATTCATATTTTTATCTTCAATTAATTTTACGTTCTAGTCACTTTTTTTTGTTAGCGGAACATTCATTGACTGTGGTTAAATACAAGTTTAAACAGATTCGGAAAACGAAATCGTAGTTTTGAGACCTTATAGTTCTGAAGATTCGAAAGTATGTACTTTTCGGAAAAAAACTACTAATTTGTTAAATAAAGTTGTGGGAAAGTTTACATGAGTAACAATAATACGTCAAGAAATTTATGAACAACTAATTTCAAAACCTATTTTTCTCTTATCCTAATAACAATCTTTTACTATAATAATAAATGTAAACAAGAAAAAACATTCCTGTATTTTGTACCCATATATTATGAGATGGCTTTATCGTTTATGAAGAAAAGAAGATCGTACATACAATTAATAAAATATAGTAGCTCTCTTTATGTAAAACAATAACCATAAGCTAGAGAAAAATGATATATACTTTTTTATTCATGAAATGCATTTCAGTGAAATTTATTTTATTTTCTAATTATCTTCAACACACTTCTCGCTATGTGTATATATATGTATACTTTATTTTATTTTTTCTTCTCCTAATCTTTACGCATAATCACTTAAATATCTTAGGGAACATATGTATATCATTATTTTATTTATTTATTTATTTATTTTTTGTTTTAGTTTTTACAATTTCTTTCCTTACATATTAACAGTTATTATTATTTTTTTTATTTTTATATTCCATCACTACAATGCTTTGCCTATAAAATTGATTTTGCTTTCCTTTCTAATTTCATTCAGTGATTATTATGCTATTGTTTTAGCTCTAATATTGTAGTACTGAATCCCTATTACCCAACTGTCCCCTTTAATTTATCCTAAGAGCTTAATTAATACTTAATTTATTACAAGTATTTTGTTATTAATCATTGTAATAAGTCTTTTGGCCAGATGTATGGTTAATATATAAGAACAATACTGTTATTCTAAAGGGACATGATTTTTCTATTTCTATTTCTATTTCTATACTTAGGTACATAAAGAAATAAGTAACAATGCCTTTGTAATTAATTACAGAAACATAAATACATACACACACAATGTATATAAATGCAGTATAGGACTTAAATGGAAGCATTAGACCGACAATGAGGAGGAGGGGGGGGAGGAATGTATATAAATTCCAGTCACCTTAGTATCACTGGGAAATAATAATTAATAACATGACCCAGAAAAATAAATGTGAAGTACTGTTTTCTCATTCCCTAGTACTGTCAGAACCCAGATGAAATAACATAGTATACCTTAACTATAACTATTTAGTATAAACTATTTAATGAGGAAGAACTAAATCTAGGACTATTGAGAAAGGATACGAGGGCTTATCTCGATATTCGGATAGAGCAAAATATTGATGAACTCAGGCACCATCTGACACTGACTGTAAGATGAATTATGTGTTAATTCGTACTTCTTAAAAAATTAAAACTGTATATACTTAAATAGTTTTATAAATGGCAAATTCTACATTCATTTGAAGTAAATTTTGTCTAGTTTTCTTTGAAGGAATTAATTGTTAATTCCTTAAATTAAATATTAATTTAGTCATCGCTTCCTATTCATTAAAAAACGTGGCACTTAAAAAACATAAATTTCCTCTTCTGCGGAAAATCGAGCCATTGTTTATATAAGATTTTTTTTAGCTCTTGAGATCTGCTTTAAACACTTTAAATACTTCCCTCTAATTACGGGACAACCTGGTAGACACAGCTCATCGATTTTTCTTAATTATTTGATTATGGAATATTTTAATTATTCTGGTGTTCGGGGTGTTATATGAGATATAAACGCAGTGAATGATTTTGTTTTGGTTCACTTCCTAACTGTTTAAAAAATAAATTATTTACACCTTCTTGTTCACAACACCTTTATAATAATTTTTTTTTTAAATTTAATTTTATTGAGATTTACAACTGTATTACATGGAAAATACAATAAGTAAATGCGGCATTGCTAACATGACATGTACAGCATGAAGAGAAACTACCCATTGGTAGAACTCAAATTAAAGTTCTATATTAGAAGGTCCCGAGGCCATCTTCTTTTCAGACGCCTCGGAGGATTATCAGGGATCGAGGAGGAAGCAAGGTTTGAAACGAGAGGATTCGGATGGTTCTGCAGTTTGTTATGGAAGGATAGATATCTGGATTGGACCAAATCGGAAACATATGGAACATTAAGATCTTAATGGATGATTTTATTTATGACAAAGTAAGGAGCGTTGAGGATTTTACGAAGGATTTTGGATTGTAAGGATTGGATACGAGAGGAATTCTTATTATTGTCATATATATGAGTCGTTTGTAATTGATTGTGAGCTTAGAGCGGTTGTCTAGTAAGTGCTGCAGTAGTCGAAAACGAAGGGCGGTTTCTAGTCGTTTCAGTCTGGTATGGGGGTATAATAAAAATAAATGTAATATTTTTTACCACGTGGAATAGCGGCTATACAATATTTTATCTAATTTTTTTTTATTTAGATGTTATTTATGCCACAAGCGGCAATAAATTGTAAGTGACTACAGCGGTATTGAGCATTGCAGAGGTGATGCAGTATTAGTTCAATGTCCGTGCCAGCACGCAAACCCCTAGCTTGAACCTTATTCTTCAACTATCGCGTTCATTATACAAATCAATTTGAGCATTAGCTTGCCAAAATGGCAAAGCTATAGAAGAAAGGAAACTTCAATATTTTATTTCATTACTTTAAATAAGACGTACAAGGAACTGTGGATAATGTTCAGAAATATATGCAAATGGATAAGATCAAATTATAAATAATAGTGTCATCATTGCAAAATTTAAAATGTTGTAAGAGCTCGAAACGCCGAAAAAAAATTACAATATATGAAAATAAAAAAAAAATGTTCACCTACTCAATAAATGAAAAATTAATCTAAAATAGGATAATTTTTTAGAACTGCATGTAATAAGTGTATATACCAGTTTACATGCAATATTGTCACTTTTATTATTGTGAAATACTCAGCGGTAAAACAATTTTGTTCGATACATTGAAAAATACTAGATACACGTCCTGATGTTCGTTCCAATGGGCCTTTAAAAATAGCCGAGAATGAAATATTTTACTTAATTTCAAACATAAATTATGTTACTCAAGTTGCCTTGGTTTGCCAAAATTTCTAGGTTATTATATATTAATAGATTTATATTTTTGTGAGTGATAAGAAATAAATATTGACTGCTATATTAAATGAGTTATAGTTTTTCATAAATCACAGAAACCATAAGTAGACCAATTAAGCTTACAAAAGTGCATTCAACAAAGTAGGCCAATTATTTTTTTCTTTTGGAACAGCAAGTTGGATTAGTTTTTAGTGAACTTTAAACTACGGTTTTACTGACGTTGAATTAGAAGAAATCCAAAGAAGTTAAGAATGTTTTAATTAATGGGCGAAAAAAATCCTCCAAGAAAACTAAGTAATAAGATTTTTTAATTATGATTTTCATGAAAAAAACAAAAATGTATTTTAGAGTTTTAAAGTGTAATGTATTTTAGACATTAAAGCAAATCAAACTTGCTTTTTCATAACAAAAATTTACTTGGAAGCGTCTTTTGGTTTTTGTGGTTTAATGTACAATATAATTCATTTAATACTACGAGTAATATCATTTTCTTATTCTGAACATAAAGAAATGTATTGAAATGTCGTTGCCAACAGGTTAAAGTAATGAAGTAAGTCCAATGTAGCAAATCCGTTACTTAAACATGTTCCGACGATATAACAAAACCTTGAAATCGGAAAAAGCGAAGACAAAAAAGTAACATACATTCTTTTTTTTAATTTATAAATTTGAGTTCTATCAGTGGGTAGTTTCTTAACAAGAGACTTCATGTTATTATATTCCTGAGTGCATATTTACTGGATGTATTTCTAATACAATTTTAGTTATCATGAATGAATAAAAAATATATATATAAAATAGTTTTTTTTTCTCGGCTCCTAATGTGCATTGGAACGAATGCCGGCCATTTGTCTAACATTTTTCGATGCAGAATCACCAAAAAAAATTTTGTTGAAATCAGCTAGTATCGCTGTTGATGATCACAAATCACGATTAAATTTGATTTAATGTTTGGAGTTATTAGAGTTAAACATCTCGGTTTAGTTAGCTAAACTGCGTGCAGATCGGTGTTTTTACTTAATTAACTTAACTCCATTAAACAAATATACACATTTAAATTTATATTCCGCACATAACATTAAACCCCCAACTCTGTTTCATTTTTCGAATTTCACCTGAAAGGGGAGAAAAAAAAAGGAAAATAAAAAGTAAAAGCACTTAAAAAAAGCAAGAAAAAAAAAGCAGCACTATCGTAACCTTCTAAAGAATGAATGAAAACCTGTAACGGATAAAACGTTTGATATGCAAGTGAGAGGGCTGACCCGGAATTTCTCCAGCTCTCTTCCTCACACGTAAAATCCTAATGATATAGTTGTAACGATAAAATAAATATATTTTATCAGTACAACAAAGATACTATAACTTTATTAAAAATAAAAATATATCTTTTTTTAAAAAATAAAATTCTAATCAAACCTTGTTGCTAAATAAGGTTATGTTAAGGACTTCTCAGCTTTCGATGTTGTTTTCTATATAGTATAATAACTTAATAAATACAATCAGTTGAATTTTTTTATTATATCTAGCTACAGTTGATGTAATTTATTTCTTATTCTGTTTCCTTATTAAGGAATATGACATTTTGCCGCAATAAAGGACAATTTAATTTATTATGACTATCTTTATTATTTATTCATCTATCTTATATATTTCGGGCGATATTTTTCTCATACCAGGATGAACCGATGATTATAGATGATGATTATACGACCCTCATTTGTTTATCCGTTTGCTTATGTTAATCTTTGGTATAGTAAAACCCAAATAATAACTTTGGGGATTTTAAACTCATGGTGTGAGTTTTCAAATAAAATATTCACAAGAAAGAACAAACATAATTTTAAAACGTACAGTAATATAAAGGATAATTTAATAATATACACATCTGACCTTATTATATAAAAATAATTCGTGAAACTTGATGTAATTTAAAAAAAAAACGATTAAGTACATACATACATGCGTAAATTTGATTATTATAAAAGGAAGTAAAGGAACAACAATGATAAAAGAGCTTACTGATAAATAATAGAGTTTATGGATATGCTTTTTATTTAATTATAACTTACACATCAATTAAATATTTTTTACTATAAATATTTTCGTAGATATTAAATGAAAACGTGTGAATATGTTTAATTTATGTTTATATTAAAATTAGAATCAATTTATATGTTGAGGTACATATTTGACTAATGGTATTTCTTTTCATCCGTCTAGTCGCGTAAACGTGTTGTGCCAAAATCGACGGCGAATCCAAGTTTTACTCAAATATATTTCATATTCCTACAATCATGTTCAACTTCAATGATGTTAATGTCACATTAAACCAAAGAGGTGACTAGAGAAAATGTCTTATTATATTTTATATTATAACTGCTATTATAGTTAGCAATAGGTCGCGTTGCCTCAATAACAAACAATAAACAGTTTCCAAACGGTATTAGGTAAGTATCATTAAATCATTCCTAACAGTAAATAAACAATCGTTACCGTTCGTTCGGAATAACCTAGTAAGTTAATTATTTAATATCACTGAGGCTAGGAAAGGAGTAATTCGTTGCTTGTATTGTATCATATGGATATTAGTACTTTGATTGTCATAAGTAATAATGAAATGTACAATACGATAGTTATCTCATGAATGATACATAATAGATTAACATACACGTGAAACTTTATATGCGCCTTGCAAATCGTGAGAAGAAAGTAATATCAAGATTGGCCTGTAGTTATTGTCCAAAGAACACGTCACGAATCTAGCGGATTGGATACAGACTTAGTAAATCATCACATACCTTATTTAATAGACAAGATTGACAGTCAAGATTTACAGACAAGATTGACAGTCATCAAAAATTCTGGCGGGCTCACATCACACTTAGACGTACGTGGACAACGAGCGAACTAAAGACACAGCCCGAGCCGTTTATTTGTTTCCTTTAGCGGTTATTTAACTGTCAGCAAAACAGTCCAATCGTCATTGGACTTCCTGATTTTCGTAACCGGCAGGTTTACGAACCAGTAAATTTTATATTAAAACATTTTAAAAATATATCTTAGCAATCTAGAGGCTCTATTGTCAAGCGGAAGCATTTAAATAAACATTTAACGGAAAATCGACAAGAAAATAAAAGCCCTTTTTTTTAATAGTTATTTATTTCCAAAGTGAACCGTAATCATTAATTATATATTTTCAGGAAATCAATTATAATATCAAAACCAATATTAAAAAAATAATAACTTGTGAAATTCTCTATTCGTACCACATATTTTCAAAAAAAAGTTATTGATTATTTCAATCGAATAAAGGCTGATTGCGGTTTTGAAATTGAAGAAGAAATTTATGATTAAAGGCAAAATTTACTACAAAAAAATCAAGTTTTAGTTTACAATAATGGCCCAACAAAATTAATTTATTTTTAATTTTCTCAATTACAAACGACTCATATATATGACAATAATAAGACCTAATTGGACTTACGGGGCTCCACCAAACCATCGAATTCCTCTCGTATCATTACAATCCAAAATTCTTCGTAAAATCCTCAACGCTCCTTACTTTGTCACAAATAAAATCATCCATAAAGACCTTAATGTTCCATATGTTTCCGATTTGGCCCTATCCAGATACCTATCCTTCCATAACAAATTGCAGAACCATTCGAAACCTTGCTTCCTCCTCGATCCCTGATAATTCTCCGAGGCGTCTGAAAAGAAGATGGCCTCGGGACCTTCTAATATAGAACTTTAATTTGAGTTCTGCCAATGGGTAGTTTCTCTTCAAGCTGTACATGTCATGTTACCAATGTCACATTTACTTATTGTATTTTCCATGTAATACAGTTGTAAATTTCAATTTAAAAAAAAAAATAATTATTTTTCATTTGAATAAACCGATTAAATCAGTTTTTGATAAAAGATTTTTAAGAATACTTAAGAAACACTAATTTTATTACACTCATTAAAAAAATAAATAAATAAAAACTAAGCTGTGTGCTTTAGACCACACGATATAAGTGAAAACATCAACAAGTCGAGATCGATAATATGAAATATATATTATGAATAATAGCTCATTGCAAAGAAGATGGAATGCTGAACATTTCTCTCGCTTACAGTATACAGATCCGATTTTTAATATCTGAAATATTTTAATCCATATGTTTAACACTAACCTTATCAATAAAACTCGTTATCATTTGGTTTTGGACACTATCCTTTTCCCCCTCCTACTCTATAACACGGTGTTCTGTCAAGATACGATTTTGAATAATAACTCATTACAAAGAAGATAAAATGGTTTAATCCATATGTTCAACTAACCTTATCATTTGATTTTCAACACTATTTTTTCCTTTTCGGCTCCCTAACAAGGCGTAGATACAACTTGGAGTTATAGTACATTACAGAGAGGATGAAATTCTGAACAATTTCTTCGCTTACAGTATGTAGGTCTGATTTATAGTTTCTGAGATATTTTAATCCATATGTAAACATATTGTAATTAGTCGACTCCAGCGGACTTTACCCGAGCGTTAATGCCGAACGAAATCTGACGGCTCAATCTAATTCACTCTCCACAAAAAAGTGCAAAACGCGGCTAAAGAAGTTTTCACTTCAAAAAAAGGCAAAAGGTTTCGGAAATAAATTTATATCACTTTTTTAAATATTTAGGTTTGTTTTTGAAAAAAATAATAGGAAAAAAAATGAGAATCAATACCTACCCAATTTAAAAAATAAATTAATAGGCTAGGGTTCACTTTAGAAATAAGCAACTCTGTTATTTAATAAGTTAATCTTTTTAGTTGCGTAACGAAAGTTGATCTTTTCTTCTTTCCCAAATGAAAATTTAAAATCAGTCCAAAACTTAGTACCTACACATACCTATGTTCATCTATATGGATATACACCTCTTAGATTTACAGTACAGCAAAAAAGATGCTATTTAAAAAAGTACAAGATTTTCAATTTAAAATTTTAAGACCAGTAGCAAAATCTCTCTGATATTTAAACACACAACTTTATACACCAACTATCGACCAATAAATGCATGCTCTTTATTCTTGATTTCGTAAACTAATCTGACACAACAGCAGACTTATAAACGACATGGCCACGGCTAATAAGCCCATCAGGACGCGATTAAAAAGAAGCTGGATTAGAAACTTCCTTTCCTGCTTTAAGAAAAATGTGCTGGGTATTTCATCATGGCTAAAATGCCATTATTACAAAACATCTCTCGATTTTCACATTCATGAAAGGTACGAGTGAAAGTTTAAAAAAAATAAAAATTAATTGAAAATGTAACTTCGTTGAAAAAAATGGTCGAAATCGTACCATTCTACGAGTATTTTCACACCAAGAATGTTTTGTTTTACTCGCTATTCCAAGAAAAAATAAATAAATAAATTGGACTTATGTCTAATGAATGTGAGTGACATAAGCCCCTAAAATTTCCTAAAAATAAATTAGTCGCAAGTGGATCAGTTAACAATTCAAATACTTTTGAACAAATTATTATAAATAAGCATTAAGCAACATCCGCATTTAAAGTAAAACATTTCATGTTTTTTAAACACTATTAAAATAAAGTATATATATTTATAAATAGACAATATAAAACCTACTGACCAAGTATACTTGCAATTAGAATAAAACGTATTAGAGTGTAATGTGATTGGACAGCCTTATAACCATGATATTTTGAAAAGAATTGATAAATATTTATTTGATCATCAATTAGTTAAAATATGAAGTGAGTGATTTTTTTTCCAGCAGGTAAACTTCAATCCAATTTTTTTAAAACCGTTTAAGATAGATTTTATGTGGATTATTCACAGAGGAAGGATTGAGCTTAGACCAATGTCTCAGAATGCCACTGCGTAGCTAGATTATCCATTTAAACCCTGTTAGAGAACATTAATCAGAATAAAAAATACATTTTATTTAAAACTGCTTAATTTTACACTGATGTAAGGAATGTACTCAAAATCCTAAGAGCCGTTTCCGAGGAAATTGTAAAAAAGTGTTTAGTAAGTGGGTGGCGGGGTGGCCGAAAGGGCTAACATGTGTGCACAGCCGACCGTTTCCCGGGAACCTGATCTATTAGAAAATGGATTTAAAATAGTCATGAGTTCGCGTCTCCGTGCCAGGGGAGTCTTTTAAATACCCGCTCACACCCTCTGGCCAGGGGGAAACCTCGTATAGCCTTAAAGGCGATATATATATATACATACTTTCACTGACCTATATATATAGGACAGTGAAAGTAAAAACATATGTTTATTCTACCACGTACTTTGCTTCTCGTTAATAAATTGTTTTTATAAATAGTAAATAGTTAAGGTGTATTAACAGGACTGATTTAATAAATCCACAAAGATAAAAAAAATGATTGAACCAATATTTTTTTCCATTTTTTTTGTCCATGGAGTTCTTTAATTAAATTTGCTCGAACTACGCCCTTACCCTCTAGGGACACCACCCAACAATAAATCAATGGATGATTTAAATCATAACTAGTCACAATCTGATTGGTCCAGAAAACTTGCATACATGCCCAAAATGTTCTTTGAAATCGCTCTATGGCTGAGTATGATTTTTAAAAGATTTATATAATATGTCGTATGTAAATAATATAATTAAAAATTCATTGAGTTCTCGTGCATGTTAGATATGGCATAAACACGCTCAAGTGCCACTCAGTATGTACATGCATAATATATCCACGTCACAGTGACCTGTGAATGACGTGTTTCTTGGAATGACAGAAATAAAAGAAAACATATTTTTTAACTGAATATGAGACTGAGTATGACACTAAGAATCCTTCCACTTCTAAAAAATGTATCTGAATAAACAAGTTGTTGTTTGTCGTCCTTACTAAAATGGCTAGCATACAAAAGCATTTTTACTTTGATATACTTTTTACTTTGATCTGCGACACACCAATATACACACCTTTTACTGGAGGCAGGCTGAAACACATTAAAAATTACCAAAACAATAGGTAAATTAAAAACAATGACTCGGTCAACATCATAAAAGGAATTAAAGGTAGAACAGCTGCACGACGTCTTTAAACTTTCGTTGGTCGCACAATTCATAAGAAAAAGACACATCAAATTTATGGACTTGTCAAAAGCATTCTGGAACCGCTATTCAATACCCTGACTCCAGCACCGCCTCCAGTTCGATGTCGAAACAACTCGGCCACTCTTAGAATGTAAAATAATAACAAGACAGTTAATAGGATAGACTTCAAGCAATTATCGTAAACAATAGACTTTATAATTAAAATCAGACCTTAAAATGTAACAGAGTTATAGAAAAAGACATTTAACATATCAATATTCACGTCGTATAAATCAATTTATACCGTAGTTATCGTAATGGGGGATATGAAAATTAAAAAAAATAATTAAATGACTAATAGATTAATTGTTAAAATGGAAACGACCTAGTGCAGAGAATGATAAATCTGAATTATTTTTAAGACAAACATTTTCTAAGAAAATGGACTTCTAGTGCCGATTTAAAAAAATATATAAATTATAAAGCCATTGACCAAACTACTTAACAGCTGGGACGTACCTAATTCTGAGATATATTATGTAATTAGATTATTATTTTAATAAATTATGGTCTTGGTTTGAAAGGGTTCTAACTGGATTTTCTATAATTTTCAGTAACAGAGCTTCAAAGTTATAATTTAACGTATTACGAATATTTTGTTACTTAGACTAAAAATTTTGTTTGTACAATACCTTACAACAGAGAATTTACGTTTGCATTCGTTGATGACTTAATAGCACCACTTATTAAAATCATTAATATCAATATTGAAATTTTGCAGGCAGAACTTCAAATAATTCCAGAATGCACTTTCTTAGTGAGCCAAGTTTTTAAGGGCAATTAGAACCTTTTCAAATCGTCTTTTTATTTATTTATTTTTTGTGGTTCTTTCACTGTGGAATAGGGTCGTAATCGCAGACAGAAATTTCTCTCAATGTCTTTATTTTATTTAGAAATGTTATTAATCACTAAAAATATGACTTTAACTTGGAGAAAAATAATGAAGATTAAAAAATATATCAAACAGATTAGTAGAAAAGGGAGCTATAAAGAAGGGTGAATTTATTCTCCAGGCACATAAAAAGAAGCATAGACTTAATTTCTGGCTTCTTGAGATCAGATGCAATATTTTCGATAAAATTCAGAATCGGTGTGATGAGCAAAAAACTGGAAAAAGTGTACAGATTTCACTTTTTTTGCATACATCTCGGAACGCAATGAACATTTTTGTTTGGGAACTTCAAATTCAGATTCAACACCCTCTCCCCTCCCCCACCCTCCCCGGTATTTGAATTTTTCTGCCTCCAACAATAATTTTATTGGGAACATTTAATAACTTAGACGACGTCAGTTTTCAAAACGCAATATCGTCAGTTAAGTTCAAATCTCTCCCTCATTCTCTACATCGAATCAAAATCTCTGTCATCAGTTCTTCCGTTAAATGGAATGCCAAAGTTCGCCACTTTAATCAATATTTTCGTATATAAAGCAACAGCTTTCAGCCAATTAGACTGAAATGATTTAATATGTAAGTTAGTAATAAGCTAGGATAAGTGAGTAACCTCTATACCGCCCATCCAGCACTAATCGAAGAAAATAACGGCATTAAACGTTAACATGAACAGCCTGAAGAATCTATTGAGTGATGAGCGCAGGCTGGTATAATTGGCCCAAGATCCACGAGGCAGCGGAAATTAAATAATAATATTTACAGATGTTTGATCCTTAACCGGGAATCCGTAATCGCCTCTCAATTACGTGTTATAAAGTCGTAAATAAAATATCACTCACAAAATAAGTGGTTTAAATAAAGTCATTAGCGGCAAATCGCTATCGTCAAATCTCTGTGATTATAAGTACTTATTTAGAGACTATTAATATTTTCTTGTGTCAAAACTGCCGCTAAGTGAAGTGAAAATTTGTTTTTTTTAATGCCACTTTGATGTTGATTTAAATTCGTCATACTAAATGAAAACATTATTAATAAATAAACCATTGTCTTAACAAATTATGCAGAAGAAAAAATAATAATAAAATAGAAAAAAGTATTTCTTTTTATGGATAGCCGATTCTTTACTCTATAACCACTAACAGAAATCTCTGTTAATTTGACAAATTATCTAAATTAAATTAACGTATTGATAATCCCAGCGAAATATATGAATTAATTTACTAAAAGTAAAATGTCGAATATATACTAATATTTATATCATTAGAATAATAATCATGATAACAATTATTTCCATATTAGAAATAGATAATTAATTTTTTTTTAACATTAAAAACAATTTAATTAATGGAATTAAACGTTTACAAATTAATTGTTTGATTGTTTTATAATTCTACTGAATATCACTTCATAAACGAATAAAATATATATTCTTCATCTCCTCATTCTATTGATTTATAAACAATTATTCTAATTTCTAACTTCAAAAATGCATCTCAAAATTGATGTATTATTTATTTTATTTATCACTTCCTTCAATAATGAAATAGACAGATATAGAGTAATTATTTTAAACAGTTGCAAATAAATACTTGTTCCTAATGTCTATGATATTTAAAATAATAATGATTTCATTATAAAATATATATTTTATGATCTAGATAACAATATTTACATAATATTGATTTTTTACATAAAATTTCCGTGAAATATTACATGTTGTCTTTAAGAAGTGTTGAATAAGTGAATCAAAATACCTTTTTGATAATTCATTAAAAAGTATATACGCTATACAAAAAGTGTGTTTATTTCGAATCCACGATGTTAATTAATCTAGTGTATATAGGTATGTGTATGTGTTGTTTTTTTATTTATTTATTTTTAGGTTATTTTATTTTTATTTATTGTACCTATATTATTTTTCTGTATAATTTATTTTTAATTATTGTAAATAGAGTGTGAATGTGACCTCTGAAAACTATTATAAATGCCCTTCGAGACAGATCGTAATATTTCTGAATAAAAAAGTAATTTAAAAAAATTAATATAAAAAAATATTACCAGTGTCTAGTATATAATATGTTAATATGTACAGAGTGTTCCGTAAGTAGAGAAAAATATTTATAAAAGTGATGGAAAACTTCATAAGATACAATAAAGTTTATTATAAACATTTGTCTGATAAACATTTTTCGGTAGAGATGTAAGGAATTTAAGTTTTGTGTTTTTTAAGTATGTCTGTTTTTTTTATGAATAGGAAGCGCTAACTAAAAAACTGTATGATTTGAATAATTAAAAATTGCTTCACTATAAACTAGACAAAATTCACTTCAACTGAAAGTAGAATTTGTCATTGTTAAAACAATTTAAAGAGGGCCTTTGGGCGGTGAATTCTGTTTTTAAAAAAATAGATATTCTACTTTTAGAAAAATATCTTCCTTAGTAAGATATAAGTCCATATTAATTAAATTGAGGTTTATCAGGGGAAAAAATTCAGATTTACCTCTAGTTGAGAAAATTTTAATTGAATTATAAAAAAAAAAAAAATTTAAAGAATGATTTTTCAAATATTTTTCATGTAAAATGGTTTTGAAACTTTTTTTTTACACCCAGATCACTATTATGTGAACTGATTTTTATCTATAAATGACAAAATAAATGTTTTTCATCCTAAAATTTATGTTTGAAATAAAGAAGCCTGTTAATTGCTTCAATTATTTTCATGAAAACGTAAATATGTGCATCAGGAAAATTGATTTCGTCACTCGTAAATACAGATCAATTTCTATGACAGAGATCGGGATAAAAATCACAGTTTCATAACCACATTGCATGAAAAATCGTTATTTTTAACATATTTTTAAATAAATAAAAAGTGTATTTAGGCAATTATGTTTATTAAAATACAAACCGATTAATGGAAAAATTGCTTTGAAATAATTTATAATAGTAATTTTTGCTGGACACACGGGTACGTTTAAGTGACTGTACATAAAATCGCATATTTTTTTTTTTACGAAACCAGAGATGAATATAAATGTTTTCCCAATAAACTTCAACGTAATTATTATGGACTGAAATCTTATTCTACGAGATTTTTTTTCTAAAAGTGTGATATCTATAAAGTACACTTGGCAGATATAAAAAAAAATCGCGAAAAAATAATGTTTGTTTTTTTAACAGAAGTTTAGCCGCTCAAAAGATCTATTTAAATAATTTTACCAATGACAAACTCTGCTTTCATTTGAATTAAATTTTGTCTAGTTTACAGTGAATCAATTGTTAATTACTTACATTAAATATTTCTTTAGTTATCGCTTCCTATTCAACCAAAAAAACACAAAACTTGGATTTCCAAGTTTTATGCTGAAAATTGATTCATTGTTTATATGGACTTTTTTGTATTTCTTGAGGTCTGCTATCAACCGTTCAAATATTTCTCTCTGGTTACGGGACATTCTGTATGTATATGTATATGTTAGTGTATATACGTATATGTGTATTTGTTCCTGAATTTGAAAAAAATAATTAAAATCGCCTTTATCATATGTAAGGTGTCGATGGGAATCTTTTAATGGACCAGAATTTATGTAATGGAAAGAAGAAACCCTAAATAATAATTCAGTTTTTTTTTCCAAAAGGTCAAATCACCTTTGTTATTAATTTAGCTTGGGTACATTTTATAAAATGTTGAACAAAACTCTCATGGTCACTATTATAGATCTCTAGGTATTCGAATAAAATACGATTAAAATTCGAAAATAAAATAAAAGATAAATAAATGTATGAAGAAATAAAAAAAGGATTGTAATAATTAGCATGAAATAGAGTAAACAATAAACTATTGAGCGTCACATATTATATTTAAAAATATATTTTATATATTTGTAAAAAAAAAAAATGTTATATATTTTGCAGAAAAAAAAAATAATCGACAAATTTATTTTGTATATTTTTGAGTTAAGGAGAACGTATACGAAACATTCAGTTTGCTTGCATTTAGCAGATAATTTTGACAAACAACGAATTGCTGAAAAATTTATTTTTATTTCATTATAGTTATATTTCATTGAATAAGTTAGCAAGCAAATGCCAGTTGTGGTGGAATTATACGACTTAAACCATTAGCTACAAATTAGAAACCTTTCTAACGAGGTGTCCCAGAACTTTTTAAAATAAAATTAGAGAAAGGGAAACCCACTACTTCGAACCTCAACGGAACTTTCTGGGGTAAAATTTCTAATTCGGGACCAACTGATTATTTCACGAACCATTGTAATATTATATTTTGCACCTTCTGTAATTGAATTACTTATTATTTTAAGTATTCTAAACGATTTCACAAGAAAAAAAAAATATATATACCACATTCCGTTCAGGCAGTTTGAATAATTGAAATCAGATTTTATTACTTAATTTTGTTTAAATTTTATAAAATTTTCATGACAAATTTTTATAAAAAGATGGTTTTACTATATTTTTTTATTTCTCAGAATCTCTCTAATCCACCAGCAATACTGTTAGTACCGTTTTTTTTCTTTTGTATGTTTTAAATTTATAAAATACTACTTCGGCTTTCGCATCTTATTGTTGTTTCCTGAACAATAAAGCGTTCTAGTGGTAGAAAGGATGAGATTTATTCTTATTTTGCGGGGGAAGGTGTGAATTTATTTATTCAATACTATTAACCGTATTATTTTTTTAAATTTGGCTGTATGATATGGCAGTGGACTTTATGTGTAAAAAATACCGACATATTGTTTTCATATTCTATTTATCTTAAAATTTTTCTCTAATTATTTGTTTGTAACCGGAATATGTTTCAGGCTCAACTTATTTCAATTATTTATATTGCAATTAGACCAAAGCATAATCAATAGTTATATTGTACAAATATATTCACGATTTATTGTTTAAACGGTTTAAATAATTGTAAAATTATTTTTATTATATACAATAAAGGTTTAGGAAGGCATACATACGTGAAAGCGTGAGGGTAACGTGAAACGTCCAATATCTTGTGATGGAGTGCTTTCTCTACACTGATGAGGAGTTTATAGTGGTTTATTTTGCAGATGTAGGTTGAATGGCAATTAGTGGAACAGTGATTAAAAGACTTTTTCATTTAATTATGTATGCTTAAGAGGGTGGTTTGAATATTTTTACGAGGTACTACTTACTACCAAAAGAGTTAAAATAAAATCTGTTATTTTTAAAATAAAAATAAATACCAATCGAAATTGTAATTTAATTAAATCACATAAAACTATTTTATGAATACAAAAGTGGGGTAAAAAAAAATTAAAATCTCTTATAAAAAATAATCTTTAAATAGAAATGAAAATTTAAATAAGAATTTTCAGGTTGGTTGGTTGTATAGTAAAGGCATAGGTTATCAACGCCGTTAATTAATATTATATATTAGTATATCTTATGGTTATGAATATTAAGAATTGGATTAATTTAAAAAATGCACTTTAAGGTTAAAAGTTGTTTATTATTATTAAAGTTTAGTTATTTAAAGTTCGTACGTTGGGTAAAAAAGAAAAATGAAAAAAAAGTGGTGAGGGGAAAAAAAATTTAGAAAATTATACGTTTCGATAACATACATATTTCGGGACCTTGTTTGTTATACACTTATATTGTTGGATAAATTGGGGTTGATATTAAAGAATATATTTTATATAAACACAAGTATTTATTATTGTTTAAAAAATTAAGAAAAATCCATTGACTATTAATTAAAGAATGCAAAGAGATAGATAGATTAGATCAAATATTTGTAAAAGCTTTTATTAAAAAGTTTGAACACTGTAGGCTCTCTGCTGCCTACGCTTTAACCTATCGGAAGAGAAAAAATAAATAAATATTTAGTTATTGATAATCAAAATAAGGGATCTGATACATTCCAGCTATTCTGTAATAATAATACATTTAGGATCAGTGGTTGAGTCAAAGGTTGATGTATTCTTGGATTTAACCTAAAGTTGTTACTAGGATGCAGATCACTGAACATTGATTCTTTTTATTTGTTGGTCAGAGATTAATGAAATTAGTTATTAATCTAAAACAATTCAAAAACTTTATTTTAATGCAATTATATGCTGCACGAAATTGCACGTTTTGGGGTATTCAGCACGATAATGTATGGTTTGCACGATTTAATTTTTTAAAAACGAAAACGCTCATTTAATGATCCAAGGTAAAAATATTAAAATTGTAAAGTGTCGTCGAGTTCTCTTTAGAAAGAAAACAAATCCTAAATCATGAATTCATGATCATACTTTTTAAAACTTCTTGAGGTTTCTCCTCTGCCTTTCCTTCCCATTCTCTCCTCAAGATGAATCTTATTTTATTTTAAAATAATCGAAACAATTTTATTGTTAACATCTGATGTATAAAACAATATAATCCCTTTAAAAAAAAATTGTCTATACAAAGAGAGGTAAAATACTTTACGAAATTAAAATCTGATAGTGAAATAATAATATGCATGGCTTGCGAATATTTAAGAAAAAACAAACATTTTTTACAATAGAAAAACATTTTACAGATTTAATATTGCCACTTACAGGCAATGTATAATCCGTAAAAAAAGTTAAAAATTTCGTTAGTACATATATAATTGTTTAAATTGTATAAATATATATTATCGTCGATACGATTGCAAACCAAGGAATATGAAAAATTGTGATTTTTTCAATCCTGCATTCTAGGGATTGTAATTGTAATTAAATATTTTTGAACAGCGATTACAAAACCTCCAAACATTCATAAAAGCATTTATTAGTGTGGAAATTGTTTGGGATGAATTGATAATATTAGAGTGGTGATTTTTAAATTCGATAGTTTGCCATTGTATCGACGATATATATATATATTTGTATGTGTGTGTATACCCTTTATATAATATATATATATATATATATATATATATATATATATATATATATATATATATATACTATTTGTAATAAATAAAGTGAAGTATCGCAGAGATCGAGCGAGCAATACTCCACTCCCCAGAGACTTACCTTCCAGAAGTTGGAGCAGTTGATGACTGACTGGCTGAGGCCGGAGCTGGGAGGGGGTGCCCTGGCGAGGCACTAATCTCATTGGTCCGGCCCCAGGCAGCTCTGGACACTCCGGAGGATATCCAATGACGCCAATTGGTCACTTGGAAAACACATCCAATTCCGGTAGGAACTGACCCCATATCCTATCCAAACAATACCCTTGCACAATATTAACTGCTTGCACACAATAATTGAGCAGATCAGGTGCCAAAAAGGAATAGAAATATTGAGTTTAGATTATAGATGAGTAGCATTGGCAGATTCACGGGGTGCGTGTGGGATAGGCCGAGAGATTTCCCCAAAATTTCTTTTTTTTCATTGGTTCATATTTGTTTTTATTAGTGAGCTAAATACTTAAACGATCAAAATATGTAGTATTTTTAAATTATAACTTAAGCATTTCAACTACTAAATGTCAAGATAAACTTCTTTTTTTTTTTTTTTTTTGTCAAAGATCATTTAAACATTAATTTATAGAATTTCTTTCAGAGCATTTACCGTAAATAAAAAAAAATAATAAAAAAAGATCCAAGTCCCAACCTAAATTCTCCTGAAACCTCTACTGACGTGTAGTGGAAAAAAGAAGACTTCCACATTAATGCCTTTTTACTTTCACTTACCTATATATGAAATATATAGTAGGGGACGGTATTGCTATCGTAAAAATTTTCGGCTCCGAGTTTTCAACGGAAATACATGTTTTGAGGTCTCTTGAGTCCAAATAACCAAGTCCCGCAAAATGGTCTCTGTGTGTATGTATGTGAACATTCTAGCTCAAAAACGAAAAGTCGAACGAAAGTGAAATTTCATATTTAAGATTTTTATATACCTTGTATGTTACAGCAACTTTTTCGTAAAAATCGGCTAACCGGAAGTGCCACTTTATATCAACGGTGAAACAAATTTTTACAATTTTATCAAAAATGGCTAGAACTTTTTTGATTTAACTTGGTGTATCATTGTATAATTAAGTGGTCTTGAATATCATATAGATCTTATCTCCATTGATGTCACTTTACAGGGCTTAAATGCCCAATGTCCATATACGTCTTCCTCTGAAGTACCATTAATATAGTTTATTTCAAATAATTAACTATCTGTCATTCTTAAGAGTTAAAATGCTAAATATAACTTTTTAAAGAATTTGATAATTGAACAAAAGAGAAAAAAATAAAAATGCTTATCCAAGTCGAAAATGAATCTCTGGAAACACTAGTCAGAAGGTATATGTAAAATATATCATTGTAAAGCGGAGAACTTTTATTGATAAAACATTCTTAAACCAACATTTCGGACATATTCTCCATCATCAGGATAACAATCTCCGAAAGCAATACAACTTTTGAATAAAATTACTCACTATCAATCAATAGTTTTTTATTTTTCTCAGATCTGAATGCCATCCAAAAACACTATACAGTGTACAGTTCTAGGTAAAATCACTTCGGCTTAATATTTAAGTTACGCCACAGGTGAATCTGCGGGGGGAGAGAGGGGTGGAAGGAGGCTTTCTGGCTGAAGAAACGCACGAAATGGTAAAATGTAACCTTGTTTCATGGAAAAATATATTTAAAATTATCTTTTAAAGTATTATTGTTTGGCCGGCACTGATGGTCCATACGGCAGACAGATCCAAACCATCTCAGTTGCCTCAATCTAGGGTTTCCGTTACCAGTGGTACATTCATCTGTTTTTCCTAATCCTGTCAATTCCAGTTTCTCCATAATTCTTCCGAATCCATTTCACCAGATCTACTGATTACCGTACCTTTTTTTTCTGATTACCGTACCAAAGTAAGTGGAGTCTATCTCTAACTCCATCATTTCTTCAGTACAAACAATCTCGATATCCTTAACAAGATTTCTTTTTGGGTCCTTCCCTTCCTCGCCTTCAAGTCTATACAGGGTTTTCCCAGGCCAGGCGGTGAGGGCGGGGATTTAAAAGACTCCCCCCGGGATCGGGACGCGAACTCGTAACTTTTTTTATCAATATCATATGTATCAGGTTGCTGGGCGACGGAGATGCTGTGCACACACGTTAGCCCGTTCGGACACCCCTCCCCCCACATCCTTATCAGAGGCTGATTTACGGGGGGGGGAAGGGTGTCGGGCTGAAGCCCCCCCAAATGGTAAAATATAACCATGTTTTACAAAAAAAATATTATAAACTATCTCTTAAAGTATTTTTGTTCGTGTAATTATATTTAATAGGACTCAAGATATATTTAAACACCATTCCATATAGGCAGTTAATCTCTTTCTTTTTTTTCAAATTAATTATCATTATATGTATATGAAAAAAAAATCTTCCGGTCTGAAGCCCCCTCCAAAATTAAATTCTGAATCCGCTAACCGACTTTGTTACTTTATAAAATAACGGTAATTAATAGTCATTCCATTCCTTTACTACCTGTTGATGGCGTCCGGGATATTCGGCAATAAGTATGATGCCGTCTTCAAATTGGAGAACCTCTATATATTTTCTATAATATCCTGTATATAGAAATAGTATTTAACATGCGTTGGACCATGTACATTCGGACTGAGTGTGTTTTGCAAATTTTCGGCAATCTCATCCATATACACAACAAATAAAAGGGGTTTCAGAGAGCCACCTTGTTTCCCTGTATTCTCCTGACCAAACACTCGTTTTATGTTTTTAAATTCATTTTTCTTTAAATTATGGTTAGGCCCCTCATAAAGGGCAAGGTGCCCGAGTGAACTAACGCACTTGCAAAATACGCCTTGTTCGGCAACCCTGATAAACTGAAGATAAACATTCCGGTACTGGAGGTCTTTTAACTCTGGCATTAATCCCTTATTAAATTCTGGTCTGGTAAAAAACCCGTATAGGTAAGGAAGGAGCGGAAGAAAGTAAAGAACAAAAGAAGATTTGGTCACTCCTTATTGGCCTATAAAAAACAAAAACAAAGGAAGTTCATTAAAATGACACAAACCCTTTTATAGATCAAACATAGTTTCACTTCTTACACCATGTTCTGATTTCACAGGAAAATTCATCAAAGTACTAAGTGATTTAATTTTATGAAATATTACTTAATGACTTTATGCAATAAACCACGGGCGAATCTACGGGGAGGAGGGGACTTTCGGGTTGAAGCCCTCCTCCCAAAATGGTAAAACATAACCATGTCATACAAAAAAAATATTTAAAAATTACCTCTAAAAGTATTATTGTTACTAAAATTGTGCATTTAATAGTACTTAAATAATCACTTAAACTCTATTTCATATAAGTAGTTGGTTCCGTTCTTTTTCTTCCTAAGAAATTATCGTTATATATTTAAAAAAAAATCTTTCGGGCTGAAGCCCTCCCCAAAACTAAATCCTGGATCCGCTAGTGCAATAAATCGACGATATTAATAATAAATCGGACAGCACTTCATACCGTCCTAATAAATTTTAATCAAACTCCATTATTATTAATGAATCTTTTTATTTTAAAATGAACAAAATAAAATCGTCAACCAGATGTAGCGGATTTAATAAGTAGTGTTCTACTTCTTCAACAATAACAAAACCCGAAGACCCTTCCTGAGTTGCAGTGGTGCAAGTATTTTTTTTATTTATTTTTTCCTTTGTAGCATGAGAAAGATAGCACTAATTCAAGAATATTGTCCTAAATTTGAATCAGAGCGTTTGATAAGAAGTTATGGAAATTGAAATTTCATATCAGGAGATCTTGATGCGCGAATCGGAAGATATCGTTGTACCCGGCAGTCCTTTGATCATAAATAATAAATGATTTTTAATCATAGATCATAAATGATCAAAGCCTAATTGATTTCTGCTGTAATAATGGCCTATTAATCAGCATTGCTTTATTAATAATTGAACCACTCAATTCAAATACCAAACAAGTCAGGTTTTTCGCAAATATTCTTTTTTTTTCTTTGGGACGTTTCCTTGAAGGAACCTTCTTAACAATCACTTCAGCCTACTGTGCCTAGTAGACATTGTACACACCATCCCTTTTAAACAATAGCGCATAATCATCGTCATGTCTTTAACAACATAAGTCAGTGACTTAAGTGATTTTTGCTTGCAATGCCACATCATAGTAACAGTAATTGTATATCTTAGAGTGTATTATGTATTGAACTTCAATGTTCTGATGGGTTGAAATACATACTTAGATTTGACAGTTTGGTGAAATTGGGTCTTAAGTTTCTTCAACATTTGAAATTAAATCTTCAAGAACCCTCTGGAGGGGATAATTCTGCAATGAAACTTTTTAAATTATGACATTCAAATAACTGTTTTATTTTATATTAATCATTTATACAGATGTAGCATTACTGATCTGCAGTGAAGGCATCTAATAATTATATTTAAAGACTATTTTTTTTCCTAATACTTACTTGAAAATTCAACTAAAATATGTTAGCACAATCATTGAGAATTTAAAAATCTGTGATCTAGAAAAAATGTTAGATATAAAAATACCCAATGATTTATTGTATATATTTATTTTTTGATTTACTAATTACTAATTCACTTTTATTAATTTTATATTGTATATTATTATAATGACTAATAATTTTAAAGAAAATCAGCTAACCGTTAGTCCTGCTTTATACCATCAGTTTTACACATTTTTGCAATTTTCTCAAAAACAGCTTTACTGAAATGCCCAATATTCAAAATTCCTTCCTTGAAAGTATCATTAATTCGGTTTATTTCAAATAATTAACTGTCTCCCATTGTTAGTGGTAATAAAAAAAGGATCAATATAAAATATAAAAGAATCTAATAATTGACTGAGAAGAAAAATCTAAAAATGTTGTTTAAAAACTATTTATTTTACTTTTGTTTTAACACTTCTTTAGAAGAAGTATAAAATAAAAACATTTAAATTTGATGATATATTTAAATAATTAGGAATATATCCTCGGTTTATTCCAAAAAATCATTAAGTAAAATTTTAGAAAATTAAATTAGTGAATAATTTTATGAACCTTCTCTCTCTGAAATCACATTATTCATTTACAAGTAGTACAGTGACTTGTGATCTATCGATGCTGTATTGAAAAGCACTTTACTGTATTTTGGTAAATTACACATGTAAAAAAAAAAAAGAAAAAGGAAAGAGTTTAGATGCATGTAAAAGGTGATAGAGATTTAATTACTATAATTCTTAATATGTAGAACAATCCTCACATATTCATACATTAAATATATTGTGTATATAGTTTTTTTATATACAGACCTTGTAGATTTGTGGCCGCCTGAACCAGCCTTCTCCACTTCTACCTATCTTGGGCTAAAGCTTTCCAGTTTGCGGCATGAAGCTCAGCCGTATCTTTGTTTATCCTATCTATCCATCTGGTTTTTGGCCTCCCACGTGGTCTCTTGCCTACAACTCTGCCATTCATTGTTGTGTATAGGAGTCCTAATGGATTGCTACAAGCTTCATGCCCCATTCATCTTAACCTCCTTGCCTTTATATCATGAGATATTGACTCACCCGTTTCTTTCAGCATTTCTTTATTGTTCCTTCTCCTCCATGTGTCAAGGTTCAGGTCCCATATAGGTCCTGTTATCTTACGGAGAACCTTTCTTTCGAATCCCTCAATTCCGGCTTCTAGTGCGCTGGTTAGAGCCCAGGTTTCACAACCTACAGCAGAACTGGCTTAATCACGGCGTTATACACGTTTATTTTTAGATTTCTGGAGATTTTTCTGGATTTCAGTATATATATGTATATACTTTCAAATCTCTCTTTTTATATATTGCTCAGAGACTTACGTTTTCTGGTTTAAATAGATTGTTGGAGTTATGAAGTGTTTATTGCCTATCATCGATGTTACAAATAGGATTTATGATATTTTGATAGTCTTAAATAGATTTTCCATTAATAAATATGACAGAAATTTACAAATAAGCTCCATTAAAAATTCACTTTAAAATTTTTGTAATAGCCCAATTTTGGCAGACAATAATTTCTGTTTAAAGTAGAGTGATATGTGAAAGTTGTGTGATGCGCACACCAGATTTTTATTTTCTTGATTTTGTAAATTAACCTGACATAAAAGTATATGCATTTAAGTTTATTTATTTTATGACGATGCCTTTCAAAAGAAGAAAATTGAAATGGAACATTTAAAAAAATTAAGTGTACTATAATATCCTTATGCATTCAGATGCAAAGGAAAACATTGGCCAAACTAAAGAAACTGGCAATAAATTTCCTCACTTCATTTTCTGTTTGGGTAGGAAGTGGTACTTTATATAGTCTAATGAAAATATCAACTAATATAAATTTTGACTAGAATGTAATCTACTAAATCATGAAATAATATTAGGAAGCATGACCTAAACCTGTATTAATAAAAACATAAATGTTGTTTGTTCAAAACTGCTAATCTCCGAAACTTCTTCACCGATGCTTTGAAATATTGGCATAATGCTTATATCACATTCAGAAGTGTTTTATATACATTTAATCACCTCCCCCCCTCCCCTCCCCCGGTCTTTCGTTTCGTAAATGTGACCGAAAAACCTATCGCTATAGACAGTAGCGCCTAAACGGCTGTAACGATTTTAATTTAACTTAGCCAAAGTCTTCTCCTTGAATGTCTTTTAATTTATGTATAGAACATCCTTCCAAAAAAAGAGTATGAAAAAAAGTTACGATTGGTTCATCAAAACTATATTTGCGAATAAATCAAAAAGTACACAATTTTTGTTTGATTATACCCATCATTATTTGAAAGCTTCCTTGATTCCCTGCAAATAAAAACAAAAAATCACTAAAATCGGACGATTTGGTGCAGAGATATAATGCTTTAAACATTTAGTAATTTTTCTTGGGAGATTGAAAGACCGATTGCTTCTTATATAGAAAATTATATATGTTGCGAATTCTAGAGTTGGAAAATCAGACAATCTATATCTATACAAAGAATGGAACAACGAAGAATATCGCATATTCACAAGTATTGTTACATAAAATATATTAGAAACATCTGTTTTCTTTTCTACTTCTTTTTTTATTTAATCAGAACGAACCAGAGCAACACGTGGCCGGGTACAGCTAGTAAATTAATAAATTACTTCATTGATGTCATCTCCATTATGAATGACTTACCATTATAGAAATTTAGCATATAATGCAGTCAAACTAGGACATAATAAGAGCATGTCTTGTATAATGGAAAGTTTTTTACAGTCATAAATTTTAGTACACCCCAGTTTTTTGGATTGCTGAACAATTTATTCAACACATTGAAAAATAGATATTTTTTTATCCAGCTTAACTTCATCCTGCTCACGATTCCGAACTCCCAATGGTGCTGATACTACCATAAAGAGAACAAAATCTAATGAGTATGGTTCCATTCCAATGAAAGAGTTTTCTTGTACAACCCAAATCTGAGCAAAAATGTATATTAGAATGCCTAGTATTTTGTATTTAAAATTTAAATAATTATGATAAGTAATTTAAAAGTAAGTAGCAATTGAAATACTAGGTGATTAAACTTACATTTTAGAAAAACAAAATACTTTGTATTTTAAATAATGTTAAAATACTTTTCGCCCAGATCTGCATCTCTTATATTCCTCCCTCCCTCCTAAAAAATACAAACTTTGTCCCTACCCCTGACTACTTAACCTCACAACATTTTTCGAATCCCCTCCAAAACTTACTTTGTAGAGCACAATTATTCAGAAAATTGGTGTTTGAGAAGTAAATTATTTAAAAATTGTATGTCGAACTTTTGTTTGAAAGAGATTTTACAAAATAATTTCATATACAATTAAAAAATAGCAAAGCATGAGAATGAGCATAAATAAATAAGCATGAGAATCAAATATTTACTTCACATTTTTTTCAGGATGATAGACATATTTTTTTGTATAGCCTGTTTTTACAAGTATTACACCTGTAGGCCTCCCCAATTAAGAGGGTAATGGTCTAACTTCCAGCGAGGACCAGCCGCATTGGGAAGATAGGCATATAATCGTAATATAATTATAAAGCATGAAACATGGATACTTTGTATAAGTAGATAGTTTTACAAAATATTATAAAACACATTGGTAATTTGCCTTAACTTTAGTGCTTGAAACATGACACTTACCTTTATATAAACATAATATGAATCCAATTTAATTGATCGAGGACATCCGTAGGTTTTGTTTCCAAGATCAGGAATTGTAGTAGGTTCAGCCAAGCTAATTTTTATGGTAATTAATAGCTTTTATTATAATTATTTAAATAGTTCTGCAATGAAACCAATCCTATTCTGATCTGTCTCTTCAATTACATTTAATAGGTTTGTATTAAGAACAGGAATTCTTGTTAAAATCATTTTTTTGCTTCCAATGAATTTTGTAGTTCTAATTCACTATAATAGGCAAGATTATTTTACGACTAAAAAATTATCAATTAAACTGAAGGGATATTATAGAAGAGGAGAAACCATCATAAATTATTAATGATGATACCTAAAATTTATATTCAAATTAATTGTTTAGACCAATTTTTTATAAAAGAGCACTATTTAATATATTTTATTATATTTGTTTTTACAATTTCTTTTGCTGAAGAATATAATAAACAGAATAAAGTGAGAAAATTAGTTTCAAAACCAGATCTTTCCATTATCAAAAATTTAACAGGAAAAAAACATGCAATTATGTCCACACAGGTTTAGGGAACATGTTAATTTGAAACTCTTTTAAAGTGAATCAAAGCCATTTTGAATGATTTTCTTTGTCAGTGACGTGGAGTATCAACTGAAAGCATGTGAAAAATAAAATCATTTTGCAAAATAAGTAGACAGAGCCAGTTTCATTACAAGTCAACTCAATTTATAAAGCTACTTCTTATCTATCTATGTATGGCATTAAGAACTATCTTCTTTGTTAATAACTTTATCACCCATTAAAAATATTGGCTAAGCCTCACCCTCAACAAGTGATTCCTTCTTACAAAATAATTGATTTTCAATAGGTACTATACTTCAAAAAAATTCACTTAACTGGAGAGAATGGAGGTGGGTGGATAGCCCAGATAATTTTTAGGATACATTTAACTGCTATGAGCTTAAGTGATGAGTTTTTAAAAATATTTATTGAAGTGAATACATCTTCACCTTACCAATCTGGTTAGAATAGGTTTGTTGCCTGTAGAATAGATAATCCTCTCTATTCCCCCATATTTCATAATTGGGGAGATAGGGGAACAGAGAAAAGACAAGTATTTAGAACAAATATAAAAAAAAATCATAAGACCCACAAGTGAAATTGTACCACAGTAACTTCAAGTACTTGTACCACAGTATAAATATAATATATATATTAACTTTTTGTCAGTCATTCAAAAGGCAGAATTTAAACTTTATGAAATCAAACATGGTACCTTATGCATCACTAAAAAAACAATTTTTTGTAGGCAAAAATATTTTGTTTTTCATATTTCTATTTAGCTTATCATTTTTTACTAACTCGTAAACTGATGATAATATTTTTAAATAATAAATATTTGGTATCAAGACATATAATAAACATTACTGATTGTTTTGTTATCTTATAATCTTTTTCTCCGCTTGAGATTATGCTTATAAATTATTTCTTCATTAATTTTAGAAGTATTAATCACATGTGATTTATATTTCTTGTCAGTTGTTATTTTAACTTATATTTTTAAACAATTTTCTTCATTTTACCTGATAGTAATAAATTGTATCTATAAGGATATAAAACAAGTTATTTATTTTTACTTTCTGGTTTCCTCAACATAATTAACATCATTGATGGACAACCAATTTTAATACATTATTAAATAAAATATCCTCAAGTAGGCATAACTTAAATATATTATGAAACCTTAAAACATGTAAGTTACTTTGGTTCTCAAATCAATGGATAAGAATTCATTTTTCTAAATCTTAAAACATAATATAATTTTATTTAAAAAAATCATAGCTGAATTTAAACCAGTTTGAGGGAAAAATAAATCACAGCTGTTACTCCTGCTGTATTTATCAAGGATTCACAGAATTATTTAAATTCATGACAGATCTGGCTTATTAGAGAAAAGCTTAATCTAGTCAAAAATAAACATAATCACTAGGAAAAAATAATGGTAATCATGATTAGAATTTATATTTTAATAATATTTTTATTGTTATAATAATTTATAAATAAAAAACTGTGTTTTATCCAGTTTAACATATTCTGTGCAAAATGAAAGTCATTTTGTACACTCCTGATATGTTTCACAACACCCAAAATAAGGTGTATATTTTTTTAATTTCTAGTTAATCAATATCAATAACCTCATATAACTATCTCCATTATATTAAATCTTGGTAAGCTCTCTAGTGTGCTAGACACAATTCTTTAGATATAAATTTTATATAATATACCATATCTCACGATTAACTAATTTGATGAGCTGGAGTGAAAATGACACAATATACTATACATTTCATACCAATTCAAAGATAAATATATATAAATTAAAACAAAGAAACAGTAAGCCAAAGTTGCTCTTAAAATTTAGATATTTGGAAAACTAAATATGAACATAACATATTTCCATGTACAATATGAAACGAGATGTTTTACTTTAAATAGAATGCTTGTAATTAATATTAAAGCAGATTCAACGTGAAAATATAAAGAAAAACAGAATATTATTCCTAAAGCAAATTTATTGTATCTACCACTTTCAACTCCATACTCACAAATTGAATTTTAAAATAATTATGAATATATAATAAAAAAAAGAGAAACATAATTAATTAGAGGGTTTTCTGCTTTGACAATAAATGCTTCTAATGATCTATCTCTACATTTCTTAAAAAGTACACATTAATATTATTATAATGACTTCCAATGCTAAAAAAGGTTTATACTTATTCACAAAGCTCACAAAAAAGGTGCAGGGATTTAAAATTTGGCACAATAACAGTTTTACCCCATCATTGTTACTTGTGATTTCATTCTTTTTACAGCATCTACTTTTCTTCATCATTAATACATAAAAAATTATCTTTATTTATATTTATATATATATATATGTTAGTTAATTACTGGATTTAAAGGTCTGGACCTCTAAATCACTTGAAGCTAAAATATAGCCTTTCATACTTACATAAACAATATTAATGTTGAGTACAAATACCCAAGCACAACAATCTCGTAACTATATAATATATATTTATATTTAATATTACAAACCCTATGAAACAATTGACTATTATGATTTCCGCCACATATTTTTCTTCTTTTTTTTTTGGCATGTTTTTTATACATATATTTTTTAAAAAGTTTTGTAATGGACGGGGATTTTGGAAATCATCCTATAGTGTAACAATAAAATTTACCAAACAAAAAATAAAAAAATAAATTTTAATTTAAAAAAAAATTCCCCGAATCCGACTATGCTCAACTGTACTAAAATCGATTTCGATTTTTTAAATTCTTCTTTAATTTTTGGCACGATATTCATACAGTAGAAAATTGAGAAAGACAGAGGTATACAAATAGTAAGTGAAAATGAAAAAAGGAAAAAGTAAGACATATTAAACTTCATTATTATTTTTTTTTTTTGAACATCCACATAATATATGTTAATATATTTCACAGACACTTTTCATAACAATTCTTCATACAGCACAGATAAAAGGCAAAGATTAAGAAGAAAAGAATAAATGAGTAACAAGATGTGGTAGGAAAATAGTGAAGGGGTGAGATGAAATAATAATAATAAGAAACCAATGATGAAATATTTGGGTAGGGTCAACTAAAAGGAAAAACAATTAAGAAACCAAAATCATGCTTACACACTTTGCTAAGATATAAAATAATACCTAATCACCTAAACAAAATAAAATTAAATACTGTAAGAACTGATAGATTAATTTTCTGTTTAATAAATCCTCCTAATTTTGTTTCTTTGAACAAAGTACCCGAAATTTTACTATGACGTTTTCAATGTGAAGGGCCAAAAGGTTTGATCCCATAAGCCAGGAACATACTACAGTAAACAAGCATTGTTTCTTAGTTTAAAAATAATGTGGTTAACATACCTCATCTAAGATACTAGTAACACATAATAGAGTCTTTAACACTCATCAATATGGAATCTAATTCTAAACATGTAACATTTACTGTTATCGATAGAATTTTATTTATATTTTTAAAATGACATTATATCTCACATTTACAGTATACTACAATGTTACTTATAATACTAAGATATTGTATAAAATGACAGCTTAATGCTGAAACAGCTAATACACGTAGAATATATCAAAATGGCCTTGTGCAAGCCATAAATATTTGTATGTTTTCAGCCTATGTGATTGACTGCTTATTATAATAATTTTTAAAATTAATTTTAAATTATATCATTTTAATTTCTCAACTATAAATATATGTGGTAATATTTTCAGGTGTGACTATTTAAGTAACAAAATCTGTCAAATGGCATGTCAAGTTAAAACCCAGAGCTATGGTAGTATGTTAGATACTTCACATTTAACATACAGTGAATGTTTTTTTAGTATAAAATAGTAATAAAAATTCCCAGCAAAGACAGAAGCTCAATTCCCATACCATCAAAGAGTATTGCTTAAAAATGAACATCCTTCCATAGAGCTGCATTCAAACCTAAAATGACATGATTAGATCCTAAGGCTGTCTATTCATTAAATCTTTCATTCAAAACCCAAGTTGTTTCATTGATATAAACCAGTAAAAACATGATTGGTGATATTCTCAAAATTCTACATACCACATTGATTACTAACATTTTTAGCATAATCAGCCCATGTTTATTTTATTTTTAAGATAAGTTATAATATCATTGTAACCATAAATAATTATTTTCCAGAGCTTTTCATATCAAGAAAATAGATTTGTTAATAATTAAAAACTATGACAGGAATGACAACTTTGAATTGTTTTTCCAACTAAAATGAAATAATTTGAATATTTCAAATATTTGATAAAAGGAAAATCCTAACTTTGCAGCCATTATAAAATATTAATAAACAAATTAAAAAACTGAATATAATTTCGACAGCTATAAATTATTGCTTATAGACAAGAAGAGAATTATTCTAATAGCAGGCAGCTTTTATATCACATACATTCATATACATGCATACTAGATGATACGAATCCCTGTAAAGTTGTGAAATAGAACAGTGATTATCTACAGCAACAGTATAATAACTAGGTCTGTTACATCCATTTCATACAAACGACATAAATTTAAAATAAATTATAAATTAAAAAATATCTACACACTAAGTTACCATCATTTACATTCACTATAGCAGCAGAACATAACAAGTGCTATCTACTTCTACAAAAATGGATATTTAAAACCCTACCCTAACCTAAAGCACAGCTATCCTAAAAGTTCATTATTCAAGATCCTTCCATATTGTCTGGGATTGTCTAGTGGCGTGAGGGACTTAGTATAAAAAATTGACATATGTGCTTAAACTTTGCTTTTGGTTAAAACAATAAAAAAAAAGAAGAAAAAAGTAACAGACAATACCAAAAGCGATCAGCAACTAACAGCTATGATAAGAGTCCTAATACTAGACATATATAATATATATATATATTTGTTTCTAGGTTTCTATTTGAAGAAAAACAAAATTGAAAAGTATAATATGATTAGTACTATAATTTTTACCTATATTATCAATACATAACAAAAAATAAATTAAAAACTATTTTGTTCCCATATTAGTTCAATGTACAAGTCAACTGCGAATCACACAACTAACATTCACTTTATCTATCACGATTGTGCCAAAGTGGACTGTATTAATCAGCCGATAATATAAAAACATTTAATTGTGCGTTATAATGTCATATTACTTAATAAAAATGAAGGAAAAATATAAGGAATATATCTATATACTTAAAGAATCTAGAGGGAAAAATCAGGAAAATAAAACAAATAAAAAAAATGTATTACCTATATTTGTTCAAAAAATTCTACAGGATAAACAAATGTCACTGTTTAGGTATAAATAAATAGTTATACGCCATTATTAATTTAAATGTGTATATATACCCTAGCATAATGAGGTTTTTCACAACTAAATGAAAACAAAGAGATAGATGAGTGAACATTCTTTTATGCTTCATATGATATCGTAACTTAGCCAGCTTAGTACATTGTGCAACATATGATTTTATATATAAATAGTTCTTTACCCTGCCTTTAATATCAAGAGAGAGGAATAGCTAAAATATTGAATCGATAAAACAAACAAACAGATAATAATCTCTCCCTCACGTTGGCACAATTTATTATTGGTTAAATCATCTTTAAAACACAACAAACAGCCTTGTGACTGCATTAAAAACAGATATGTTTAAAAAACGAGTTTACTTTTTTTGGTCCAGATTTATTCCCACCCTAACAATATATCATGTAATACACATTATGTAGATTTAATTGACATTAAAAAAAATAATAATAAGCATAATATAAAATAAAAAACAATTTAAAAAAAGGCACAAAAAATGCAAACTCACTACATGCTTACATATTGATAATCTACAATAATCAGGTTTGGAAGCATTCATTTTTCTTCTTAACATATAAATATAAAATATCTACATCATTCCAAGTAACCAAGCAAACTTATAAAATAAATTGTACATCAATTTTTAAAATTCATTCTCTAAAAGACTAAAAATAAGGGGGGATTTAAAACTACTCATCTTACAATAGCAAATATTCCATAATAAGCACATATGTGTGAATATGCTTGTTCACATACATAGATACTCACTATGTAAAAATCAAAACTGAAAAAATAAAAATAGAGAGAATACTGATAAAAATTGTGGTTTCTCTTTTTCAGATAAAAATAAAACAAGCGTAAAAAAGGACAATTCATAAATTGAAAAAAAAAAATTAAAAATATTCTTCGCTGATTACTGTACGAAATTTCAATATATCTGCATCACAATTACTAAGCTAAATATATGTGATTTCCTAAAATTTAAGTTTTTTTAGAAGATTTTTAAAGTTAACTTTAAATATTCCAGTCCATAATATAGTTTTATAATAAATAGATTATTTCATTCGACGATGAAAACTCTCTGAAAATTTGATTGTCAGGAGAGAGAAACTTTTAGCCCACTGTATGAAATATATATAATATATACTTTTAATCTAATAAATATTATTTATTCTATATATTTAATGTGATTATGTGTAAAAGGTATGTATAAAAAAATAGTAGAGAGAAAAGAGGAGAGAAAGACAGAAAAATACAAAAGATATAAAATAAATAGACAGAATTTATAAGTATTTCTCTTTAGGTCCCCTTCGTATCAACTACGTGTATATGGTCTACATAGGAAGATATATTTGCAGACTTATGATTTTAATATTTTAAAAAATACATATATGAGGAAATTCAATGGCTTTTAAAGAAGATTATTCCCTTAGAATACAGGCCAATACTGTAGCCGTCGGATTTCATTTGCGATCCCAACAATATCTTTCATATCCCCAACCCCCCCTTTTAAATATTAAAAAGCTCACAATACTGTAGAACGGGCAGAAAAAAAAATCTCTTCCCTTTCAGATCATATCAATATTAAATAAAAAATCACATTAAATTACAATATTTAAAATCGACAACAAGATATCAATGTGTAAACCTAATCAAACTAATAAAAACTTATTTATATAAAAACATGAATTTTAATTATTTTTAACTATTTCAAATAAAAATAAAAAATACTAAGAGATTCTAAAAGGAAACAGCCTAAGCTATAAAATATAATACTAGGCAAACACTACAAGCTAACAAATAGTTTTCTCTCATTTTTTGGTCAGGTGCTTGCCCTGATTTGTCTGATATTACATGTTTATAAATAAATAGACAATATACATATTTTTTAAGATATGTTAACATTCGATTGAATAAACTTATATAGGCCGGCTATTTACTTGTTTAATGTATACCATGCAGGCAAGTAAACACCATTAGGCAAAAATAACGACCGAAAAAGAGAAAAAATAAGTTCACAATACAAAAATAAGGAGAATACTGATAACCATTATATATAAATATACTATGTACTAATTATAAAAAATTACAATGATTAAATCTAATCATTTAATTTAATAAAAATTAAACAAAAATCGACCCGTTTCTCTAGGCCTTGAGTCCGTTGTATCCGTTACAATTTTTTTTAATTTTTTTTTTTTGGAATTTTTTTACTTTAATCTGATAACAGCTTAGTATGCATATAATATTGTTCAAATTAAAATTAACGCATTGCAGCAGATTGAATATTTGATTTGGAAAATGATACCCTTAAGTGGTTTTGTTCACTCAATTGGTAGTTGTGCATTTTCTGAAAAAAAAAATTAAATAAAATAATTAATGGTAATTGCCAATTAAAAAAATGATAAATAAAATGAATTAATTTTTAAAAGGAATTGTAAAACCTTACAATTAGTGCAGCAACAGCATCATCAATGCTTGGAAGCTCCAGAAGTGCCATTTTCTTGTCTTTCCTAAAAAAATATGTCAAATAATAATTTAAATCATAAAAATGTAAATTCACATATGTAATTACACTTATCCACTAATATCTTAGATCCATTAATTTATGTTGGCTATGCATATATTAAGCTTAAAACAAATTACTATGTAGCAATTAGGGATGGGCCAGGCGGAACGGTTTCAACCATGGGTACAGTTCCAATCAGAAAGTAATCCAAGATCAGAACGTCAACGTCTTTAGGTTTTAGTGGCTAAGTTCTCAGGATAAGAGTCAAAAATAGTTCAAGGAAACAGTTTCACCTTTCCATTTGATTTTAATTATAATCATTTGGGAGAAGAGTCAAAAATAGTACTGAAGACCAGCCTTATATTGTATTGCTTCAGGAAAAAAGTTTCACCTTTCCATTTGGTTTTAATTATAATCATTTTTACTAATTAAATTGTCTACGTGTGTTTTTATTTTTAGGTTAGATTTGTAAGCTTTAGAATAATTAAAGCGTATTTCTCAGAACTAAATAAAATAGAAAAGAAAAATGGATTATATTATTTACGTATTTCTTATATATTCTTTTATATTTTCCTGGAATTGCGGGGTAAGAGAATATTTATGGAAAATTAATTATTGAAGGATGTTAGTTAACTGTTCTGCATATCATGGGTGGTAAATATTCAGGGCACAGTCATTATAAGGTTTTTATTAGTGCCGACGTTTCAACCCAAACATGTGGGTCATCATCACGGCGTGGTTCTGAAGGTATTCAAGTACTCACGAGAACATGAGTACGTGAGTACCTTCAGTGCTCAAACCACACCCTGATGATGACCCACATGTTTGGGTTGAAACATCGACACTAATAAAAACTTTATAATGACTGCGTCCTGAATATTTATCACTCATGAAAATTAATTATTCAAATATATGAATTTTATTAAGAAGAAAAGAGTTGTATTGCAGAATTATATTTAAAGATCAAGAAAAAAACAAACTGGTTAATAATATAAAATTTAGTGCAGGTTTAAAAACAAAACCAAAAAAAATTTTGGTTTTTATAATTATATTTTCAACTTGTAGGTCTTCCCTAATTAAGGGGGTATAGTCTAACTTCCTGTAGGTGCCAGCCGTACTGGGAAGTAAGAACCGGGATTTGATCTGATCCTATCATCTTCATTTTACTAGTGCAATTAACTCTGCTATACCAGACTCTTAAAAACCAAAATATAGATAGGTAAAATAATAAAGAAAATTTGGAATTTAAAAATTTTTGAATTGTTTTTTTAAAAATCCTGTTACATAGATATTGAAAAACAACTTAGCACTGACTTACATCCGCAATTTTCTAATCTATCTATTTTCTACAGAATAAGATTAAACTGACTTTAGTTCATCTTAAAGAAGAAACAAATTACTGCTTACTATTTTAAAAGACTACTAACTTATTTGGAAAAAAAAAGTGAGGGGAGCATTATATAAAAAATGAATAAACACTTCTTTTCATAAAGATTTTTTTCTTCTTTTTTCAGAAAATAATATTCTACAGCTATAAAAATTATGCAGTCTATTCCAAATAAGACTTTTAAAAAAAAACTTTCATCTTAATTGTTACAGCGTTTATTTAGTGAACGGCACTAGAATGTGTTCAGAAACAATAAGAATATCAATTTAAACTTCCATCATAATTAACAAGAATTTCAAGTAAAACCATTACTGTGAATTCATTCAGGAATGCTAATCATAAAACATCTAATTTAAAAATAGAGATCCCAGATTTTATATAACATTTGACATATTTATTTCCATACATGAATTAATTTTTTTTTTAAAGCGAGAATTAGATATTTGAGATAATAAATGAATCCAATATAAATAAAATTGTTTAAAAAATATATACAAAGCTTACGGGAAGAATTTGAAGCCCTTGACAGTAAAAGCATTATTTTGAAATGCATCTTTCAGATCCTCTTCTTTTACATTTGGTCTGAAATAATAAAACAAGAAAATGTATAAAAACATATAAATTGACACATTAACTGAATTCTTAGCAAAAAGAAAGAGAATAAGTGAAAAACCTTTAAACTATTGAATACTTACGGAATGTTAGAGAGGTGGAGGGTGGCAGACGGAGGGTAAATGTTCTGGTAGTTCTTTGACCCAGGTTTCTTAAACCTATGTAGATTGGATGAAGTGTAGTCTTTGGTGAGTCCAGCATCAGGTTGACCCTCCTTTGGCAACTGAACAGTTTGATGTTTCGAAGACATCACTCTCATCTGCTTTCCATGTAGACGTACTTTGTCCAAGTGCATCATGGCTACAACAAGTAATAGTTACTTTGAAATTCTCCCGATGTTATCTTACATTTTATATATATATATATATATATATATATATATATATATATATATATATATATAAAAACACACACAAAAAAAAGAGTAAAATACAATACCTACAATGACAGTACAACATAATGAAAAATATTATCATTAATTTCAGCGAAAAATAAATCTATCTATAATCTAAGAAGAGTATTTCTGAAACATGAAAGATACTTGAACTAAATAAGATTCAAAATAAATATACAGTAAAACATAGTACTTAATTTGATCACAATTTTAATTAAAAGTGGATAGGAGCATTTAAAAGCAAAGTAGGAGGAAAAAAATGACAATGATGTACTTTACAGTCATGGCCCAAATTCATTGTATTCTTAGCAAAAACAAGATCAAAATTATTTTTTCATCTAATAAGTTATTTGCCTCTCAGAAAAAAATATTTAAGATACAATTATTATAGTTTAACAATATGTGCTGATGTTTTAAAAAAAAGAAAGAAAAAATTACCAAGATTAGCCTGGTGAGGTTCAGCCATTTGGATAAGTGCACTGTCCTTCTTATTGTAAAGGATTTTCACACGTTGAACATCTCCATAGACCCCTAAACCAATAATGACATATTGAAACCATTAACAAAAAAATTATAATAATAGATAATCAGATAACATAATGAAGACTTCAATAAAAAGATTTTCGGAGAAACCTTTTTTTTTTTTTTTACTATTACTAACGTTTATCAATAGATAATTCCTTAAAATAAAGAGTAATGCGAATGTGAGTTTAAGTCTATCTTTGTTAACAAATTAATTTAGACATGGTGTTGCAGTTGAGAGAAGAGTAAAATTATTTTTAACTGATAGTGTATTGAAAAAAATTAAGAAAAAAAAGAAAATAATTATAATATCCCAAAAAGAAATATATACAAGCAATACACATAATAGGGTAGAGTAGAATAAAAAAATTGTAATCTTCTGTTTTGGAATCAGTAGTAATTTTGTGTTTTGAAAATTAGAAATATACAGTAAAGCAAGAAAAAAAAGTTACTCTACGTAAATGGAACACATAATTAAGAAAAAGTTAAATTAAATGAGGCTTTGTGAAAATAAAAAATAATTAAGAAGCATTTCAGAAATTACTACTAAAGATAATAACTTGCAGGTTGTAAAGAAAAAGAAGATATATAAAATAAAATGACTTTGATCTTAAAGAGCAAAGATAAAAAAAAAAAAAAAATATCTCCATAGAGCAATATAAGCATAAAAAACTTCTAAAAAAAGAGAAACATAAGTTTAGTAAGTATTTAAACAATATTTAAAAAGCATAAACATAACATAAAAAAAAAGTGTGAACAATGAAAAATGAACGTACCAAAGAGTGTGAAGAGAGCGTCCGTAGTAACCAACTTCAGTGTTAATGCGCACACATTTAGAGAAGATAAGAGTGTGCGCAGATGGCAGGATAGTGAGTGGGGAGAGCAGGGAATGAAAAGAGAGAAACAAAAATTGTAGAGATTAGATAATGTTTTATGTAGATTTTTTTTTCTAAAAAAAGGCAAGAGATCAATATATGTTGATACCTGTGCTGACATTACCCACTACATTATTAGACTCTGTTTGTTAACTCAAATCAAGCACAGGTAGAAACATATCAGACCAAGAACTCTTCAGAGTTAAAATGAAGTAAAGTTAACTGTTTTCATGAAAGAGCTAGGCGTTGCGTCATCAAAAATTTTAATTAATCGATGTTAGATAAAAACCACTACACCTGGTAAGCAGCTAGATGACACCAGATCTTCCATGAAAACAGATAAGAAATAGAACATCAGTTGTAAGTTTTTAGCTAGCTGTAAATGTAACTTAGTAGGAGGTTAACTGACAGTCTTCTATCAAGCAGAGAAAAAGCTTCCTATATCATTACATAACTAATAAGGAAAAAAACTATATCTAATACTGTATTCTACTACTTGGAAGGAGGAAGAATTTATGTAAAACTAATGACCCACTAAAATTAAATATTCAAGTTAAATACACCTAAAATAAAAAAGGAAAAATGTAGTGATAAAAAATATATACAAATCAAACTGAACAATAAACAAGTAGATAATCATTTGCTTTGTTACCATAAAAATCAAAGGATTTCAGATCTATATACTATAGCCCATCAAACGCAGCATTTGTCAGATCTTTCCATTATCCTATCCTCATCCCTATGGACTTCGATCCCCTTTTATATTGGTAATTCCAATAATCTACCCACCTTTAAATCCCGTCTTTTCAATAAATACGTATACAAATTATTAGCTTTTTTTTATTCCTAATTCATCAATGTTAGAAGTGGATCAATGTATATTTTTTAATTTCTATTTGTTTATTTTATTTTATTTCAATTAAACTGTGAGGCTCTAAAGCCTACAATTGTATCATTCTAAAGGGACTTGTTCCAGAATAAATAAAGATTATTATTATTAAAATTAATCAGGTGGTTAATGCACATGAATAAATCAATACAAATTGATTATTTATATCAGGCATGCTCCTCTTCCACAAAAAATATCATAAAGACCATTCAGAATAAATTAATCACCAGAAATGTATTAATTAAATGTATCTTTTTTTTTAAATTAACTTACAAAACAAAACTAAATTAATATTTAGTTGTTGAAAATTAATTGGAAATTGGATGTTTCATGATTGCAAAAGGAAATTTCAGATTTCTTTTAAGAAGAAATTAAAATTTTCTGCTTTATGTAACTAAAGCTTTGGGAGGACTAACTAGGATACAATCTGCTTATAAAAAGTGATTCTTGATCCATCATATCCGGCATTTAATATGGAAGGAAGAAAATCTGACAACTGACTATGATCCTGGCTAGATCCTCCATTTTGCATGATTCTTGCTCATGAAACAATGTTGTACTTACTTATCAAGTACATAGAACTTACTTGCTGTTACCAAGCAAAAAATCACTAAACAAGTTTCAGCCAATTAGAAAATTAATACCACAGACAAGTAAATCTGCAGTTGGTTAAAGGGGGTATTCACTCAATACGGTTAATTACACCAAGTGAATGATGATTGGTAGGGCTAATATTAGTTTTAAAGCTTATTAACAAAAACAAATCGATATACAGTAAACCAAATAAGAAATGAAATTCTTGACTCACTATATTTATTTAAAGTTAGCAAATTTATTTTAAAAAATGTATCCTTAAGTATTAAAAGGCTCAAACCTACGTCTTATCATAAAAATATTGAAAGGGGAAACAATAATAAATAAATTTAAATAATAATAAAACCCTCTAAAAATAGAAAATAAGTACTTTTTATTTAAATATAAAATTGATTGATTCTGAAATTATATGGCGTTGAATACTGATAATCTATAAATAATTTTAAAATATAAATAATTTTAAAAATCCACTAACGAAACTATGTCATATGAAACTAGGCTTGACTTGACAGCAAGCCAAATACATAAAGAAAAAAGTAGATATTGAAACCAGAGAAGAAAATAAACTTCAAAGTTACCTTTGTCACAAAAACTTAAATTCAGATATTTATGGTATATAAATAAATAAAGTTGGTTCTTACCTCCTCATTTAGATTAGAGACGAGAAGAACGCATGTATTTGATGGTATCTGGCCAGGAATCCTCATCGCCCCCTGAGCTGCCAGGGCAGTGGCTGCGTTACTGGGCAATGTGAACCCAGTGGCGGTTAGGGGCAGCCCTAGAATTTTACCTATAGTTAAATTGATGATAATCAATCAATATTTAAAAACAAATCATAGTTAAATAAATAAATTATTCTAAATCTGATATAATCTAATTTAATGATAATCTTTCTTTCACAGAATAAGAAACAACTTAATAAATTATTAGATGTTAGTAGTAAAGTAGTGGTATGAGGATAAGAAAATAATAAAATATTCTGATATTAACCCTAAGTTCTAAAAAAAAACAACAAAAATCATGAATTACCAGTAACAGGAGAACCTGGAGTGAAAGGTGCGGCCAAAGGTGAAGCAAGCCCGTGCAATGGTCCGAAAGGTGAAGCGAGCACTCCCTGAGCTCCTGAAAATGTTAATTAATAACATAGAAATATTACTGATCTGTAATAATTAAAGTAATGTCACTTTTTAAAAAAGTTCAATTTTGAAGAATATAATTCTTAATATTATATATTAATAATTCTTATTTTAAAAGAATATTTTTTTAGTTACAAAAAAAAACTTCTGATTTATAATCACACTAAGCAAAACTAGATATCACCATATCACAGTACAAATTTATAAGAGAAGATTATAATTTAATTCAACTCCAGTTCATACTTCACAACTATTTCTGAAAAGTTTCCTTATCAGTTCAGTTCAATACTACTTAATTTGTTTTACTACCTCTTTATGAAAACTAAACATAAATTAAGCCCTGCAAGAATATTGGGCATTATTTAGACATACAAGTTCTCTAATTGAATCATTTTTTAGTGGTCTTCAATCTCCAATATATATATAATGTTGTTAGTAATTACCAGGTATCCTAGGCTCATGGAAGGCCCTCCTCAGAGGATTGGCTGCTGCATTGAGGATCAGACCAGGTAAAACTTGCTCAGCTCCCAGTGCAGCTTCCAGAGCCCCCTCACCGTTCGGAAGTGATGGATTAGTATAATCTCTTGATTTGTCATTGTTGTACTTCACATTAAGCGATGTCAGCTTGGAGTATTCAATCCTCAGGGTGCAACAGGAGTTGTATATATTCTGTCCATCCAGTGACTGTACAAAATAAAAGAAAAACATTGGATCAAGGCTATATCAAGCCGCAGAATTTAATTATATCAATGTTCGACTTTTAAAAAAAAAAATAACAAGAAGTCATAAATCACATTAAACTAGTAATTCATGAAAAACTTAAATCTAGCATTAATTATAGGTGTATAAAAAACTTACAACTTTTGCTGCCTGGGCGGAAACCACATCATGATATTGAACCAGAACTTGAAAAGAGTCTGAAAATAAAACAATCGGTTAAATCATCAACAGAATCAAAAATTTTTTATCTAATTTTGCTAAACAAGATTTTAAGAGATATTAGTGATTGGAGGCACGTCCAGAAAGTAAGACTACTTTATTTCTCTATTTTATAAAAAACTTTTGGCCTTGGACAAGCATTGTGATGTCCACCTCATAGAACTCTCCCACCATTTTCTTTTTCTACTTCAAGACCTCTTCTTACATAAACTCCTGATCAGTTGAAATTTTTCCCATCCATGTGAGTCTTGAGGAAGATGGAAAGATGAAAATCGGATGGCTTCATGACAGAAGCATATGCAGGGTGGTTCTAAACCTCATAACCAAACGTGATGACTGCCTTTTTGTCTCACCCTTGTTTATGAAGATCAGAAAATCAGCGTGCATTTAACAATTGGTAGGGTTTCTTATTGACATATTTCACAGATACGGACACTATGAGGCAAGTTTTGGTACTAATAAGTGTCGCTCATGCCTGTTGTTTTCAAGAAAATGCTGAATGTGGGCAAATTTTGAAATAAAATATTCTCACACTGCGAAAACCGTAATCTTACTTGCCAGACATGCTTTGTATAAGTACTCAGTAATTAAATAGAAATCTTTACATTAACATATGTTACTACAAAGAATATATTTTACACAATTGTAGTGGAAGGTTGTTTTGTTAAATCTAGTTTTTAAACTTAAAATTTTAAAAGCAAAAAGTTATCATCCATCATGCCAGATAAAGTTAAAAATACAAAAATAATTCACTACAAATAATTAAAATATAGGGAGGTAGAATGGTAGGGGACCATGATCAATAGAAAAGTGATCTTAAATTATTCCTGATGGGCATAAAGAAAGAAGAAGAAATATTGAAAAAACAGGAGTAATAAAAATAATTTCAAGCACTTAAATACTCGCATGTAGTTTTTACAGATTCAAAACTTACACAAGTAATTGAGTAATACTTGAATTTATAACTTCATTTAAATATTGAAGCACAAAAGGTCACTTACAAACCAAAGAAAAAGTTTTATGTAGATTCAATTACACTAATTATTTTACTAATCGATTATTAACAATATTACACGTCATGATTATTTTTGTGATTTTAATTTTTAATTAAAAACGAGCTGCCACTTGACAGAAATACTTTGTCTTATTTAGAGATGGTTATTTATATGAATTTGATATAAGGAACATTGTTAAGGTCTAAAAATCTAGATTTAGTGAAATTGACAATTCTTAATCTTTTTGGAATTCCTATACAAAAAAAAAACTGAATTAAACAAATAAAAGTAAAATAGATAAAACAGACAGAAAGCCTTTTTCTATTTATCACTTTACTAATACTTAATCATAACATGTAAAATAAATGTTATGATGGAAAATATTTTTAAACTGATTGATTACTGATAGTAAAACTAACAAAATACAAAAACGTATAATCCTCAGATAAAAGTGAACCAATAAATTTCTTTACAACATTTTTTAGTTCAAAGAATTTCAAATAAATATAAAACTTTTAAATTCAATACAGTTTTTAAGTTTCTATCATTGATTTGAATACTAATTCATTGCCTTTTAATAATATCCATTTCAAGGGGCATGGTTTGTCCATTCAGAGGATTTCTTTAGTCTCTAAGGATTCATTAAGAACTGAAAGAATCATGATTCTTCAAAATGAGATGTCGAGCTTTTTTTTACACAGTTTATTGAGAAAAAAACACATAAGGACTTGGTATATTTTAAATAAAAAGAACTAAAATAATATTGTAGCTTTTTAATCATTGAATTGCACCTTTGTACCCAAAGTTATCATATTTTTCTGACGTAATACAATATAATATAATATGATTTGTTTTTAAATACAGATGTATATTTGTACCAGTTAATATAGTTGTAATAAAAAGATAATTTGTCTGACATAACATTCATATACTCTGGGTAATAGATAATAAATAAATTCTGTGGACTATGGCATTGATGTAAACAAGAAACTTTAAAGTACATAGTAGAACATTCCGGAACAAGCAATTTGTTATGGCACCACGAAATTACTCTGCAGTTATATAGCTTGGTCGTAAACCAAGAATCCATAAACAGGCAATTAGGTCATAAATTTCGTTTGTTCATCAAAGAGCAAAAGTAAAATTGCAAAAATGAAAATAATAATATTAAATGTGAACTTACTGTTTTTAGTGAAGGTTACGATTTTCAGGACTTTTCCGTACCTCGAGAAAATCTGAAAGAAAAAAATATATATATTAACGAATATATTAACAATTAGATAAAAAATAATAATGTAATTGAAATTTGTGACATTAGTTCAAATAAACTAAATTATAGAGTTATAGTGTATTTATTAGTAGTTTTTAAAAATAACAATGTGTGTGTGTCATGGTGGAGTATTTATTTTATAACATTAGTATAGAATAGTTGCAATTGTGATTGCTATAAGACGTAAGGAAAAAGCTCAAGTATCCTATTCTGCGAGTTTCTCCTTGCCTCTTATTGGGCAACCCGACCTTGTACTTAACTCCAATTCCACCCCTCTCCTGTATTAACTTAATATAAGGAAATACTCTTCTCAAATATACAACCTCCACGGTATATCATAAACCTATCACATGTCAATTAAGTTATAAGGAAGTAGTGTATTATACGTATTGTATGGTATAAACACAGTATTCTAGGGAAGAAAGTTATGGAAACACGAGAAATGGTATAGTTAATAGGAAAAAAATCGAAGTTTTCAACGCTGGGTGTTGAATTATCATTTATAAGTATATTCTACCGAAAGAAGATTACAGAAAATATTAATACAGGTCACTGATTCTGGAAAGGGATAGTCTCGAAATTGATTTTGATTTATAATTTTATGATATTAAATATTTTTGGTTAGTGCTATTACCGGTGGTCACAATAACGTTATCGATGTATGGAAAGGATAAATGCTTGAATTTATATGAAAACGATACGTTATACTTTCGATTATATGACTTTGAAATACGAAATCAGAGACAAAATAATGATAAATTAAAAAAGTTAAAAACGGTAGTAGCGATTACCTATTAGGAGATACGAAATGCCGTCATTATTTAGATGAGGACCGTACGGGTTATGTATGGTTCACAATCACTTCGGTCACACTTGTTCATGAAACGCTGAAAACTGTCTTTCAGATAAACCGGCTGCGATCTGTAACCTGAGCCGGTCCTCTTCTAAATAATTACCCCAAATACTTTAAGATATCACATTATACAGGGTATCTTCGATACTGAAAAGTTAGTTATGATTAAATCACGTCATTAATTTCAATAACCATAATATTATATTACTCATGTAAAAAATTTAATTTGATTCAGAAGTAATGAATTAAAAACCAATAAATAAAATAAAAACGTTCCATTATTAACTACGATAACACAGTACAGACCAGAGGTTTTTATTTATATTTTGTGATGAAATGTTCTGAGAATTACTAATTAAAGCCATAGTCTAATAATCAAATTCAATAAATAAATAAAAAAAATTGTTGATTACATTAAAAAAATAATTGAAACAATTAAACCAACTCGCCTAAATCAATTTACCGTGTAACATAAAAAATATGGCGGATAGCTACGTATTCAATGTATTAACATACTTTATTAACAATCCATTAAATTGCTTTCAATAACCGACAGCAAAACTTCTGATGACTGGTAAAATTATAATGAACTGGGCTTCAAATTACTTCATGAGCAAACTTTTGCATATGAATAATTAGCAATATTAATTACAAAGCTCTCTAAAACATTAATATATAACCACCGCCGGTATTATGGCCATGAATGTTTCATTAACGAGCCGTTCTGCTAACGAATAACCTGAGGCCTCTACGGAGGTTTATGAAAAAGTTAACAAAAAATTATGGTAAACGTCACATCCAAGATATTAATATCGTAAAATTTAACATGCGTGAATCCATATGTATTTTTTTGTGAATTTCATCATGTAAATATTTTAAAAAAAGAATATTATATAAAATTATAGAAGGAAATCTTGACAAAAAGATGGAGATTTCAACCATTGAAATATCTTAGTATTTCATTTAGGGGAAACTTATGGGCACTCCAGCATTGCTTTGGATTCCCATCATGGGAATTCATAGTCTAGGTAGTTGATGGTGGTCCAGAAGTGGAGGACTTAAATTTCAATAGATCGATGCAGTGCACCGTCCGACAGACTTTACTTATAAGTAACCAGTAGTGAAGTGGGCGAATACGATCTAGCAAGAGGTGCCAGGAATGTATGAGCTCCATTGTAATAGAGATAATATTAGTAATAATAAACTTTTATTCAGTAAAAAAAAAAAAAAAAAAACGAACAAAATAAAACTAATGAAGGATTATGGAGGAAGTAATTACCGTATTTATTGTAGACCCCACACTTCAGCCCGCTAATACAAAACCACAACAGGCATTTAAAAGGGAAACAAACAATGAAATGTACGAAATGAAATAGGATTAAAGCTTAAAATTCCTCCAACAAATAAGTGTCCTTGTTTATAAGTGGAAAAGGCCGGCTTTAGCTAATGACCCGCCATGTTTATATTGCAAAGATAAACGGGCCTACAAAGAGCCCTAGCTAAATTAATGTCCTCCGATAAGTGATATTATTGGCTTCGGGGCTAATCAAATAGTCTCCTCCCTCCCTCCATAACCGCAGCTTTATTTGAATAATTAACTAAATACCCGCTCTCCTCATCGATAGGTTCGCTTCACAATCGATTATTGCCCAGGTAACAAGGATCAAGTGAAATCCAACTCGAATTTTCGAAATTATATGGAATCAATACCTTATCATTCCATTACCTGCTTATCCACTGAGAGAAAGTAACACAAGTAATATATAACAACTGATAAAAAACTTAAAGAAAATCAAAATGTTCTAATTATATATTTAATCAATCAATTGGTGGTTTGTTAATCACTTTTTCATATAAAAAAAAATAATGGAAAGTAGACTACGTGTAAAAATAGGTAACATATTATCATATTGAATATTGAGAGTGATGCAGTAAAACATTTTATTTTCATTTCCACCATATTTCCTTATTATCACCTTCAATATACATCTCTCCACCATTCCTATAACGCATCATGCGAATCTTTCATTGTCGTCTTCTCCTGTGAGCTTGTTGGAGATACGTGCCGCTTTCTGTTCCACAGCTTCAACTAAACCAAATCATGTTCCTTTTAAGGCAGATTTAGGAATCATAGCTTTTTATTTATGATCCTGAAACGAAACGCCAATCCATGCTGGGCAAAGAGCCCAACTTCAGCCAGAAAAGCTCGAATGAGCAAATTAAAAAAGAAAAAGAAGAACAACCTAAGTAATTCATAGAGGTTTAATGGAAGAGTATTGTGTTCCAGTAGCACTTTGAATTGGAAATATTCAATCAACTGATTAAATATATATAAACGAATCTTACTTTTATATTAACTTTAAAGACAAATCATGTTGTCCAAAAAGTATGTATGCAAAAAAAAAGTACTTCATTAGTTGTTTTCTTATTTCAACTCCGCAGAAACCCTATTGAAAAGCTTACTTCTAAGAAGCCATAATTTATGGCCTAACAAATGTTTCTTGAAAACAGTCAAATTTTCCTCTGAACTGATCATTATATTTTATCTAATTGTACTACTTACTTTACGACGCCTACAAATTTATCTATTTAATTAAGTCGTTTGTTTACATCCTGATATTAAGGGAGGAAAAAAAGGATTAGCCGAACTGTTCAAAAAGGTTTCTAGCAAATGAAAGACAATAAGCTAAAACGGATTTTTTTGTGAAAGAAGTATAAATGGAAGATGGATCTGGAAAAAACAATCACCCTTGACAGAAAATTTCTAAGGAAAGGAAGAGAAGGGAGCAACAGAGGATAAATTCCAGGACAAGTATTCGGGAAAAAACTGGCAAGGCTACAAAGGCTCTGTAGATTGAGTAAAAACAGGATGGGATATACAAGCGAGAGAAAAAGAATTAAAGTGTCATTGGAATAAAGGCATTTGAGGAATGAAGAAGGATAAGGAACAGTTTAAGGCTCAGCAGAGGACAAAGAGGACACCATTAAGCGGAATTAAATAGAAAAGAAGTGGGGATAAAGACCCTCCCATCCCAGCCAAATTGGATTAGCCCTGTATTGGTATCGATAGACGCTCCGTCATTAAAATCTTGTCTACTACCACTTGTTGATCTAACGTTCTTCCCTCTTTATTATTATTATATAAATAGCTACCTGGACCAATATAATATGAACGAATTCCATTATGGAGTATTATATTAATACAAGATTTTTACATTATTATTATTATTTTATATTATTGACAAAAGAAGTCATAGTGCGTGGTACAAACCCCTTTTTATGAAATTATTAACATCCGGCTGAAACTTCGTAACCTACAAATATTTTATTTACGGAAATTCTCGGAATTGGGGCGTTTTCAAAATGGAGATCGGCAAACTTCGTCTATTTAATTAGTTACTAAAAACTCTTTATTACCCATTTGCTTTCCACTTCGATCGTAAGATAACTTGAGCACAAAGACTAGAAAGAAAGTGGCCATAAAAAATATTGAGCCGTTGGGCGTGACCTACATCCCCAAATTGTCAAAATAAGGAGGTTATATAGGTCAAACAGCTCAATATTTTTTAAGGCCACTTTTTTTCTCGACTAAAGCAAATGGGTATTTACGAGTTTTTAGTACCTTATTAAATAGACAAAGTTTGCCGACCTCTGGATTGAAAACGGCCCAATTGCGAAAAATGTCGTAAATAAATTATTCGTAGGTTACGAAGATATGAAACTATTTACGAAGTTTCAGCCGGACGTAAATAATTTCATAAAAAAGGAGTCTGTACCACGGACTATCAATCAAAGAACATAAATGTTCACAACTTCACTGAGCACATTGAGGAAAACTCTTCAAGGAAATTGGCATTAAGGGAACTCTAACGTATGAAACATTAGAAGATGCGGGAAATTATGGAAGGGATAACGAAAATAGCTGGCACATCTTAACTACAAACATTACCAGTCTGTTTATGGATGGATTAAAGTTTAATTAAACTTGATAAGCTAAGGAAAAACAATATTTAAAAAAGTAGGGGGTGAGAAAGTTGAAGGACCTAATTTTAAAAGTTTTTTGTTTTTTAATTTTATATTTAGACTCCTCAAATTTATTTTCTTAATGTTATTTATCAGCGTAAATCATATGCTTGAGTGAAAGATACCGTTAATGGCTTGTAACCTAAAGAAGGTTTGAATAGGAATAAATAGGAAAGATGGTGACGGTTAAATAAAGCGTCGCCAGTCCGTCAAGTTTCTGAAGTTATTTAAGCCCTTAACCGAGACTATTGAATAAGCACAACAGTAAATTGTTAATAATTAGAAATCTCTTCATCTCCTAAGATACATGAATACACTTCTTCTAAAGAGCAGTAAGATTGTAATTACCCATCTTAAAAAATAATGCATCGTTCGCTGAGAAATACTGGTTGATTAAGAAATTCGTATAAGGCTCAATATAAGTGGTATTGTTTTGTGAAATAATATCTTTATCAATAAAGACAATTCTCTTTTAGCAACAGTTCCTGGTACAGAGCCCTTTTTATTCGTTTATGACTTTATCTTGTCATAACCTACAATCTTTTTGTCTAAAACATTTCTCAGAAACGGATGTTTTCTCAGTAAATTAATGAATTTAAAGAGGTTCTAAGAATACCCAATTGTTTTCCACTCGAATCATAAGAAAATTTAATAAAACATTGGGCCGTTTGGCCAATAGCCTCGTTATTTCGACATGTTGGGGATGAAGGTGACGCCAGACAGAGTCCAATATTTTCGTAGGCCACTTTTTTTCTCGATCGTGATGAAATTATCTAACGATTCAAGTGAAATGGCGAATGGGCCATCAAGTGTTTTACCGATCTTCAGATTGAATATGCCCCATTTTCTAGAATTTTCATCAATAAAATAGAGTTTTAGGTTACGAAAAGATGAAGAAGCCATTCACGGCGTTTTAGACGGAAGTTAATAATTTTATAAAAAAAAGATTCCGTACCGCGGAATAAAACATTAACACTGGAGACAACAGTATATCATATATTTAGATGATTCAACTGGAAGAAAATATTAAAACTGAACTCCGACATCTAACGATGAGGAAAAAATGAAGAGACAAGATCCTGGAGGGAGTGAGTTTTTTTTTTTTTTTTTTAAAGAAAGAAGAAAAAAACTGTCGGGAGTTAATAAAATGCGACTTGTGATAACAATTCAAAAGAAAATAGAGAACTAAAAAAGAAGTCTGATAAGTTAGATTAAAAGCATTATAAATAGTGTTATAAAAAGTAACAAGTGGAATTGAAGAAAAGTCAGTTTGGAGTAATAACTAAGAGAGTTGGAAAAAAGTCTGGGACCAAGTATTATTAGGAAGTTGTACCGTGCCAACAGTTTGTAATTAGTTAGCCGGCGGTGCGGGTAACCTCGCCCCCCACACCTCCCCCCTATATAATCCTTCGAGGGGGTATTTTTATAGCGGATCAGCGCGGCTGCCGTAGCCAATGGCTGCTACACTGCCCGCCTATCCGACTAGCTTTAGCATTTACATACCGCACCGCTCCTATAATAATGGGCCATCTCTCGCCATAATCCTCTCCATTCAACAACCACTATGCAATCATAGGATTACGTGCCCGGCTACAGCTCAACTCCTACGATCGATATAGTGCATTAGATTGGGCTATAGCATAAGGATATTTTAGCATTTCGAAGATGTTAATAATATTTCAGAGTCAGTATGTTTCTATATAAATATATACTATTCGAGTTAGTCGATTGTTCTACATATCATAGGTGATAAATAGTCAGGACGCCGACGTTTTTAAGGTTTTTATTGCTGTCGACGTTTCAACCCAAGCGTGAATGAACACCATCAGTGTCCGAAACACGCCATGATGATGACCCACAAGCTTGGGCTGAAACGTCGGCACCAATAAAAACCTTCAAAATGGCTGCGTTCTGACTATTTATCACATATAATAAATATATATTATTGGATAGTAGAGAGCGGAGCTATTTTTAAACAACCTCAAACATTATTTAGAAAATAACCTATTAACAATATATGAATTAAAAATACTATAACACCTATATTTATCTCTTTTTGTTTTGGAGCTATCTTACTCGGAATAATCTATCCCCGTAACTTTTAGCCCCGTTCTCCCATACTTATAAATAAGAAGAACTAAGTATAATTATATACAGAACAAAGCACAAATTTATTTATTTAGTATATTTGTGATTACGGTAGAGGGTAAGAAAGGATTCCTGAGACCAGAAAAAAACCATTAAATACTCCAAAAATATTTTATTTCATGACGTATAATATAATATAAACATTTCAAAACTGTACGTTATAAAAATAATAAATTGAAGTTTTGTTATTAGACGTCCCAAATAAATAACGATAATAGTTATTATATATATATAAAACAGTTTATATGTGTTAGAAGATAGTGTAATGAGTGGAAACAGAAACACAATTCGTTGCTATTAAAAACAATAATTTTAATAATTACAAGCGATAATCATCACATTAAAAATTAATGATAAGAGAGCGGCGATGAGTAGAGTTTTTAAAAGATATCCAATATACAATTAGTCTAATGAGCGTTGTACAATTAGTCTAATTGATACTGTCTCACTTATTGTGCTTTTAAAGCTATTGTCGATTCAATTAAAAAAAAAAGATTGAATTCAATAATTAATCTGAATAATTACTGAGGAAAAAATAAATATCAAAAAGAATAAAACGTAACCTTATTTAATTTATAATCTTTCATAAATTAAATTGTACTATAACAAAACGGTTTTAGATATATAATTATAAACAAAACTAACAATTTTTATAGACTTTGTGCCTTTGTATTACCTTATATATAGCCACAAGATAGAGCGCCAACCAGTGTGACATAATAATTAATTATATAATACAATAAAAAAACAAAAAAATTAACTGAATATCATAGGTAAATCCATTAATTAAAAATTCAGTTTCCGTTTAAAGTATAGAAAACTATATGTTAAATGAAGGCATAAAAAAAAATTCAATTCACAGAGATTTCATTTAAAATAAAACATTTAATAAAAAAATCCGAATAATCAATAATCATTATTTAAGGGAATAAAATTGAGAAGTTTAATAAATAACAAAATAAATAAACATTTTGTTAATAAAAATTCACTTTTCCAGAAACAAACTCTGATGGTATTTTCAATATTAAAAAACTGAAATTTAATTAAATACCAACTGTGTGTACCAAGCATTGCAAAACCAATACTAAACTTTATATGAAACAAGAATTTAACAATGGCAATCAAATAAATTCTTCCACGAATTTCAAAATAAATATAACAAGTTTTTCTTTTGATTTCTGTTGTATTTTTTGTTACAAAACAAACCTTTTCAAATAAATGAGATGGTTTCATTAGATACTGTTATCATAGAATAACAAGGAAAAAGAACATCGAGTGATTAATTTAATTGATATTGATAAAATTAGAAAGATGATTATATATATATACTGCGATAACAAAATGAATGCTAGAATTAAAATTGTTAACTGTTACAGAACATTTGAGCCAACCTTGTCAGCAAGTCGTATAGAAATTCAAAACGTCATTACTTATCATATATCCAGTTAACTCGATACCCGGTATTAAGTAACCACTATATTTTTCAAAATAAAAATAAAACATTTAAATTCCATAACGTAGGAGTGCACGTTACAATGCGCTACTCAACATATTTTTTTTTAATTGTCTCCCTCTAAAAAAAATATGTTAATTTTTATTTTAGTTCATAACGAAACTAGGGAATGAATCACCAATGAGATAAATTCGGTTGAATTATCCTTACATTTATTTATAGTAAAAAAAATCTAATAAGATATTTAACGGTTCGTGTCACTTTAATGCACTTAATATATTTTGTTTCGGTAAATAGGGTCGAAATTCACAAAAACCTACTTCAAAGTTCGGCTAAAACAAAAATATAGTCAGTTACTTTTTGCGATAAATCAACAATACATCATCGGTCATGAAAAATATTAAAGTAATATTTCAATAAAAGATGAGGAATGTAATAATAAAATAATATTTAATAAATATATTTTTTTTTTAAATTTATTTTATGTTCTCTTAAGAAAAAATTTTCGTCGTCATTGGCAAACCACCTATTTCTAGCTAACGTCGTCATGTTATATAACAGAAACTTTTGAGGTATGTAGTGGTTAGGCGATAGATAATTAATATATAATGGCCGTAGGATAGTGAATCTAAACGTACTTTAACGATATATGCTGTACCCATCTATGTAATCGTCAAAGTACATTAAAAAAATACTGCATTTTCAACTTCAAGAAAACTTAAAACTGTCCTATTATCACTCTAAACCCTCATTCGATTGAGAGTTACTATTATAATTTAAGTTTCAATAAAGGGACAAAGACTATAATGTGCCATAACGATGATGACAAGAAAGGAATATTTTTAATAAAGACTATTATGAAAATTTCGGTTTCTGTACCAAAGATATCTCAAGGGCGTAATAACCAAGTTGTTGATAGCCTAAGGCAACTGGGAACCTAACCTGACCAAAGATATCTAAAACAGAATAGAAGCGGCACAAGACTTTAATTACATATAAATTTAATAGTAGGTAACAACGTATTTATTCATTATGTTTGATCTCCGAAACAATATGCTGCAATGTAAATACAAACGCCGAATTTCATCGGCAAATGTTTGCTTACGAATAAATTGGCTATACATATTGAAACACTCACACCGTATAATCTACATCTCTATCAAATTAGTTACTCAAAGCGATAGAGAAAATATATAATATACATATTAAATACAAAAAAAAAATAATTAAAAAACTAGAAAAAGTATCTTGCAGTAATTCAATCGAATATCGTGGGTAGCAATGCAGTGACTTGCTTTACTAGTTTCAGGTTGTATCTACTTAAAGAAGTAACGTGTAAACGAGAGAAATAACGTTCCTTCATTAGTTTTCAACATTTCATTAGAAAATAAATGAACGATAATGTTAATTATGGAATGATTTATTAATTTAAAAACAAATCCTAACATTCATCATAACATAAAAAAGAAATAAACAACCTTATTAAGATTATGTTTATTCCGGATTATGTCATTTAGTTAGTTCTGGACATCTTCTTTATTGTTATAATATTCTCGTAACAGAGGACGTGGTAAACAAATAGATAATTTACATCCAAAATTATATAATTATAAATCCAAGTTTATATAACCTGATAAATCCCTGTAAACCAGCGTTTTATTAGATGACATTTTTGATATATAAATGATTCCTTGGAAGGGAGAGTAAAAAAAAAAAAAAATGAAGGTGTGTGTTTTATACCACACGATAGAATTGAAAACATCAACAAGACGAGATTAATAATATGAAATATAAATTATATATAATTACCTCGCTTACAGTATGCAGGACCGATTTTTAGTTATGAGATATTTTAATCCATATTTTCAATAAAACTCGTTACGATTTGTTTTTCGACACTATTTTTTCCCTTTTAGTCTCTCTAACACGGCGTTGCGTCGAGATGCAATTTTGAATAATAACCCCAATGCTGAACAATTCACTCACCTACAGTATTCAGGTCCTATTTTTAGTTGCTGAGGAATTTTAATCCATATTCAAAACACTTCAATTAGTCGACCACAGCCGACTTTACCCGAGCGTTACAAATCGGAGATCTGACGGCTCAATCTAATTCACTCTCCATAAAAAAAAGGCAAAACGCGCCTAATTAAGTCAAAAAAAAAAAAAAAAGAAAATAAGTCAAATCTAAAATATAAAGGCAATTTCAAAGGACATTATCGATTAAATGTTCAACTAGAGACTTGCATCTCTCAACATCGATGAAGTAGCTGCTTGTAGGTAGAAAATAAGACAAATTTTAAAACGCAAAAATAATCAAGAAAGAAGGAAAACAATATACAAACCTGTACACCACAGCGGAACTCTCACATTAGATAACTATCGTCATCCATAAAATGCTTTTGACGTATAAGCGACATCAAATACAATCGGTGAAGGTTCATACCACGACTGTAAAAGTAACCATTTATTTAATAAGCGATTAACTTGTCCAATAGTAAAATAACCCTCCAGTTGAATAGTTCACAAGGGAGGAACAGATATCCTGAACTGTTACTGTAGTTGTATTCGCTCAAGAGCTGTTAATTTGGTCTAGAACCATGGTTTGTAGTGGTAAGAAAGAATACTCTTAATAAGTGGAAGAGCTACAAGACTTGTATACACAACTCTTGTACTTAGAGCATAAATGTCGTATCTGGATATATTTTTTAAATTATTCAAATTTAATTGCCTTTATAAATCTGAAGTTGCTAAGGTATCCAAAGAGCTATTCTGCTCTGTTTTATTTCGTCGTCATAAAAAGCAATAATTTTATTTTGAAAACATAACATGGCAACCATAGCAGCTAAGAAGGTTTCTACAATGATAACGGTTTCTCCCAAAAAAACAGTATAGTTCTTCTGAAACAGGTCTTCATGCCTGAGATGAAATCTTTAAAACTCAATAATCCGGTCTCGATCCATCGAGAGTTTCTGTTGAAACCATTAATGACATTAATATCAGTAGTAGTAAGGTTCAAAGTCTTGAAATTTGCATTCGTCACTTCTCCATCCAATTCTCTTTCGATTTATGCATCATATATTGTACTGTATAACATAATAATACTAATGATAGGCTAGGAACAAGAATATGTTTCCAATACATCGATAGGTCATCGATAGAGAGGCTGATATCGATTTACTACTAGCAAGGACAGTTTGCAGCTGGTACTATCGGATCCTGGCCGCTGTTACTAGGTATTAATGTCCCATAAATATCCTCCAAGTCGTGGCCGAGTTAATCGGCCCTGCAGAAGACACAAGGGACGAAGGATATAAAATAAAATATTTAGCCTGAGCGAAGACATCACGTAAGCCCAGGGCTCCCATCAGCGTATACTGCCCTCCTAGCCCTGAATTATAAACTATCGAGATGGTATTACGGCTCTACATTTTATTAACGGTGCACCTGCCTTGCTTTCTGAACCAGTCCACGGTCACTGAACCAGTAAAACACCGTTTTTTTTTTCTAGAGAAAAAATCCTCCGATATCGTAATTACGCTTAGAAACTTCGCAAAAAATAAAACATATCCTTTAGAACAAACTATATGATGGTTTCATTGGACGATTTAATTGACTAACTGAGAGTAGATCATATTGAAGATGAAAATCTTGAATTCTCACCACCTCGACTTTATGAGGAGATGTGGCATTGCGATGATAAAAATATGATTCAACGTTCCAACATACATGGAAAATCCAACCCAGCAATGGTGTTTATCTGACAGTCTAGCGGAGTAGACGTTATAATTCGGGTTTTAAGACGAATGAGACTATTACAGTACTACAAACCTATGCTAAGTGAAAAGAAAGGAAAAATAATAAAATAGCTAATCCTGATATTTTTCAACTAATTATTTAGTATGAGAATGTTCACATAAATATATTATTTTTATGTGAGGCTTTCAGTTGAGAGAATGACTAACTCTAATTTCGACATTTTTGAGTAAGGTTATTTTAATGATATTTCTAGTTGGGGAATTTATAATATCTCTATATACAGTAGTAAGTTGATTCCAGAGTAGATGACTGTAGTGGTGAATAAAGGTATACATTTTCCCAATAAAAATGTCACTAAAATTAATAATAAAAAAATTTGAAATTGGAGTTAGTCGTTCTGCCAATTGAAAGGCTCATTTAAAAAATATATATTGTTGATGAAACGGTTGACAACACAGAGAAAAGTCAAGAAATATTATTTATGTTCTTTCATCGGATAACTTTTTTTTTTCCCTCAGTATTTATTTTTGTTATCTGGTCTTTGCCTAGCCCTGATGAAAGCTGGATACCTATGCCGAAGTCGGCAAAAAGAAAGTAAATAATTGTTTGTGTACTTTTAATGATTGCAGACATCAACCAAGTATTGTAATATAGCATCAATTAATAAATAAAGATCTATTGAATAAATGAATACATCATCATTTAAAATTTAACACCGCCTAACTAGATTCTCGCAACTACTTAATTTCTTTACTAATGACTTCCTTCTTATAATTTATAACAAAGTTCAGCAAGACCTTAAACTGTATCTAAGATACAGTACAAGGAACATCTTACAGCATATATAAGAAACGAAGCAATATATAAAACTTGGGTTAGATGCTGTAAAATGTTCCTTGTGCTGTATCTTAGATACAGTTTAAGGTCTTGCTGAACTTTGCTTAGTTTATTTAATCTTTATCTCTAGACTTTTAATCAGGGTGGTGGAGCTCATCTCTATCTTAATTGTATTACATATGAAAAAATAATGTGATGAGAATTAAAATAATAAACAAAGTGGGAACAGCATATCTTCATAATAACGCGAATAACAACGGATTAATGGATGAGGTAAATATTCACAAAAGTATCTAAGATAATAGAACATGAAAAAACTAATCATACTGAAATAAAAAAAATCGATGGGCTAAAATAACATTTTGCGCTCATCTGAACGTGTCCATTTCGAAATATCTATTCCGAAATATTACAGCAAGAATTTATTCTTTAACTATTCAAGAAACCACTTAAAGAATGTAAATAAAAATCAATTTTAAATTCCGTTATTTTTTCACTTTTCGTCAAAAAAAAAAAAAAAAAAAAAAAAAAAAAAAACCCTGGGAACCTTTAAATTTAAACAAGATATTTGAAAAACGGAATTTATTATACCATGTCGTGCATTCCGAATTAATATACAATAAAACCATTTAGGTAAGACCAACCCCGTTATTATTATTGTTAATTCTTTTTAAAAATAAATTAAATATATTTTACATGTAATAAGTCGTAAAAGCGAAAATTTGTTTTAAAAGGTTATTGACAGAATCAATTATAAATATCTATTATTTACATTAGTATCAAAAGGACATAGTGGTAAGAGAAGAAGAGAAATCAACTTACAACCAAATGAAAATAAAATCAAATATATGTTAGTGAGCTGAAAACAAAATCCTGTATCGAGTATAAGTCCGAAATTGTATGAATTTTTCCTCAATATTTTCCATCGCATTTTCTCTCAGTTTTTTTGTTTCTATCTTTTTCCTCCAGCTATCTATGTTGGAAAGGAGTAATTTATATTAAGTATAAATTTATTCAGGTAGAATTTTTTTCTTGGTTGTTTTTGGTACAACTTTCTTGACTGAATTAGCCGGATGATTACCAAATTCTCAAATTATCGTAGCTGATTTTTGTATTCCTCATTAGCAGAGGTTTGATTACAGTTAAGACCTTGGCGGTCGTTGGCGCGAGGTACTTTCCGACGGAAAAAGGAAATTCCAGGATCCGTTGAGTGATAACTTAATCTATGAAGATACGACTTTTAAAAATTTATTTAGAAATAACTTATTTAAAGAACTTATTTGACTCGTTTCCAAAAGTTACACTACAAAAAATTCTTTTTAGAATTCAGTAAAAACGTCTAAAATATATTTAATGATTTACAACAGGTTGTATGATTAATGTGGCAGAAAAAGGCTTTTTACTTATATTTTATTGAATATCTTTGAAACTAGTGTTGTTATTCGTGCCTAAACTATAGGAAAATATGAGTTAACTATGTCAGGCAATAAAAGCATAGAAATTTGAATTATTATAACACCTTGAAAATAGGGGTTTTTGCCGCACTCAGACAACTGTGCGTCGTCCTATAAAAACATGACTAGCCAGCAACACATAGTCATAAATCGAAAAAAAAAATGGAAATACAAATACGTTAGTAAGTGAAATATCAAATCGAAAATCGTATCAGAGCAGGCTTGATGTAAAAAAGTGAATCCGGCCTAACGGATCTCTAGGGAATGATAAAAACATTCGCTCACAGAGAATTCGTTAAATTGGCTTTTCGATACCTGGTATTCAATATAATTAAAAATTGATTACAACTTGTTTGAGAACAACAATATTCCAGAAAAATGTATCAAAGGCATCTTCGTATAATGGATTGAATATTTGTTCCAACAAAAAGGCCAGATTATATTAAATATCATACACGCATTAATATTAATGTTATTTTTCAATATCATAACAACTACTTTGTTTTTTTATTTACCGGTAGACTAATTTAATAAATAAACCTTGCTTGATAACTTGGTTTATTATTGAATAAATGGAATCAGTCTAGCTTCTCCAAGTTGGTTATAAGATTGAAAAGCAAACAAAATGAAGCAACGTTTTTGAAATATCGAAGAAATACGGAAATCCTCATCCTTGACCTGATTTAAACATAATTTATTTTTCCATCTCCTCAGTAATCAATCTTCCGAATATATGTAAAATAAAGTTATTTTGTACTTTAGAGATGTTGGTTACATTATATCTATAACCTATATCTATGTATGTGTCATATTGCTTATTTGTACAAATAAGTGAACACACCAGTATGTAATCATCTTTAAATTCATGTGTCAACTTCAAGATCATATGTTTAGTACAGTGTCTTTATTTTTAATATTAAGAATTTTTAATATTACGAAACATTTATATGCTTCTTTATTTTAATATTGAGGATAGAGAACTTTGTAAATTAATTAATTTTAATTGTCATTTAATTATTCATAATCGCCTGACAAACGCCATTTCTTTGTTCGTTGTAGTTATTCTGAGGGGACTAAATGTCCCAGAATAAAATTTACTTACTTTCTTTCTTTCAAGAACGGTAGCTTGAAAATGCATTGTATGAGATCCATACTAAGTATTTCTAAAAATATTTATTGTTATCTGTCTTTGGTTGCTATGGTAGCTTTGAGAAATATATATTGGGCCAAAATATGAGACATTTTTAGTTAAAAAGAGAAATTTTTATGGGAGAAAATATCAATCAACAATAGATAGATATATATATTTGTAGTTGGTGGGACTTAACTACATTTTCGGTAGAATATCCTCGCCCTTAATTATTAAAGTTACGTGCCAAGAGCCTTTGTGCATCCTAGGCAATAAATAATTGATGATCAGACTTTAACTGTCTTAATCATATGAACCATTTTAGTACTAAAATTAGTACTAAAGTAAGAAATATAATTAACATGAAATATATTACAAAAACCGGGAAATCCCTAATCTACGTACACCTGGTAGAGAGTTATAGCAATTGCCTTAACAATTTACCAAAGCGTTTATGTAGATATGCAGGTACATAACCTTTGGGCATTGGATCAAGATCTTACATATACTACGATATCAAAACAAAAATTAAGCAATATTTAAAATCTACATTTTGCACAATAATTTGTCAGTGTTCCAAACACTCAAGGAATCTCAACGAATAATTTGAGCCATCGAACTGAGAAATGGGTACAGCCATTCCGCATAAAGAATAGATACATAGCTTTTAGCTAATTGAATAAAAAAAAAAAAACTACTGTTCATTTTTCCTACTTTTGGTGTCTTGAAGTTTTTTTAATTTAATATGTTCACTGAACATATTAATTAGAACATTAATGATGAACATATTAGGAGGACTCATCAAGTTTTGAAAATGACCCTTAGTATGGTCGAAACGCCAATTGATGCGTAATAATAAAATGTTGGTGAAAAATAGCATAATTTATTGTAATAAATTTAAAAAAAAAAAAACGTTTTACACAATAGTTTTTACATGTTTTGCGCCCAAATTGTTTCTGAATATTCTAAACGAATGATTTTGAACCATTGGACATAAAAATCGATCCAGCCATTCGCTTAAAATAAATCGTAGCATACCTTTCAGCTAACATTATAAACATATAATCCACAGTGTGACTTCATTGTCGGGTAAGAAGTACCAATAGGTAATAAATAAACCAGCAATGTACATAATACTAGATATAGTTCAAGTATTTTGTATTATTATTGAACTTTGTTAGTTTTAACTTGATTACCTATAAGCGCTGTATGTTACTTGTATCTCTGAATTAATTTTTAACATTATCAAAAATAACTGAGTGCCGATTATTTATCAACTATGACAAAAAATAAAATAAAGATTTTTTTTTATAAATATTGAATAATACTCCAGTACACTTTCTTGAGTTGGTTTGTCTTTAAAAACCGCGTACAGCGGGACGAGTAAGGAAAATTTAGTGACATCTATTTGAATCTGTCCAAATCTTTTTTTTTTTTTAACTCCAGAAACTAGATAAACTGTTTAATTGATACTAACTGTTGTTCGTGGAGTTTTCGAGAATATTTTCAGTTGGAACAATATATATTTTTCACTGTTTTTATTCTTACTTCAATAAGAAAAAAATAATAATTTAGCCGAAGTCGGAAGGTTTCCATTGCTCGTCAGGAATCTCGTGCGGCGCTAGGGATACCCGACCCACAGTAGGGTTCGGTGGCGCGGGTTAGTCTACCCGAGGCCTTGCAGGAGAAGATAAAAAACTTTTAATCAGGATCACACTTAGCTCGATGAGGCTAAGTAACGAGGACCATGAATTATAAAAACAATGCTAGTAACTCCCCTCAACTGCCTTTTAAATCAACCCTTGAGAACAATAGAAATTTAATTACAAAAGAGGTGGCGGTAGGGCTCGGCTAAGGGAGGGGGGTTTAAAAGTGATTCCTTAAGAGGGGGCATGAATTTTAACAGCCGAGTGGGGAAAAAAAAAGAAAAAAGAAAGAAAGAAAAGTTTCTTCTCCAAGAAAAAGAAGTTAAATAATAAAGAAGAGTGTAATAAATCCGAGACCGGCCTAGCTCTGCTGGTAATTAGAACGTAAGGCAAGGCAACAACTGCACCATGGAGATCCCGACTTGTTCTGAGCAAACTTCCCCCATTATCGACCATTTTAGTCATTAATATTGGATAATAATTTTCCTCAACAGGTCTCGACCAAAACTTCCCCAACCATGAAAAGTTACAAACCTTCCTTCATTGCTTTTTGTATAAGGAACAAAGTAGTATCCTTTAGTTGATACTTCATATTAGTTTTCGTGGTTTTGTCAATTTTTTATGAGCTGTTGATATTCTGATAATGTTTCCATTACTTTAACACTAGCAGATGTTAATAATATACATAAAATGACAGCTCATTTAGTAATATTGCAAGTAGAAACGAAGAAATAGCCAAACTGGAGAAAATAAATACATCCATACACACCTCAATAACTGTTAATAACCAACTCTTGAAGTTAGTAAGAACTGACACTGATGGCAGTTTAAACATTATTTTTCATGAAAGCCATATTTCTAACCATGGCTATTATAACTATTCATAAAATTTAAAACATGTGTTATAAAAAATAAAAACATTAACTAACTCATACCAAGGATACTATACAAGCAATTTTCAGCGAATTAAAACAAAAAGAAATCGAACGCTTACACTTACCAACTTAAGTTCTTTTGGACCTACGCATTCACACGTTCACGAGACAGACAAAAAGACCCATAAACTTTCCAGTCTACAAATTTCAGAACTGTAACAAATGCTCCATGGAACGTCACAAACACACAGAAGCTGGATGAGAGATCTTTACGCTTAGCTATTAATACTAAATTCAAATTAGGAAGAGATGCCGCTGGGCGACTTCTTGGCATCATAATCACTGGTTATCCGTAATTCTGACAGGAATCAGTGAAGAATTAAAGTTAAAAAAACTTCATAAATGGCACAATTGCGTCATTGCCACTTTCATAGTAATCTTGCTAGTTATTTAATAATAATAAAAAATGATACACCTAACAGAAGTTGTAATAGTATTAAATACGTAGAAGAAGAAAAATATAAGAAAAGAAAGTTTATAGAAAAAATAAATTATTGATACAACAAGGGTTTGAAACAGATAATTATTTTTCTCAAAAAATCGAGTAATAATTATTATATTTGATTTTTAATTTAAAAATAATGATTTATAAATAAAAATTTAAATCTATCTTTGATTCTATTAAAAATAATGATCACTGAGAGATATTTACATAAATTAAATATTAATATGTATGTATACATTATTGATGTACATATTTTATATATTTGTTTTTTCTTTTAATTTTTTGTGAGCCAAAATCTATAACGAATATCGGATGCAAAGAAACTCCGTTGATGATATTAGACAACAATATTTTCCACCATTTACACCAGACTCAAATATATCATAGAAATTACGAAAAAATTATATTTCTGATTAAAGTATTACTCAATAATTATTATTATTGTCAATTGAAAAAAAAAAATGTTCAAAATAATGATAAGAATGTGATTTTCATCACTTATGTTCAAAAATAAAAATTTCTCTTAATAAAAATGATCAAATGATTTTTAAACATCCCAGATAAAAATTGTGATAAATTTTATTTAGATTTTTTTAATTATAGATTTCAAACCCTGAATACAACAAGTAAAGGACATCGTTAAACAGCAATCAAGTATATATATATTTATTTATTTATCCTATTTATTTATGTTTTAATAGTTATGTAAAGAGAAACATTAGTTGTAAGCAACAACATAAAATTCAATGTAAATAATTATACAAATATACTGTTGAATAAATAAACATTCATATATTCAAACATCCACGTATTAAAATGTTGATGCATTTAATGAAGTTTACAATGTGACTGGAGTCTATTAATAAACTGTAACTTTATATTAGCTAACAAAACTATTACATAAAGCTATACTTAAAGAAACATAATATAGTTTAACGTTTTTCCGGTCTCACAAGTCCAAATAAAATGAATCCTTTAACTTGTTTACATAATAATAATAATAATAATAAAAGGCTTAGCGAACCCGAAGGTTCGATGCCAACACCACCAATCGCTTATTACACACCTCCCTCCAACGTTCGCCGTCCAAACCCAGTCCTTTCAGATCGGCTTTAATGCAATCTTCCCACCTTCGCTTCGGTCTACCCCTCTCACGCTTACCATTCGGCACAGCAAATATTAACCTTTTAGGAATTCTCTCGTTACTAAGCCTAACAACATTACAAGCCCATTTGATTCGCAGCGATGAAATTACCTCAATTATATTACCCGGATACAGTTCAAGCAATTCGGCGTTGTGTAACCGTCTGAACTCTCCGGTTAACTCATCTTTCTTCGGTCCGAATATTCTACGTAATACTTTATTTTCAAAAACCTTAAGACGCTGCTCATCCCTTAATGTATGCGGCCAAGTTTCGCATCCATGAAGAACTATAGGCAAGATAATTGTTTTATAGATTCTAATTTTTAAGTTCCGGGACAAGAGGCGCGAACTAAGTAGTTTTGTCACAGAAAAATAACAAGCATTTACCGCCTTCAGTCTCACCTTAATCTCTTCTTCAATTTCGTTTTTTCTAGTTATCGTGTTTACATAATAAACATAAATAATAGTTTTCTTTAACCATTAGCAATAAACCAAGTTAACTTTTATGTTAATAATAAACATTAAAATGAAAATAGAATAATCCATCGAATCATTTACTGACTAATGCTTCATCGGTAGTATGTACGAGAAGCCTAAAATTGTTGGGATTGGAGGCTGCTGGGATCCAAGGAAGCGGTGGAGTGTTATCTTAGAACCCCCGATTCCTACCCAACCAAGGACCTCCTATTCCAGGTCCTCCAACATCGGAAATCGAAGATGCCTAACTAATATAACTCACTAGCAGGTATTGAGCTCCTCCTATGGCGTTTATGTTTACCCAACGGGCCTTTCATTGATTAAAATTAATAATTTAGCTCATACACATTCGAGCAACTACAAAAGAAAAGATACAAAAGTTGCTTGGTTTAAACATGCCCATACCCATCACACTATGAACAGAATTAGAAATAAATATTTTATTTATGATTTCTTATACAAACACAATAACGCAATTATAGAAAGCAATAAAAATAAAAATTGAGGCTAATAAAATGATTTATTCATGTTGTTGCAATTATTACTTTTACAAATACATTCAATACTTATATTTTAAAATTTATATGTTTGAGTTACTCTTATGACCTAATGAATATAAAGCAAAACATCTGAATCATACGTTTCATATTATATATTTATTTATTTTAGAAGACTATTTTCAATTAAAAAAAACAAAAAAACATTTAGGCTAATTTATACGCGTCAAATTTATATATTTTAAAAATACATAATGGATAACCTGACAAAGGCTAACTTTAGAATAAATTGATTCCCTTGAAACAGGCCTAAAAGAGATTTGTTGTTTTCTTTATTACAAACAATAGCTAATTTTTTAATATCTTTTTTACTTTTTCTTTTAAATAACTTGAAAATGCAGATACTCGGGTATACAGCAAATTGTAAAAAAGAACTTTTAAAAAATAAGCGCAAGATACATCGAGCAATTCAGAAGATGAAGGATAGAAGAAAATAAGTTCACATTAATTCACAATTACCTCAAAATGAGCTGTACATACACCAATCCGTAACTTAAGTACTTTTCTTATCATTAAAAAAAAAAAAAACTACAATGATCGGATGGGAAATATATCTATAGCCTTTCATACTTGAGATCAACTGACTTCGGAATATTATAACGTTATGACGAGTTTGTTAAGTTCGATTACGTCTTTATTTGAAGTACATCTTTTTTTTTAATCAACCAAAGACCATTTCAAACAGAAATGTTTATGAAAAAGTCAAATTTTTCCTCAATCTAAGTATGTTTTCTGATCATCAGGTAATGAAGTTCATCATTTTAGTTACTGGAGGTATGAATAAAAAGTAAATATATATATTTATCTACTACAGTAGTACTTTTCAAGGCTACTCAATGTTCTAATATATGATGTCTTCAAGGAATATATAAGCCCTTAACTATAACATTTTTTATTCTATTTCCAACTACGTTTCGAGCAGATAAGCTCATTAAGAAGAGGAGTTTTGTATTTGGTGAACTCAAAATGGTTAAATGAAATTATAATATAGAAATACATTTTAGTAGATAGCTTTTTGGTAAGTTCTCACTTTTTATATGACAAGATCATAAGCGATCATTGTTGTAAATTATCTTTGTTAATTTTTATTTGTAGATGACTGATTAATCAGCTCGAAACGTCGTTGGAAGTAGAATAAAAATGTTCATAGTATAAGGGCTTATGTATTCCTTGAAGACATCATATATAATAAATGTATATTTAACTAGATTTATGATAAACGACTAATACAAATTGGTCCAGAAATCTTTTTAGGTCCAGAAATAAATAACTGTTGAAATAAGCACGATGACACACGCAGACCATTTATAATCTAATTTCTACATGTAAAGTATATAATTACCATGATATTAACAAAATACCTGTAGTAGAATAACGGAAAATATATATCGTGAGTTTATTGAAAAAATTATAAAGTGAAATTTTATAATATTTTATCAATAAGTAATTTGATTAAATTAAATCAGAAAATTGTGCACTAATTATGGCTTTGCATCGATAAATAAGGACGAAATTTACAAAAAACTATATGCGGTGTGCCAACGTACGAATAATCAATTTAACCAAGGATTTAGTTTTGACATGTTATATTTTAAATTTACTATATGGTCCGAGTATGTCATCAAACGTTTAAGGTTCTTTAAGATTAGCTATTTATAATATTGTTGTAAATTTTCTGGGAGGAAGCAACTATAGGACAAAAGTTGGTCCTATCCTATTGTGTAATGGGGGGACTATAGAGTGGAGGTAGAGCGAAGAGCAATAAAGAACAATACACGCCACCCCATTAATCCCCATTAAATATGCCGGAAAAAAATCTTTTGTATTCCTCTGGGACAACCTCTCTCTCTCTTCGAGCCTAAACTGATGATCCCATATTGAAGGCGGCTTTTTAATTTGCAATTAAATATGCTTTAAAAACTAGATAAAAAAAAAAATTAAAGGCCAATGGCCAATCAATTTGCTTAATACATCATTTCATTATTGCTCGCAAGCTGTGTTTAGTTAAACTCACCATTTTATGGAAGTATTATATTTGCTATATAAAATACAATATACGCTGGGACTCAAGTTAAATTTTTACGCTTAATAAAACCAATGTGCCTCCAGTTTAGCACCATCTTTAGTATCAGTAATTATTTGAATGGTATAAAAACTGAGTCGCTTATTGAGAAAGAGAACCCCTATAGATTTGAATGGAAATCGAGATAAGTATAGATTCCCGTGTAAAAACAATTAATGAATCCGATAGTGTAATTGTTTTTATTTTTTGAGAAGGAGTTAGTCGGGGGTGCGGTCAAATAAATAATAATTTAAAATATATTAATTATTTTAATTTTTTTTTTAAACTTTTATTATGATATTTATAACTGTATTAGTATGAATACATCTAGTAAATTTGTACAGAGAAATATTATTACATGAAACACGCTTGTTGAGAAACTACCCACTGGTAGCACTCTAATAATTTGTCTACATGAGAAGATCACGAGGCCATCTTCTTTTCAGACGCCTCGGAGGGTTATCAGGAATCGAAGAGGAAGCAAGGTTAGAAACAAGAGGATTCGGATGGTTATGATGTTTATTATGGAAGGATAGGTATCTGGATTTGGCCAAATCGGAAACATATGGAACATTGAGGTCTTTATGGATTATTTTATTAGTGACAAAGTAAGGAGCATTGAGGATTTTACGAAGGATTTTGGATTGTAAGGATTGGATGCGAGAGGAATTCGATGGTTTAGTGGAGCCCCATAGCTCCACTCCGATTTTAATTTTTGCCAACCTAAATATAAGAAGAAGTGGTTTCACACCTGTATACGTAAATGATAAATTGTACTACTTATCATAAAAAAAAAAAAAAGTTACTAGGATCGTAAATCGTTCTTATTCATCTAAATGGATAAATAAATATCAAAACCCAAACATCAAATGCGGAAGATTACTCCTTATATCACATCGAAAAAAATAAAAGGTATAGAGACCGCAACAAATCAATAAATTATTAATGAGAAGGAATTAGTCGAGGGTGCGGTCAAAAAAATTAAAAAAAAATTAAAATATATAAATAATTTAAATTTAAATTAAATTAAATTAAAATAAAATTTAAATTAAATTAAAATTAAAATTATTTATATATTTTAATTTTTTTGACCGCACCCTCGACTAATTCCTTCTCATATCATATCAACGGTCAACCATCTCTACATCATTAATAAATTATTAAATGTATTTTTCAAAGAAGATGAATATTACAACAGATATGGGTCAAAAAGTTTTCTGATTTTATTAAAACGAGAAAAAATAATTTAGAACAACCTATAAATACTCAAATAACAATATATAGTCTATAAGAACTTTGAAAAAAAGAAGAAAAAATACACAGAGATCGTCAAAAAACCTCTACATTATATTTTAAAGCTACTTTATTTTAAGCCCAGCATATACAGCAGCTCCCGATGTTCGGGCAACGCATGCATTATCCAGGCAAATAATGGAAGGTTTTTTTCACTTTGAGTATAACGGAACAACTTAACACCCGAGGGAATTGTTAATTAGCTGAATAGTATATGAAAAAAATCATTATGATATTCATTAAAAGAATTATTTTTGTAAAAATAATGAAGCAAGCCAATTAATTTTTACCCGACTATTGTAAAACAGTGGGTCATACGTTAGGATTGATGTGTGTGGGTCATGTAATCCGCGAAACGATACGATTTTTGAATTTTAATCGATCGGATTTTAAGTTTCATGGCTCAAATTATTCAGTGAGATTCCGTGCACGGTTTGAAATAATTTCATCTAAAAATTTCGATCCATCATTGAGTAAAATGTGTTTATGAGGAGCTTTACCGAATCTTAACGTCCGCGTCAAGATCTTTAAAACAGAATTAATCCTGCCTCAATAAACCAACTTTTGAACCATCTGAGTATTAAAATCTCCTCATTTCTTCAATGGCATTTTATCTTAGTTATAGTAAGGTTTTCCTGTTGCAATTATCTCCAGCAATCATGATGGTCCTGATGATTAAACAATATTATTCTTAGGTTGAAACAAAATTTGAATTCTTCATAAACATTTGTTTTTAAAAAAATTATCTTTTGTAAATTAAAAACTGAGTGATGTCCTACAAAAACTGGAAGAAATCTCTAATAATTGGCATCGATATGGTCAGCTAATCTCATGTTTGAAAAGGCACAACATATATTTTCTGATGATTTTAGTTTTTAGAAAGGGTACGAGTACTTTGTTACGGATGGTGTTCCTTCTATAAATATTATGGATTAATTAATGTAAATGTATAGAAAATTTTAAAACAAAATTGACCCCTTCTCGAATCGTTGACTTTTAAAACAATATGAATTTTGAAACCTCCTATTTTACTTTCCTACCTATACTAGGTAAGGAAAGTATTGCAATCGGATCAAATTTTCCGATATGCGGTTTTTGACGGATCTATACGTTTCAGAGCCCACTGAGTCCGAAAAACACATTTTTAGCCATTGGTCTGTCTGTGCCAAGATTTTTTCGGGAACTACTGAACCGATTTTGTTGCTTCTTTTTTTATTTTATAGGGTTTTGACTACTGATGTCTGAAATAGGTAGGAAAGTCGTGTGAGTGGACACACCAGATTTTTTTTTAATGGCTTTTATTGTATTTATAACATTTATGGTTTTAAGTTTTGGAATTCTTCACCACCCCGTGAAAATTTCTTTCGTTGAACCTTTTTCATAAAAATTCGTCACTCCTCAGAGCCGGAAAACACACCTATACTGCCTTATTATATATAATGTAGACATCCTTCCAATATTCTAATTTGTTTTCTTGGTTTGTATGGATTTTAAAAATGTTCGCTGATACCGAAAATGGATTTTTGCTGACTCAGGATGCGGTCGAACTGACAACTCACACCTATAAGTTTTGGAAGACAAGTGATCAGCCAGCAAAGCAATGTTGCAAGTAACTTCTTATAGATTTGCAGAATCGCAGGTGATATTTCTTCTGGAAGAAGACTATCCCGGGGACCCAGTATATAGAGGATAGGAGACAGGCCCAATATGTCGCTAGGAAATCCTTTTGAAGCCCGAGCAAGGAACAGGTATTAGCAGAGCTACCATTAGTCACTGCTTGGGTAGTTTGTCACCCTACCCGTCCTCTTATCTGATAACCTTCCGGCAAAAAACACCCACCCTGCCTCCCCTAGTGCCCCCTCTATTTTCATACTCAATGCTACCTATTACACATCCTCCAGGAAAGGCACGCTTTTCCGCATACATAGTCTTATCCAATGATATCCTTTCCTATTTAGTCGGGCAACATAAGCGATAATGACGAAGGTGGCCAGATAAGATAAACCAGAGAATCATTAGCGAAAGCCCTCATCATCAATTCTTGTTCTTATACTTGTTCCAAGCTCTATAAAAGAGCAAACTGGCTTAAAGTTTTTTTGTTTTCTCAACAGCAGATCTATTGAAGTACAGATTGTCGCTATATACGTAGCTGAGTCACAGTGGTACGAAAACTCAAATGCGACCTTTCAACTTCGACAATGCGAAAATAACTGGAAATTTTATACCATAGCGTAAATTGTGTAAATTGTTAATATGTATTGGTTCTAAACAGTTGAAATGAATCTTCAGTGAACAACCTCATGTGATGTCCTGCTAAAGTGTTATAAAGTATAATAACCTAAAATTAATCCTCCACTTGTTATAACTTAGTTCTTCAGTTGTTTATTTTCTTATTTTTCTTCATTTTTTTTTTTTACTTTTATGATGATATTTACAACTGTATTAGTATGAATACATCAAGTAAATATGTACAAAGGAATAAAATAACATGAAACACGCTTGTTGAGAAACTACCCATTGGTGGCACTCTAATAATTTGTCTACATGAGGAGATCACGAGGCCATCTTCTTTTCAGACGCCTCGGAGGATTATCAGGAATCGAAGAGGAAGCAAGGTTAGGAACAAGAGGATGGTTATGAAGTTTATTATGGAAGGATAGGTATCTGGATTCGGTCTAATCGGAAACATATGGAACATTGAGGTCTTTTTGGATTATTTTATTTGTGACACAGTAAGGAGCATTGAGGATTTTACGAAGGATTTTGGATTGTAAAGATTGGATACGAGAGGAATTTGATGGTTTAGTGGAGCCCTACAGTTCAACTCTATAAGTCCAAGTAGGTCTTATTATAGTCAGGTATATGAGTCGTTTGTAATTAATGAGAAGTTTAGAGCGTTTCTCTAGTAAGTGTTGGAGTAAACGGAAACGTCGAGCAGTTTCTTGTCGTTTCAGTCTTGTATGAGGATTCCAAGTGAGACGTTTGTCCAGCTGGAGTCTAAGGTATCGGATTTGTTCTACAGGGATAAGTGGGGTGTTATTAAAGGATACTATGGGGCAGCAAGTCATTGGTTTACGACGATGTTTTTTTATTAAAATGCTGTTTAATACATGACTTGTGATAACCATAAATTAATAAAAAATTTCGAGAAAAAAAAATATTATTCACTTCAAACTTTTTTTAGTTTTCCGCAACTATGTGAGCAGATTATCATCCTCTTTTGTCAAACATTTTCTGGTTTCCTACCTCAAATTGTCTTACATCCAGATCCAGTTAAAACGAAAGTAGTAAACATAAGATGAAGACATTATATTAACCTTCCCTGCATATTTATAAAATTAAAACAAGCTTTAACAAAACCAAAGACATGTTAAGATCGAGTGTGCTAACGGCCATATTTAACACATTAGTCTTTTTTTTTTTATTGATTTATTTATTGAGTATTACAAAAATCTGTCACATGGATACTAGTTATAGTGAGGTAGGATAACATTCAAACTATATGTAGAAAAAAATATAAAATAAATAGAAGCAAAATAACAATAAATATAACTAGTCTTACATAAGTTTTTCGACTTAAACAATACTTCACACTTAGTTGCCTAAATACTCTTGATGTTGTATTAATCGAAAAAGAACGCCATACGTTGGTAAATATAAAAATAAATATACCGTTACTTTGTAAAATCCCATAAAATCATACACAGAGTATTAAAAAAAAAAACATTCCAATCAGACCAATTTAATCTCTGGACCCTGCCCACTGATATTCCCCATCCCCGACATGCGGAAGTTTGTCCATATTTTTTTTTTTAAACATACACGAAACGTAGATGAGATTAATAACGAAGAATATTGAGGGTGTCTATAAAAAAAAAAACTTTTTATGAAATTCCCCGATTTTTCAACATTTGTACTGGGATATGATTTTAACGCGATACCTTAAAAATGTCTTTACTTATGGAGTTTTTACAAATTTCCTGACATCTTCAGATTTAAAAAAATTACAGACATTTCCAGTATTTACGGTAAACCTCTCTTATACCGGATATAAATCATGTATTGTAATAATACATTGACAGAAAAACAATTAAGATTGATCGCAAGCCACATTATAATGTTGAATTATTTATTATACTCATGAGACTTATAAATAACGGCCCACTTTTAATTATTATTTGAAGTGTTTAATAATATATTTTTTTATATAAAACATTGTTATGTTCTATTCATTGCTTATCATATGAATTTAGAAATATTTTAAATTGTTAAGCATTTGATTTAATAAAGAATTAACGAAGATAAGGCAAACCGATAAAAAAACACCGTTAAAATTTATTTTCTTAATATATCTTACTAACATAAGATATTGCGATACTGTACTGGTTTATGAATTATGAATCAATAGATAGAAATTGTGATTCACATATTCTGCGTTTGAAATCGATAATTAAAAAATTCAAAATAAAATCTGATCAAAATTTGTATTTTTTTTTATTTTTTTATTTGGGTTTTATACAACTTAAGGAGTCATATCCCCAAATTTTTATTTGAAATTAAAAAAAAATTATTTGATAATTTTTAAATAGAACTATTTTTATTTTTGATCATTAGCGATAAAAATCATATTCTGATTATTATTTTTTACAAATAAGAACAACAATAATTTTTAAGGAATCCTTTTTTAAAATCAGAAATATAAATTTTTCGTAATCTCTATAGTATATTTTGAGTCTGGAGTAGTAAGCAGCTGAAGAATATTGTCAACTATTAAGAAGTGAACATCATTATTCCCGAAATTCATTAGAAATTGAGGCTTAAAAAATATATACATACTGCAGGTACCGCGTGCACAATTAAAGCGATTTTAAAAGAAAATAATAAATTTTTTTTTAAAAAGTGTTACGAATTGATCGCGAAAAAATAATATAATTTACTATTCCAATAACAAACATTGCTCGTGAAGTTCCATAATGCCAGTAATGCATACATCTTAAAACGTTTTGCATTGTGGAATTGAAGCAAACCGAGGAAGTGAACCATCCATTCCCAATGGAGAAGGGAAACTCTTAAATGATGGATCTCGGCCAAAGCTGAGCTATGAGCCTTGAGGGAATCCATGCATTACTTCAACAATCTAAGGAGGGCTAGAGGTAAATCGTTCTCACCCAATTCAGGCCACCGTTTCGTCTTATTAATGGGCTCTATAAATATTTGTGTATCCAGCATAATAATCTACGTTTGTATTTATTTTATTGTCATGTACATCATTTTGAATTATAAAAAGATAAGTAAAATTTAAAAAGAAAAACAAATAACTAACAAACATAGAACCCCCTTTATTAATACAATAACCAGAAGTAAAAATATCATAGAAAAATATGTCAAAGATAAAAATGTATAACATTCCTAAATAAAAAAGAATAAAACATCAACAATTAAAGACATTACTGGATGAAAATGCTGCGTCACAATTTTCGCATTTCTAATTAAGAACGACAAACAAAGTTGAATACTTGATGGTTGGCCGTTGTATATAATTGAGTAAGAAGATGGTCCGGGGTAGCGGTCATAAAAAGGCTAAAATAGTGAGAAATTTTTTTATAAATTAAAAGCCGACGTTTCAAGCAGACTTTCCAGGTCTTTTTCAGGGTTATGACGAACAAGATACAAAAGGATAAAGAAAAATTTGGAAGTTACATAATATTTAGATAAAATAGACGATCTGAATAAAATTATAAACAGTATCAATAAAAAGTTGTATTTAAATATTATGTAACTTCTACATTTTTCTATATCTTTTTGTATCTTGTTCGTTCCAGCACTGAAGAAGACCTGCAAAGTCGGGGTGAAATGTTGGTTTGAAATAAAATATTTTTTTCACTATTTTAGTGTTTTTATGATCCCCACCCAGGACCATCTCCTTATGACAAATAATGTTGTTTTTTTAAAGTAAATTTTACATACTTAATAATGATTATATAAATCGTTGGTTTATTGCAAGTCACTAAGTGCATTTTCAGTAGAGCTAAACATTTTAGAAACTTTTTTAAAGAATTTTGTTTTGAATGTCAATACAAAAATATGGTAGGTCCAGTTGAAGTCCATTCAGGACTATTGAGACCAAGATTAGTCCTATCAGATATGATAAACCTTGATTGAAAATGAATAAAACGAATCAAATAAAAATCGTTCTTAGAGGATTTTTGGGATAGTTAAAGGGATAAAAAAAAAAAAGTTGCTGTAATATGGATATATATATCTTACGATATGTAATTTCAGTTTCGCACTAACATTTTTTGAGTTAGACTGTATATATACAGACCATTATTCGAGACTTAATTTGGAGTCAGAGAACTTCATAACATATAGTTGAATAACAGGTTTCGAAATTGTTTGAGATCGCATTATATCCCCTTATTCTATATAACAGTAAAAATGAAATATTTTCAAATAAAAAAAACTATTAAAAATTAAAAACAAAATCAATATTGGAATATATTATTATCCCATCAAATGTTAATCGCACCACCATCAAAAAAAAAAAAGATGAAATAAAATAAAAAAATTATAAAGAAACGTGGAGAGAATCTCTCAGATTAAGCAGTCTAATTTATAATAAGCTTACAAAAAAAAAAGTTCTAAACTGTTTAGCTCCACTGAAAATGAACTTATGTATAATAAACTTGTTTAATATATTGGTGATTTCTATAATGTTTATGTATTGGCCAATTAATATTAACAATTAATACCGTTATCAAATTTTCATTACATTTAAAATAAGAATAAAACAGAAGAAGAAGAAGAAGAAGAAGAATATATACATATATGTATATATATATGTTGAGTATGACTTACCTGGTAGAGTACTTCCAGCGTGACCGGGTAGAGCATGTGCTCTATGACCACGCGAAGGACAGTGTTCGGGCCGCCTTGAGTCTCCGTGTGCCCGCTTAGGGCTTGGGCCGCCTGCAGGGCTGCCTGGGCAGAGGCGTTCTGCAACAAACAACAACAACAACAATGAATTATATTATTCAACAACACCTAGCAACAAAAATTCAACAAGAGACTTATAAGGTAAATGATGTACAATAAATAATTAATGAGTCTTTTTGTTGATAAGAAATGTGTTTCATCCGATCTGCTAAAGTTATGGTTCAGATTGAATCGAATTGACGATTAAGAGTTTATATGAATTCTAGCGATTGAGGGCTTTCTGCTTGTAATTTTAAAAGTATATCCTCATAAGGTAGAAAATAAATTATGTTTTCAATTGTTTGGTAGATTTTTATTATATTGAAAAATATGATTAAGGTTAGATAGGGATAATGGAGGACGCAATAATTTTTTTTTTTATATATTACTGTTTCAATTTTTATTCATAAGTAAATACACAAACACACACACGCACAATTTCATATCTATATATTCTACTTAATTTTCAAAATTTTTGAAACCTAAGTACTTACATATTAATTAATTCTTAAGCTAAAGATCGCGGGAAAAATATGGAGACAATATGTGACCTTGAGGCCTCAAGTTCTCCATGTGGAAAATAGACCAATACCTGAGCCTCAAGATATATACTTTTTACACATCTTTGTAGCCAGCCGTATCGAATCGTTTTATTAAACATTCGTTAAATAACTAAAACATGTATCGTAACCTACAATTTTTTATCTACGAGAAAACGGAGGATTTTTGGTTAATTATTTAAGAGTTAATATTTAATTAATTTAATGAAGTGATATAAATTCATGAATAACAACAACTCACACTATCAACATGAACCGTAGGATGATTTAATAGCAAAACCGAAAAAAAAGTGGTCTACAAAAATATTGGACAGTTTGGCCTATATTACCACGTTATTTTGACATGGGAGCGGAGGTCACGTCGAACGGCTCAATATATTTTTAGGGCACTTTTTTTCGATTTCATAATCAAATTATCTAACAATTCAAGTGGAAATAAAATAAAGGTGATCATCAATTTTTAGAATGTTATTAAAAGACTAAGTTTACCGATCACCAGGTTAGAAAGTGCACCAGTTCCGAAATTTTTCGTAAGTAAAAAAGTTATAGGTTACGATAAGATAAAGTAATTTACGAAGTTTTAGGCGGATGTTTATCTGATAAAAAGGATCACTGATACTATAACTCTTACTATAATATAGTGAGGGGACCTGTCTTTTTCAAGTGTTTAGTTTATCAATTGATACATTTCTCACTCTCAAATTCAACCCTTCATGATATGTTTCATTATTTCACGCTCAAGAGGATAATTTAATATAAATATTAATAATGTCGTCCATTAATTATTTGAAACCGACATGGGGATGGATATAATGTATAAGCAAAATGACAATGATGATAAGTAAATAAGTTATCCAGTAGCGACAGGGAAGTCGTGTTTGTCTCAGACGACTGCCTCAGTCAACAGGAAGACTCCTCTCAATTAATAGGACCCGGTTCGGCTGTTGACTCAAGACCCCTATCACTAGGGAGGTCTTTGGGGGGCATTGCGGGGGCGGGGGCCTATGTAAAGGAGAAGTCAATGGGAGGATAAATAGCTTATTTATTGGCTGGGTCCTTCGACCACTATCGGCAGCGCTAGTGCCCCATTAGTACGATTGCCTCGTTATCTCCGCCAGCTTACATAGCAACCGCCTTTCCCAAAACTTTTCAATTTTTAAGGAAAAACGAAAAAAAAAAAGATAGATCCTCCTTGGGGAGGACTCTGCCCTTTCAAAAGAGTTTTAGCCTAATTAGAATTGAAGCAGTCCATTTAAGGGAGGGAGAAATCGCTGGAGAAGGCAGTAATCAGAGGGAAGAAGGGAGAGGGGCATAATAAACAACATCCAAAATGAAGCTACGCACAAGAAAAGAAGTACCCTGATTTCCGAACAGAGCGAAACTCACTGATTATTTAATGTTCGTCGTATCAAAAAACATTAGGTAAACAAATGTGAAACTGAGTAAACTAAAGAAACTAAAGCAATTTATTTTGATTGTATGGCAATAATTCAGCGTAGTTCTCATACATCTTCATCAAGGCTTAACTGATTGAGTTTCCTTAGTTCATCCAGCATTGCTGGCCGAAAACTTTAATGAGGACCTATAATGTTGGTCGAAACGTAGCCAATCCAATAACATAACTCAAATATATTATGCGTCGGTCTGTTACCCGGATCCTCGACTAACGTCTGGTACAACATTCATTTAATTAACCGATGACAACAAATAATTACGAAATTAAGAAAATCATACAGCTAAAAGTACGGATTTAAAACCGATGCATTAATTGCCGTATGCAAGTTTTAGTAGATGTTATGAATAGTAAAACATTCTGTAAAATGTGTCAAATCTTTTTTCAACCCCTGAAAAACATATGCACGACGAATAAAGAAACGACGAAATAAATAAAAATATTTCTTAAAGGTATGCGAAAACATTTTTTTTTTCATCTGCGGTAATGGTGCGATTCATCAAAAGAATATTCGATTATAGAATCACACCACGATGTTTTCTTTTTGTTTTAATTTAATCTATGAAACAAAAGAGAATTCTCTATATTCACAGAGCAATTATATATATGAAATGTAGTGCAAGGAATCTATCATATTAACTAAATACGACAGGTCAACTACATAATTAAACAGACAAGACTTCATAACGCGGTTATGATTTAATAATAAAAATAAAATGCTAGGCGAATTCGAAGGTTCGATGCCGGTTTGTTCCATGTATGCATACCTATTTCTTTCCAACATTCGTCGTCCCAAACCAACCCCCAGTATCAGCCTCAGGCGAAGTTGGATAGATAGCGTTAACGCTTTCTTTCCAACTTCGCTTCGGTCTACGCCTCGTACATACATCAGTTGGCACAGTGCATATTGACTTAATGAAGGTTCTTTCGTTACTAAGCCCAAGATTCGGTTATGAAATGTTTATGAAACTTATCTTTCTAAAATGGATTTTATTAGAATTACCACTATCTTGTTAATTTTCACGAAACTTTCTCCTTGCCGAATGCCTAGGAAAAAAGATAAATTTCATAAATAATTTTTACTGTTAAAGTAAGTTGAAAAAGTATGAATTGGGTGAAGTGAAATACTATATTCTATTTCTGAATAGCTGTAACTTTTTTGGGGTGGAACAATCAAACTACTTAATCCATCTTTGAACAAATAAATAAAATTGTTTCTTTGTACTTCACATTTTATTTTATTTATCAAAAATTTCGATTACTTTGCTATAACAATTGTTCCGAAATTAAAGAAATATATAAATTGGAATGATTATATATATTTGAGGATAGGAGTAAATAAGAAGGACACTATAACCAGATGACAAAGAGATGAGGAGGGCGATATAGATAAGAGCACTAGTGGCAGAAGACATAAGATAAAATAAAGCCGAGATAAGAGAGAGGGAAAGAGAGAGAGAGAGGACGAGGGGAGGTGAAAGAGTGAGAGAGAGAGAGAGAGAGTAGATTGTGGCGCGGAGCAATCAGATGCCAGTATTTCCTGTTAGCAATGGCCTATTTCCTGTCCATCCGTCCCCTCCAGTTGCTCCACTGCAGTTGGTGGCCAATGGAATTCGGACAAGTACACTTTAGCAACTCCCATAGAAGCTATTATGACGGTAATCCCAAACTAGCATCATGTAAAACAATTACATATGTACCAAACCAATTCCATTTTTCAAATATAGTTTTTTACTATTCCAAGTCATAAAACCATCACAAATATTTTCCTATAACTTACACTGGGAAAACGCATACCTAGATGGCGATAACATGAAGTTACGTACATCTCACTCCATACACTCCAAACAGCTCGTCGGGTACCACCCACACTCGATGTACCCCTAAACTAACTACTAACTGTTGGCTGGCCATATCCTTTTCAGGAACCAAATCACTGCACAGCCCAATAACGCTTCTTTTCTATTTTAGTATCTACAAGCATTCACAATAAGTGATATATTCCATAAATATATTGTTACTATTATGACTGTGCGAACTATCACATTACATATAAACCCTTCTAATCTCCACGATATTATCGGAAAAAATTACATATTTTAACTTTTATTGATATAATGTAATAATATATGTTATATAGTGATTTATTAATAAAAAGTATATCAAGGAAAAGTGCAATAAAAAAAATCCATTGCAAAATTGGAGGAGTAAACATTTGTACGAAATAAGTTCTTTATTTTCACTAAGTGTTCATATTACTAAAAGTATTTTTAATAAATAAATCTAAACTTATATGCTCTAAAATTTCGTCAATATGTAAAACCCCAGATTGCTAAGTCTGAGTAAACCCATAGTATTTCATGAGTAATTTTTATTCTATTTTTTAAATATTGAAAGCTGTTTATCATTATCAGCAACAATTTTAAATTCTACCGAGACAATATAACGACACATATCTGTATAAATGACAGAGCGGCAAAGACTCTAGCGAGGAATTAATGGTAATTTTATTAATTACAAATAAGAACGAATTTCTCATTTAAAACAACATCGAGATTAGTTATTTCACTTCAGTTTTACACTTTTGTATTACAAATGTTTGTAAAATAAATTTTGTATTTTAATTTCGGCCGTCAGGTTATGAACACTGAACTCCCCCTCCCCCCCCCAACAATACTTCTCCCCTTCTTCTCCAGCCTCTTCAAATTTTTGAAGATACGAATAGAAAAATTGCTATAGCTTAAAATTTTCGAGTGGTAAAATTTTCAAAAGCAGTAGTTCGAATCTATTATGTTTTATGTATACCGAGTCTGCTCTGGCCTCAAATTCTAGTAAATTTAATGTAGTTAAAAAATGTATTGAATTATTTTTGTTTTTAACCTGCCCTTTCTTGCAGTTTTTTTTTAAAGCAGTTTTAGGAATATTCAAAAGTCATCCAGGGGATAGTTCATGGTTCGAAATCGTGGATTTTTCATATCGAGTACAAAAAGTTTTGATTAAGGTTTATTCCATTTATAGCTAACTTTTACGCAGAATTAAACTGATTGTTTATTTTTGTGTAGGTCGATCAGGCACGTTAAAACAACGAATGTTAAACGCTGTGCAAGTTAACATTCGTTACTTTAACATGGAGTAATCATTGCTTTTACATCACAAGGGAGGTGTATTCCCTGAAGAAGACCTCCAAACTCGGGTCGAAACGTTGGCTTTTAATAAAATAGTTTTGTCACTATTTAGCCTATCTATGACCGCCACTCTGAACCATCTCCTTCCTTTATAATGCAACGGTCAACTATAAAATATTAAATATAATTTTTAAATAATAAAAAATACACAAAATATTAAATTAATACACAACATATTGGAAACTTTTGTTCCAAAGAAATTAAGTCATGTCCCCATAATTCCAACATTAATCCAAAATATTTCCATAGAAATACGAGAACACCAAGTACATTGATACTCGACGAATACAGAAAGTGCTGGAGTACTACAAAAGAAGAGAAGCAGCCTCGTTACCGAGCACCTTTCCTTTCTCGCCCTCTCCCCGCCTATTTCCTGTGAAGCAGTAATTGGCCTATATTCAGCTGCCCATCCTACTTTAAGGGATTCGGACTTCTGGGTTCAGGATCCAGGTCTGACATCTTTGCATTCAGGGGTATGCTGAATATTACAATAATGTGGCTTGAACCAGAAGATAAACATTATTTTCATTCACCCTCTAAATACAATACTTAGTCAATTTAGAAAAAAGTATAACCTTTTGTTGTATATATTGTTTAATTTTTATTAATGTGGTTTTTGGCTAGATGTGTTTTTTTATTTATTTGTACATAATTAATATTCTTAAGGAACCTTGTTCCACAATAAAGAGTCTTTTCTATCTACACATTTATTTAAAAAAATTTACTTCTAAGATTTATTTTATTGCAATGTTCCTTATAAATACTATATAGCTTTTAAACTCTTGTATACATGGTTTCTAATTTATTTATTTTAAGCCAACTTACAACATTTTTTTCATTACCAAATCCTACGACAACGTTTCGGCTCGTCGAGCCATTTTCGAGTCTATCACGTACTTGTCGTTTATACTTCTTATGTGAACTACATGTGTCTTCTCATAATAACCAGCATCATGATGGTCATTTCTTACTATGTTAACCCCCACATGTTGTTAGTTTCATTGCTATAGAGTCATTCGTCGAGCCGAAACGTCGTCGTAGGAAATGGTAATGAAATAATTGGTGTAAGTTGGCTTAAAATAAATAAATTAGAAACTAAATATTATACATCGAAACAAAAGAAAATAATATTAAGAAACTTATATGTATATTTCGTATCAAATTTTCAGTCACCAGACTGGTTGATTACTGCAACACTGTATGTTGTACAGTATATAGGTATGTACAGTTGGGAATGAAAATATATTTAAACGGAAAAAAATGGGAACAACGAACCGACCCTCAGGGTACGATTTTACGCTAGGTATAACACAATTTCCTCCGTATCTTGCATATTTTAAAAAATAATGATTTTTCTTTGGGAGGTCTATTGATTTTCGTCGAAATTTCATGGCAAAGGTTAAACTCACACTACACTCCAGGAAGTTCATTTAAATTTGAAAAACACCTAATACTTTAATGTAGTTTAATTACCGGAGAGAGGGCGCCCCACTGGAAGGAAGGGTAACTATTAAATGTTTTATTACAGCTTCACCTCCAACAACCAATTAGCCAAACCGCTTCCAACTTTTAAATACTCGCAAACAATCCCTCCCCGCCTTGTGTTTCCCATTAAGGGAGATTATGTTTTTCAGCGGGAAAAATCCCCGCCATGGGAAAATAAAACAATCATTATATCGGAGCTAAGAGGATTTGTAACCTGACCTCAGTTGGGGGATCAGCGCTGGGCCTAAATTTCATAACTAGTTTACTTTATTTAATTAAACTTAATTAAAATAGTTTGGAATTATTTAAAAATTATCCAAAAACAGATATATATTGCTTCATATTTTTCCTTCAACTTTTAAATCGATATTACTTTGCTAAGGGAGAAGGCAGTGGATCAGCTGATGAGAAGGTTGTCTCCTCAACTCCTCTCTCAGTTTCTACCAATTTTATAGCGGAATCTCTCTGATTATTCACGTGATACAGTTAAAGTGTATATCAGAGCAGTTGATATTTACTGTTGGCATCTTTTTTTTTTGTTATTTTAAGAAAAAAAAAAAAAAAAAAAATTTTTTTCTTATTTTTTTTATTTATTTATTTATTTTTCTCTTATGATATGCGGTATGACCAGCAAGTGATGGCCAGTAAGGTGCCCAAGAGGTCTCGGTCAGATGGAGTTAGCTCACCAGCCAAACAAAGGACTCGTCGCTGCCTACGAGAAATACCTCCAGTGACCAAAATGAACACTTCAGAACCAGAACCTCAGCCCCAACCAGGTACGTCTGCACAAGAAACGATTGAAGAATCACCTTTCTTTACTCCAAACCCCTACCAAGTGCTTCAAAATGACAGAGAAGTAATGGAGTCTGCAGCAATACCCAGAGAACCAAAGCCTCCTCCGATATTTGTGAAAAATATAAAAAATTTCCAGATGTTCTGCACCCAACTAAATAAAATCTGCTCTGGCAGTTATTCATGCCTTAACAGGACCAATGACACCAAAATAACACCTGATTCTGCAGAAGCCTACCGAAAAATAGTGAAGTACTTATCAGAAACAAATGCGAATTTTCACACTTACCAGCTGAGGCAGGAAAGAGCTTTACGAGTAGTGATAAGAAATTTACATTCCTCAACCCCCACTGAAGTTATTAAAGAAGAACTAACGACGCTTGGTTTCAATGTACGCCAGGTAACAAACGTTTTGAAGGAGGACAGGGAGCAGCCAGGATTACGAAATAGGATCCCACTACCATTGTTTTTCGTGGACTTGGAGCCATCACCAGGTATCGAAAAAATATATGATATCACAAGAATATACTACACAATGGTGAAAGTTGAGAAGCCATATCCCAAGAGAGACATCGTGCAGTGCCATAATTGTCAGACCTATGGCCACACGAAGACATATTGCCACCATCTGCCGCGTTGCGTGAAGTGCGGTGAACAGCACAAATCTGTAGAGTGCACCAAACCTATACAAGATCCAGCAGTATGTGCCCTATGCTTGGAGGGACACCCGGCCAACTACAAAGGCTGCCAAATTTACAAGAATCTCAAAACCAGACACCAGAAAAACCGGATTCAAGATGAAGCACTAAGAACAAGAAGAGAGAGAGAGCCTTCCAGAATTGTAAACAATGATGTATCATTCTCCCAACTACTTAGAGGTAAGACTTTAACCGATAAATGTCAAGCCCTGCCACAACAACAACCTCAAACCCAACCTCAAAATCCTCTTCATCCTAATATACCTAACCACCAACAACAAATTCCTCATATTCCTCCTCCTTCAAATGCAACAGATCTCACAAGTTTGTTAGCATCTTTCCTCACCGATTTCAAATCCCTTGTTACTCCACTCATATCACTCCTCACGAATCTCGTATCTCACCTCATCCCTCCTTTGAAAAATCCTTAAATGACTCACATCCCTAAACCCATATCCATTCTCCTTTGGAATGCGAATGGTGTTAGAAATCATACAGACGAACTATCTACTTTACTACTTGACAAGAACATTGATGTGGCACTAATTACTGAAACTCGACTAACCACTAAACAGCACTTCAATATACCACAATACCTGACATATCGTACTGACCACCCTGACGGAAAAGCACATGCCGGTACTGCTGTAATTGTACACCAATCCCTCTCCCATCACGTACTCCCATTACCAATACATGATTTCCTACAGTCCACCGCTATCGTGATAAAAACCTTCTCCTTTCCGGTCACTCTTGCATCAGCGTATTGCCCTCCTAACCGATCCATATCCAATGCCCAATTCAGTTCTCTCCTCGACTCCTTAGGACATCACTTCATCTTGGGTGCAGACCTAAATGCCAAGCACCAACAATGGGGTTCCAGAACCACGAATTCTCGTGGCCGAACCCTGCTGTCTGCACTCAATTCCCAACGTTTTCACCTCCTTTCCCCCAACTCTCCTACCTACTGGCCCACAGATCCCAACCGTAATCATGATCTTCTTGATTTCTTTATCCACAGCGGCTTAAGTCCCCTCAATTGTTCCATTACACGTCTAAATGAACTTTCCTCAGACCATAGTCCTCTAATCCTTAATGTTTCACTTGAACCTGTTCCCAAACCTTCTCCACCGTCATTCATTAGGGGCCCAGTAAACTGGGACCTTTTCCGCCAAATAATCTCCGATAATATTGATCTCAACATATCCCTCAAAACTCCCGATGACCTTGATAGTGCCGTAAATTCCTTTACTACCACAATCCAACAAGCCGCCTGGACTGCCTCCTTTCCAAAAGACTCCTCCAGAATTCCTATAAAGACCATTCTACCCCAACACCTCCTTAACCTAATCCGCACCAAGCGCCGTGCCAGATTATTATGGCAACGAACCCGACATCCTACCGACCGCTGCTCCTATAATTACTACTGCAAACAATTAAAACTGGAATTAGCCACCTTCAGATCACAATCCTTCTACTCCTACCTATCCTCCCTCTCTTCTCGCGACAATTCCCTTTGGAAAACCACAACAAAAATCCTAAATCCTCACCGCATTTCCCATCCTCTCCGACGAGGTGATGGCTCCTGGGCAGCATCTGACGAAGATAAAGCTGAGGAGTTCGCCATTCACCTATCCAATACATTTATTTCACATCCGGAATCCCATCCTGCCCACACCGTAACAGTAGAAGAACTCCTTACATCACCAATCCCACTTTCCTTGCCCCCAAAAGCTATTCATCCTTCCGAAGTAAAATTTCAATTAAAAAAACTAATCCTCCGTAAAGCTCCTGGACATAATCTCCTTACACCTCAAATCCTTCGACAACTTCCATCCAAAGCAGTCATATTCCTTACATATATCTACAATTGTATCCTACGCACCACCCACTTCCCTCTGTTATGGAAACACTCCACTATTATCCTTTTCCCAAAACCAGGAAAACCTCTCAATAGCTCAACATCCTATAGACCAATCAGCCTACTCCCAATCCTTTCAAAAATTTTTGAAAAGATCCTTTTGAAACGAATCCTACCCATTATAGAATCCCAAAATATCCCTTCCCATCAGTTTGGTTTTCGCTCTCAACATTCTACTGTTCAACAAGGACTCCGAGTTGTTGATCATATTTCCTCAGCCCTAGAAAACAAGGAATACTGTTCGGGTGCCTTTCTGGACATTGCACAGGCATTTGACCGGGTATGGCACTCCGGACTGCTCTCCAAGCTTAAAATCCATTTACCTCAGTCCTTGTACCTAGTCCTCCGATCCTACCTCTCTGACCGCTCCTTTCGAGTTCGCTGTGGAACAGAATTTTCCAATATCTACTCCGTTAAAGCCGGTGTTCCCCAAGGCAGCGTCTTGGGTCCCGTGCTTTACATCCTCTTTACTGCTGACATCCCTGTTCATCCCGATACTTTTCTTGCAACATTCGCTGACGACACCGCAATCTTATCATCCAACTCTGATCCCGAAATAGCATCCTTAAATCTCCAAAGTCATCTCACCTTGATTGAGCACTGGTGTAAAAACTGGCGCATTAAAGTTAATGAATCTAAATGCCAACATATTACTTTTACACTCCGACGCAATTCCTGTCCACCAGTACTCTTTAATTCCATCCAGCTTCCTTATTCAGACACAGTCCGGTATCTTGGCTTTCATTTAGACCGAAGACTAACTTGGAACCCGCATACTAGACTCAAAAGACAAGAACTCAACCGACGATACGGCCAACTATACCGACTACTAAGCAGAAAATCTAAACTTTCCATTGAAAACAAGCTACTGATCTACAAGACAATACTGAAACCTATTTGGACTTACGGACTAGAACTGTGGGGATCAGCAAAATTTTCTAACATCAAGCGCATCCAATCCTTCCAGTCTAAAGTCCTTCGAACAATAGTCGATGCTCCTTTCTATGTATCCAACAAAACCCTACATCATGACCTTAACATCCCATTTGTCCTAGACCTTATCCCAGAAAAGTTCTCCAAATTTCACCAGAACCTTACTTACCACCCAAATCCTCTTGCACAATCCCTATCAAGCATCTCCCATCCCTATAATCCTCCAAGAAGGTTGAAACGGCAGTGGCCTCGCGACCTTTTGTAAATTATATAAATTGGAGTTCTGGCAATGGCCAGATTCTTCACTCAAGACATGTGTGTATGTGGCTAAAGTGCTCTCGACCAATCTCCGCTGGCTTTAGTACCAGTGACGCGGTTGGAAGAGTAGCGCAGGGTTCTCCTGGAGTTCCCTCGCCTGATTGTATATAGGTATGCATGTTATTTTTTTTTTTTTCCTTAGTTTTAATTTTCTTATTTTTTAGGTTATTTTATTTTATTGTCTATTGTATATACTTTTGATTATTATTTTGTTCTATTTATTATTTTTTTTTTTTTGTACATATGGTGTGAATGTCATCCTACCTCACTATAACCAATGTCGAACAGACAGATTGTTATAATACTCAAAAAAAAAAAAAAAAAAAAAAAAAAAAACTTTGCTAAGCGTTATCATGTCTTTGAATATTCCCAATAATTCTTGTAAAATGGAATTATGGAAACATAAGCGACATTACAGGATACAAGGCGAGGGTACTCTCACAGTCAGCCACGTTTTCCAATTACGTATTGATTCCAACCAAATTGAGACTCGTGCCAAAATTATCAGTAGTTTTAAATAATGAAGATGTTAGAAAAAATCGGAGATAAATTTCCTCAAAGATGATTTATTAAACAAAATTTAGTTGTTTTTTTTTCATTATATTAATGAATTAATTTAAATTAAGATTAGACAGGCGTTGATGACCTCGGGATTTTTTTTTGCCTCTATGCCCTAAACAACAACAACAACCATTACAGGATATCTCTATATTTCAGTAATAATCACCTATTCACTCTTTTATTTTAATATATATATATATATATATATTATATATAGTTGTGATAGGATAAAATATATATATATATATATATATATATATATATATATATATATATATATTTTATCCTATCACAACTAATGTCTCCTCTTCTAATCATGATGGAATTCCTCATCATGATTAATTGTAGTGTTCAATATTTTTTATTGATTATGCTTGCACTACTCGATTTTCAGTTGCTGTAGTAGGTATTCCTTATAATGTAACAAAAATGAACTCGACAAAATTTCCAAACAATTCACAAATTAAGAATACATATAAACACACAAATATCAACAGTACAAAGACACATATTAATAAAAATCGAACAATCGAATTGTCGGAGTAATATAGAATTTGCGTTTCCAGAATCTAGGGTTATATCTTGGAACGAAATAATGAGTCTCACTTATGCATACAACTTTTCAAATCGTTTCTGCCAAAGTTATAGGTTGGAAAATGACATAGAAATATCAATATAGGTAAAAGCTTTAGGATTACGGAGACACTTATTGCTTTCCATTAGCAGGCCTAAATTACTCATAATAACAGAGCGGAGAGATGGGGGATAGATAAGTTTGAAACAGCGAGGCCGATCCGGGACTGCTCCAGGCCTATGAATAGGGGTTGGGGTCGGGCGCTGAGTGGTGCCTTCGCTACTCAACCTGGGTCCTGAATAATGAATAGATTTCTGCTACAAGTTGACCCAGTTCACCGGGTCCACGCTTCCAATTTGACATCTCCCTCCGGCAGGAGCTCTCTTTGTGTATATAGTTTCCGCCTTTGTTATCAGGGTTGAGGGTAGCCCATAACCAGGTAGACGTTTCTTATAAAAGCAATCACGGAAGGAAGTCATATATAAAGCTCCCTGCGAACTAGGTTCCCCGACAAAGAGAAATCCTTCTCGTGGCTAACAACTTGCCGAAACAAATACAACTAGACGGGTAATGAAGGGCGATAGCGGAGATGAGGTTGGAGCCAAAAATGACCGGTTGGGATGGCGTGACCCAGCCTCCTTCGATATCCCATTCCCGTCCAATGGTTCCTCGTCTCGCGAGCAACAACATCACGTGACTAGTGCCTCCAATTAAATAGATTCCTTTGATTCTTCAACATCGTAATCATTAACAATCCCTTTTCGGATGCCATTCAAAGAGTACACAGCTGACTTAAAGGTTGTTTGAGACAAAGAAGATTAAATTGAATTTGTGACAAGGTATTAGAACTGGGAATACCCATTACGTTAATTACTACAGCTGGGTAATGCAAGGATAATCAGTTAAAATTTTTAACACACTAATTATTCATTATGAGATTCTGAGACTATAGATTACAAGAGGAGACTTTTATATTCTGTTATTAGATAAAAAAATAAGAAGATTAATGTAACTATAATTCAAGGCCATAAGCATGGCTGAGAATACCATAAAACATTCTAATGCCCAGTGAAGCAGCATGGTACAAATGTATAATGTTTGGGTAAAGACTTGATTATATATTCCCATCTACGTCTCGGTGTACTCACTGCTCGAGCGTCGATTGCCTTTGAACTAATGTATTATTTCACCACATTTGTAAATTTACACATCCATTTTAGTCAATTAGAATAATGATATCAATGAAATTTATGAGACACGCGTCAAGCAATAAAAGAAGATTTATCTATCTTCGAGATTAATTATTAATTTAAGCAGCATTTTATTTTCAAACGACTTAGTTAACATTTCTCTTGACGGAACCCAGTGTGATTGTGATCTTAACTTTAAAACTTTATTTCCTACGGTCTACTATTTTTTACAGTCTAAATCAATCAGACCGTCATATATTGGCAAAATATCTAACATCATTAACATTTATTTTAAAATCAATTCTTTGATGAAATCCTTTTAGAGTTGTTTACAATCCAAAAGATACACATTTAAAATAAATAATAACTTAAAATAGAAAGTCATAGTATAGGTATTTTATCGTCCAGAATAAAACTTTTTCGGTATGGATCATTATTTTATTGACACATTACAATTCTTAAAAAAATCATGGAGACCTTCCGAAATAAAAATTTGCTAAAGATACTACTGAAGTATAAATACTAAATAAAGCACAATATAAATATTCATATTAATAATTAAACTAAAGAATACAACCAAGCAAAGAAAATAAGAAATAAATTCTACAATTTATATTCCAGAAAATTATTGTTAATGCATGTTCCATGATATTGTAAAACAAATGTAATTTTAATTTTTATTAAAAGTTTGTTCTCTGCTCTTATTCGGAAGGATGGGAACTACACACTGTTCTATCAAATTTAAAGCAATCTGCGATAAAACGGTAGGTCATACAAAGAAAAAAAAAAAAAACCTGATTGTGTGCTTTGGACCTCAAGATAGAAGTGAAAACATTAACAAAGCAAGATTAATAATATGAAATATGAATTATAAGTAATAGTTCATTATAAAGAGGATGAAATTTTGCAAATATCCCTCGCTTAGAGTATGGAAGTCCGATTTTTAGTTTCTAAGATATTTTATTCCACATCTTCCACAAAACTCGTTATAATTTGGTGTACCACACTATTTTTCTGATTTTTAGCTTCTGAGATATTTTAATCCATAAAAACAGTTAATTAAAATCCATATTAAAAACAATTAGTCGACCCAAACCGACTTTGACAGAAGCGTTACACGCCGGAGATCTGACGGCTCAATCTAATTTACTCTCCACAAAAAAAGTGCAAAACGCACCTAAAGAAGTTTACACTTCATAAAAAAAGGTTTCGGATATTGGAAATGGTGAATCCGAATAAGCGAGAATAAATAGTAAAAATAAAATAATTTCATACAAATAAAGTTAATTTGATATAATAAAATATCTAAAAATAATTGAATCAAAAATCTTTTGACATTTAAAAAAAAAAGTAAGAATCGAATAAATTGATCATCAGAAAAATGGCTGAGTAACTCCATCTCAAGCCGGAGGCAGATATTGTTCTTCGACCGTCCTTCAGTCAAAAGTAAACTCGTTGAAGACGTTTCTGTGACGACCTTTACCGAATAAAACTGCTAACGTCACTCCGCCGAAAAAGGAAGAAGACAAGAAAAAAAAAAATCCATTATCGGCGAAGGGAGATATTTTGGCTAGGGACAGGTAAAAGAGAGGGAGGGGAAAGGAGGGAGGTGGGGGGGGAGGAGACGGCTAATGTATTCTAATGGATGCCGAGAGGGTTGCCTTGTTTCCCACTAACACGATTTAAAGTTATATTGATGAGAATTAATTTAGCCAATTGTAAAGTGGTCGGTCGCTCTCGGTTCGGCCGGGGGAGGCTAAATCGTTTTATTTTCGAAAGATTGTAGTTTGATTCAAGTTGTTCCCTTGTTAGCGAGCCAACCTTAACTTGTCAACTAGTTAGGCCTCTCTGTCTCAATAGTTTGATACCGAAGGCCCGCCCGCCACAGTACGACTCGCCAATTGTAATCGCATTAAAATGGCTTCAATAATTATACTACGAATCCTATTATACTACAAAGATGGTATAAGATTGGTACAATATGGAACATAATGATATTATATTGACAATAATAAAAAGCAGATACGAAAAATATCCAACATTTCAGACTATAACATGGTTAGAAAAATCAACACACCTTAGGCTTTATCATCGGTTTATTGCAAAATAACTCCAGTTTTGATGGAACTGAAGTTGTAAGAATATGATTTGTGAATTTCAACCTTATTCATCAAACAAAAAACACTGTGAATCCACGAAAATGACACATACCCAGTTTATATAAATAGTTACAAGCGCACACTTTTTTGATTTCACAATAGGAAAATCACCGAACTTGATATTTTGAGGCTAATGATACTTGAAAAATATGTAACGCTACTGTTAATGCAAAAGGTCGTATATAAACAGAACAACATGTTAAAAAACGACCGATTATTTCTGTATGATTTATTGGTAATATTTCATGATTTGTTTCCCTTTGCTATTTTCCTGTTTGGTTCTTATTTTCCTACTTATAGCAGTTGCAGATTACAAAATGTCACCTTTAGTTCAAAGAAAATATACATGTAAAATGTTACCCACATAGATGTTACCCACTAACAATGGCGATGACTGTGTGTTTTGATTCTAATCGCACCTCCTCATCTTGAGAAAACTTGATCAAAAACAGTCATCTCTCTCTCTATGTGATTTTATTTTTACAAAAATATATTGCAACCTTTTATAATCCGGATCATTTCCATATGACCCGCTGAAATTGGGGTTTTCAAAACAGTAGCTTCTCATAGATGTTAAGAGTTACCTCACTGGTAAACCGATATTTGCAATAGGAATAGCTGTAAGAAGCACAACCTCCTGCTTTTTAAATACTAGATTTTAATTTGTGCTGGGATTATTTTCAAACAATGTGTGCCAATGATTGTTTTGGCAGATCAGTATGTAACGTGCCAGAGAATTTTGAACTAAAAAAGTATTTAAATGTATACATTTTGGCCATTAAATATTTCCTAACGGTACCCGCAATTAATATATCGGAACATTAAATCCTACGACATATAACTAGAGCTATTTAAAAGCAACCTTAAAGCTAAGTAAGATGTAAATTTGAAAATTCTCGTGAGAATGAAACCCTATATAATATAATTAAACGAAGACTATGCCATTGTAAGCTTATATTAAAAAGTGGTTAAATATCGACAGAATTGCGAGAAAAGGTTGTAGGTCTATTTCACTATATTTTACAGATGTTAAAAGAAAAAGCCAGCTTATAAGGAAGGTTTATAGAATATGTATAATTTCCACAGCCGTTAGAAGAAAAAGAGAGGAAATAATGTAATATTTTGAACAGGAAAACTACTGAACTACCGATTATAATTATTATATTTTCTTAATATTCTTTTCTTCTATTTCGGTATATAATATATAGTTTCTAATTTATTTATTTTAAGACAACTTACAAAAATGTTTTCACAACAAAATCTTAATACGACGTTTCGGCTTGTCGAGCCATTTTCAAGTCTATCATGTATTGACTGGCCACTCAATAGCAACGAAACTGACAACATGTGGGTCGACACATAATAATTTAAAAATAGACGTGTCGATCGTGATACTGGTTATTATGAAAACACACATGTATTTCACATAAGAAGTATAATGGACAAGTACATTGTCCTCATGTTACTTGAAAATGGCTCAACGAGGCGAAACGTCGTAGTAAGATTTTGTAGTGAAAAAAAATTGGTGTAAGTTGGCTTAAAACAAATAAATTAGAAACTAAGAATTACTTTATAGTTTTTGGTACTTTCAATAAGTTTTCGAAAATTAACAAAGCAGTGTTATTAATGCATGAAAAGGGATCATAAAACGAATTATTGAAGCAATCTATTTAATTTTTCAAAACAGACAATACACGTTGCAATATTTTAGCAATTACTGTGATGATAACTTCTCGGTTACTTTATAAGGTCTTGTGTTAATTAAGTTCCTAAGACTTATCGAATTTTATAGTTCCCTCAATTGTGGTGGCAACATTAATAAAGGGGAGGATACGAAGATGGGTTGCCATTGTTGTACACTTCCAAAGGACCAACTTCAAAAGCATTAGGATAATTCATATTGTATACCACAACCTTTGTATTATTACATACACAAGGGTGTTTCAAAAACTCAATAATTGTATCCGAGCCAGACAATGTCATAGTAATGCTGAAGTAAAGCTGTACATTCCACTCGAGTTATCGTCAGACGACTTACTGTGAATAAACAACTTCTCCCTCTAGCATAAGCAACAAATTCCATACATCCAAACCAATTTATCGAGAAAAAAAAACACACATAAAAATTAAAGAATTGAGGTAGATAGGATGGCATAAATCTGGTAATGCACGGTACAAAGAGAGAGAGGCATTAATGAGAGAGTAAAGTAAGAGAGGATAGTCAAGTGTAAAAAGCAACTGTGAGAAGAGGCTAATTATCACCTTTAAGCTAATGACATTCCCCGCATAGCTCCCTCCTCTTCTTAAACCCTCCCCTCCCCCCCACGTCGTTCCCCTCGTCCAAACGGTGAGCTCTGCACCAACAAATTATTAGAAAATACATCGGGTGTTTATTAAAATAACACAACATATTTTTCTTCATTGTCATTTATCGGAAGCACTTTAAGAAATGGTGGTAATTTTTTCAGACGCCTCGAAGGGTTGCCAAGAATTGTCTTGGATGTAAGGTAACAAGCGAGTTTGGAATTAAAAATCTTATTTGTAACCAAAACTGCAATTAAGGATTCTACAGAAGATTTTGATAGGTGATAGATATGACGCAGTCAGTTTTTTAATGCCTATGTTTCAGCCCAAGCTTGTGGACCATCATCAGAGCTGAAAAAAATATACCATTAGATATATAATATGATATAACAGATAACAGTTAATACTGATAAAGTATTCTAATAAAACAATAACTAATGTAGAATGATGTAATAACCATTTGGTATTCATTCTAAAGCAGTTATTACTATATAATTATTAAATATTATCTGTTAAATCATATTTAATCTGTGACTGCGTCCTAACAATTTATTCACTTCATGATATGTGCAACAGTCTACTAACTTCCTTCAATACGAAACATTTCGGACTTCGTGATTCTAAATGGGTCTGCTGATTATAGTATGGATGACTTTTTTGTAGAATATCAAGAGAGAGATCTATCAATCAATCTAACGTGAGTTTAGCATGTTTATGAGTGATTTATAATTTGGCGTGTATTTTTTATTTTTGTTGTAGTATAAAATATATTTTTCAATTCAAAAAATGCTACCCCTCTTGCGGGGAGTGATTCTTAGGATAAAAAACATTATAGATGATTCACTGCAGAGATGAACAGTTGAATAATTTTAATCAGTTTTGATAATGACCAAAATACAGATTGAAACTTCAAAAATAATTAAGTATGCGTTATATTTATGTTTTTAACCATTTCTTACAAATATTTTATATATACATAAATATACATAATTATTAGATAGGGATGCATAATAGAACTTCAACGGAAAACGAAATCATAATTTAACATTGAATAATTGATAAAATTGAATGTATTGCAGCCTAAAGAGTATATGTCCAAAACATAGGCTTAGCACACCTAATTAACCAGAATTCGTGACAAACTTAATTTGAATTAATTGACTCAATATTATTTTAGGATGCGCTCAACCGATTTCGAGCAGATTTTGCGTTCATACTCGAAATTGTATCTTGTTAAATTATTGATGAATTATCTGAGAGAATGAAATGTTCTCCCACGTATTGTTTATCATTAGAGAGGGGTCATCCTTATAACCACGCATGTTAACATTCCTTCCTCTACTTTTAACATAGTTTGAATATTATAGCTAAAATATAGATTGGCATCTAACGGAGGCATAACTCATATCTCTAGCGGCAGAGGGGCGTATTTGATTGAAAATGGAGTTTGTTGTTAATGTTTAGGAAATGCAATTTTGAAATTTTTGGAATATTATACGTTTGATAACCTGGAATTTGAAATAATAAAGATTTCACAACTAAATAATTACTAAAATTAATCTTAGTTAAGTTCAATCTGATACTTGTAATAAGAGACACCATATCTCTGGTTCCAGTACGGTGTGTGCGCAGGTATGTTTGTGTGTGACTGTGTTAAATTCATCAGGATGTTAATTATTTTATACGATGTGCTTTTTTTATTTTTTTAGCTGACTATAAAACTTTAATTACACAACCGAAATATCCTCTCCCTATGTGGCTGTCATGTTTACGAGGAACCAGTCATTGTTTTTAGGACTATAAATAAGGTTTGCGAAGGTACTACTAACGTTTGTTCTATCCAACTAGGTGTAATAGGTGGATTGCAATACAATCACGATGGAGGATGGATTCAGATTTATTACGCCGGTCCTCTACACAGGTCAGAATAGAACCCACACCGCTTTGGCTCGAGTATGCCCGAATATTGCTTCACTCGACTACATCTCCACCGAAACTATTTGTTAATTAAATCGAAACAGATTACTAAGACACGAGCCCGGGATTCCATTCCTCAGACAACTGTTTCCCGTTCATTTACTAGTCGGTCCATCAGAGGAAGGGAACTTGTCTTCAACAAACTGTAGAGGATTGTCTTTCCAACTCAACCTTGAATAATTGAGAGTTTTAACTCCGGCTTTTAACTCCACCCCCACCCCCACTCCTCTCTACCACTTGCCAAGTTTTAAACTGCGGCCAACTCCAGTTAAATTTTATAAAGTGGAACCACGTTTATACCTAATGCGGTTTAGAAAGGCGGTCTCGGCTATTCCAATTCCTACTAAACTGGAATTGGAAAAGAAAATAATAGAAAAATCATAGAACAATAGTTATTAACAATTACTAGACTTCTAAAATGTTATGTTAATTTTAACTTGAGTTTTAAATACACTTAAACGAAAAAAAAAACAGGTTGGTTTCATATTTTCCTGATATTTAATAAGCATTTTTAATAATGAAAATGATCTAAACAAACAAGTTACATATAACGTTTACATGTCTAATTAACAATGTTAGAAGTTACGGAGAGGAAGCATAAACCTCAAATTCAGATACAATTCACGACGGGAGAAGTTGAACCCAGTCAGAAACATACCTCATACGATCTGTCAGTGAGGCATGGCGATAGCCAACCCGATATAGGCCTGTACCCGACAGGTTCACTTCATTAATTAGTTATTAACAACGCAGCGAGTTCGGTCTAATTGCATCATTAATTTAGCTCCAAATTAAGAAATATTAATTATTTTTTTCAGACTTGTAAAAAATCTTCAGTTTGATGGCTTTATACCGACTATTCAAAAAAATCTTTAATCTAGTTCTTTTCCCCTATAGTGTAAATATGCACCGATTTTTTGTAACCTCATCTACGTAGGCTATTTTATATATTGGGTTGTTCCCCAATTTGGTTTAAATTAAAAAAATAAAATAAATAAACCAGGATTTTAGTTTAAAAAGAAAAACAGAAAGATTTACAACTGTTTTATTTAATTAAAATAGTCTCCACAACTATCAATACATTTTCGCAAACGCGTCGGCAATTTTTCTATTACCTCGGGATAGTATTACATATCTTTGGAATTGATAAATTCCAAAAACGCATTTTCTAATTCCCTTTGTCCATTAATTTTTTTGTCACATAAGTAGTGGTTCAGGAATCTAAAAAAACGATAATCCGAAGGCGAGAGGCCCAGAGAGTAGGGCGGATGTGGTAGAGTTTCATATCCAAGCTCCAAGAGCTTTTGTGACGTTACACGTGAGACATGTGGCCAGGCGTTTTCATGCAACAAAATGGGCCTCAAAGGAATTCATAGATATCATATTCGTAGGAATATCTGTTTCCGTTTAATATTTGCAAACGTGCATAATCAAATGAAAAAAAAAGAAAAGGATTTTAAATGCTGTGTGCCCGAGCGGCAAATGCAGTAGACAATAGTTTACGGTATCTGTGGGGTGTGGGGTTTCGTGTTGGTTTCAAACAATACATTAACTGGTGAAATTTTTAAGTATTTGGTTCTTATCATCAATGGAAACCATTTTGTAACACTACCGAGTTTCATTCAGTTCACTGAGGGTGAACTCGGTAATAGAGTATAACTAAAATTGTTAAGTGACAAAATTTCGTTTCTAGTTATCACAACTTTCAATCTTCCCATAGTCTTGATGAAAAGCTTACAAAGATATATCGACAGAGTAGGATATACTAGTCGCTCAAGTAGTGCGGCCAGAAGAGGATTAAAAAGGAACCTTCCCACACACTAGGGAGTGCAACAGAGAGGAGGACACGGGCCACATTCCAGCCGAGAGACGAAACAGTTAATATGAAATCTCAATTTTTGTAAAGTGGATGAGAATTCCGATATCGACAGCCGATAGCCGATAGTCGGAGAGCGGGGAGCAGGGAGCATTCCTGAGCCGCCGCAAGGAGGGTCAATCCATTATAAAGGAGCCTTTCACGGCGTCTCTAATACCCTCCCTTCCGCTTCATCGGCCCCTCCCCGCCCCATCTCTTATTTACAACTAACAACAACGGATCTACAACTGTTATTAGCCAATATCTCCCTCCCCGATTATTCCCCATGACGATTCCATTATCTTTTCCTTTCCTTTGAGATATAGATATCCTCACTTCCTATTGTTACAAATGGAACTAGAATGTTCCCAATAGAAGGAATATTCATTGTATAATCCTAGTGAAAAACTCTAGAGAATGATAAAACAATATAACGTCTAAAAAATAATTTTTTTTTTTGTAAATGAATATTTTCGAATTGTCTTTTTTTTTTTTTTTTTTTTTAATTGGCTCCAACAACACACAAACATCAGAGTCATTTGACTGAATACTGTTATGGTATTGTTGATTAAGTCTTTAAATAAATGAATATATAACCAAATGTTCATTTTTTTTTCATTATCTATGTTCCCGACAGAACTAGTAACAACTTACCCTACCTTCGAGTACTTGTTGTTTTTTGTTTTCCCGTATACTAAATTTCATATAAAAACATTCAGTAATGGTAGACCCGAAAGTCTTTCAGATTTTTCGAAATAATATAATTTAATTTTTCTTACATATAATTGAATATAATCACTTGCAGTTATTTTTATGATAATTTTCAATTATTATGATTAGTGTTGCCCAAATGCGAGACCGAGACGAGTCTTGGTCTTGCAAACTCAGTTTTGGTCATGGTCTTGGTCTTGCGCAAGACTCTCGCAACAGTCTTGCAGTTACATATTAGCTTATTAATATAGAGATATTACTGTAATTTTTTAGATAGGAGAAACCTAACTAAGCCCGAATGAAAAATTAGAGGAGCTGAATGCAAAAGTATATTAGTTATATCAATTATTAACATATAGGAACTAAAATTGTCCAGTATTAGGAACTATTTTGAATTAATTTTTATTAAAATAATTTATTTTTTTTTACCAGTCCTGGTCTTGGTCTTGCGACAGTTAAGCGGCCTTGGTGTTGGTCTCGCAAAGTGCAAGACCAACATGCATATTTGAAAGCTAAGATGTTGCTAGCTTACTCCAAATAGCATCTCAAACAAATTTATTACAAAAAAATCCGTTTTTCTGAACGTCATTTTGGATTTCGGAACCCACCATCTAGAAACTCTGAAATGAGCTCTTGCAGTCAAAGGATTAATCGGTCATTTTCTAAACAATATCTAAGGTTGTTTAAAAATCTTGACTTTTAGCCCGGCTCTCCCCTATAATAGACACAGTCTTTGCTTATCAATTGATTTGGGGGGATATTTTCCGATGAGAAAAGTTTATCCATGAATTATTAAGTAAATGTTTACTTCATCATTCCTGGTAAAGTATGGATCATCTTCTATTCTGTGTGTTAAATAGATTGATAATTCATCTATTGTATTATGTTTCGCCGAGGAAGAATGCACTACGGATAAATAACTACCTAATGTGAGAGATCTTATTGGGGTTTATTAGTTTCATAAAATAAAACAGGAAATATAAACTTAAGAAAAAATAATGAGCCGATCAGATGTATTTCGCCGTATACAGCAACACCAAAGAAACATTTCATACAAGAGCCGACACATACAAAACACGGGCCATTATGACAGAGAATAAGCGCATGGTATGGTAATTTGTAAACTTTTCACCAAAATGATAATATTGTTGTATATAAAGTTTATACAAAGGCACGGGAGCTGGCTTCCTCTGTATTATTCAGTGACGGATTACCGGCAGCGCGGATTAACTCTCCCCTCCCCTCCTCTGCTTTTTAAACAATTCACAATGCCCTTTTTCAAACCCCTCCCCTACCTTCCCTGAATTAAAAAATAAAAAAAAACCACCCCGCCCGAACTATTTCAGAATAGGTTATTTAGCCTTATTCCACTATAAAATAACGCTTGAAGCCGAAAAGAAGCAGTGAAAAAAAAAAAATCAAAACAATGAGACTATAACAAAAAGGATTAACAAGCATATTAATATTTATCTTCAACATCGACGGAATAATTGATACTATATAACATCAAATAAATAACTTACCTAAATAAATTACCTGAATAGGTTACTAAGATGCACTAATTATTACAGCCGAAAACAATTGAATGATTAAAAACAAATATCTCGAAGCAGTGTCTAAGTCCTATGTAGTTACATACTTGAGAATCGAATAGTTAATTTTTAAAAAAAGTATCATTAAGAACAGAACTGTTACATATTGAAGTTATATCTACCAGATCAAGATAAAACAAATAACTCTGAATTTTGGGTCTTTCACATAATCGAACCAGCGTTTCAGGAAAGATCAGATGGAAACGATGGTTTGAATGTTGCAGAACAGAGTAGGTTATCCTAAATTATATATTGTCGATATGAGAAACTAAATAAAATTTTAGAGATGAAATCAGTAAAAATTTCAATTAAATTGTGAACAAAATCCATTTGTAGGTTAGTTCACACTATTAAACTTCAACATAAAAAAAAAAAAAATTATAAACGTCCAATAAAATCTATAAAAACATACCAGAAGCTTGTAGAGGTAATATATATTTTAAGTTGAATATTGGGATGATAAATACTAAGAATTTGCAGTCTAGATATAATAAAATATGTTTACAGCACATCCCTATAAACATATAATAACAATACCTAAAAGCATTATTACTGTTACTGTAATTACTATTATTTAAAAAAAAAATTAAGCTGCTTCCCAAAATGGAATCCTAAATCCTTTAATACCAACTAGTTCAATTAATGATTTTTCTTATATAAAGTTAATAGATGTCCCTTCAATTCCAGATATGGATGAATTGTAGAATAATACCAGAAAAATGGGTTCCTCAGAATGTGAAAGTAACTTGATGCGAATGAGGAATCAATAACAGGAAATTATAGTTGATTCGCCTCATGACCAAAAACAGAACATAGAGATTGGGGCACCAGTTGTTTATGAATTCTTCTAGAGTAAGGGTGTTAACATGAGGGCCACAATCTAGCGGTCTCAACTAGGTGTAAATTCTTGACAAGGAACCTCAATGAGCGAACCGATTACCAGAGCGAGATGAAGGAGGAAACAAGAGAAGACGAAGAAGAGAAGACAGCTGGAAAGGGAGGACTTAAAGACCGCGAGAGCCGTGCCGCAAAGAGATAAACTAGAGCTTTAACGAGGCTCATATAAATAGCTTTCCTTTGGGAACGCCCCTGATTTAGGGGCGCCCCTGTAACGAGCTGCCCGATGGCTCCCCAACGCCTATAGATAATACACTCTGCCTCCTTTATCTTTTTATACAATCGATTATCAAACCTAGTCTCGATTTTACATCTCATTCTATGGAGCTACAATTACTGCAACACATCATTACCAGCAAAACCTCCTTCACATTGATCGGCTGATGGGCTATTACAATATAAAGAAGTTAAATTAAAATGAAATTTATTCCTATAACAAACCTTTACAGAGTTGTTTAATTTTAATAATAATTACTCACTTGTTTAATTTTTTACTATTGATCGCTTTGTTAAAAAGAATTTTTAGTTTTCGAAACCCTACCATTTTTACTTTCCTGCCGGGAAGTAATGTGATCAAATAAAACTTTCAAAGAGCTGCTTTCTACGGAGCTTTACGTTACAGAACCCATTTCGGATTTCTGTTCGTCCGTGACACGACAATCTCGCGAACGCGTGAACCGATTATTATGCTTCTTTTTTCGTTTTGTAGAGGTTCGGCCACCAGTACCTATCAATATAATCAGACCTTTCCAGAGCAATATGGGCAACGCAATTACTTATTCTCCTAAAGATTGTAGAGAAAAACGGCTCTAAGGATTTAAATGAAACTTTTAAAAGGTCTTTCAATTTTTTATACATGTAGTGCATTCCTGAGAAAGTACAGGAAAACTAGTTGTAAAGAAAAGAAAAAAAAATGGCTATAACTCGCAAAATGTACATGTTTTGGTAAATTTTATTTATAATCTTTTGAAAGATAATTAAATTCCATACAAAACAAAACAAAACAAAAAAAAAAAAAAAAGAAAAATAGAGCCAGGATGACGATGATACAGCTTATTCTATTTTCTGTATGTGTTTCATTACTTTCCCATGGCAGGTGATCGGGTTAAATTGTGTGTGGTTTTCAACGTATCTTTTCAAAATCCTCCCTCTGAATCGCATTATCGTCAGAGTCGATCGAATATATTTGGAATTTCGTCATGTACGAAAGTTATTTCTTTCTAAAAGTTATTTCTTTGTATTCAACATTTACACATTTTGATGGGATATCACTGGATGACAATTCACATGTCGTCGGTACCGCGTAAATGTAAGGAATAAAATAAGGATTGACATCTAAAATAATTCTCCATTGTGCTAGTAATATCTTAAAAGAGGATATATCCAATTGTATACAATAAGACGACTGTATGACAAGAATCTTAGCCTAATTAAAACTGCAATAAATTAAATTAAGAGAAATCTAAAATATATGTTTTTCGGAAATAGCGGATGGTAAAGTTGGACGAGGGTCAGATCACGTCCTGGAAGCAGCCAGAAACTCAGCTAAAAGTTTATAGATGGTGATTGGGGTCCTGTTTGGGGCGCAGGTGCTGGCAATTATCAAGTAATCCTAGCTTGATGGGAATATCATGTATACCGTTCTACACTCGATACCTCCGCTGCTATAACTGTCCTATCCGGACCGTCTTCGGGGGCAGCTAAGATTTCCAAAGCAGCAGAAAATGATTCGTGGTGGTGACTACTAAATTATGTTTTGCAGAATGAAAGGTTTACGTATATCACACGAAAACAAAAAAAAAATCAGAGTGAGTTGAGCTACACTTCTTATTGCAGTGTGTAGTTTACCTCTAGTAGTTGTTCATAACGGAGTACAAAATGGTTAGGGGTGGTTAAAAAATAACATTCTATTGTATTAATATACTAACCAGAATGCTTGAGAAAATGACCAGAACATCAGCAACATTTCAATTACAGGTAACCCCTTAATGTACAAAAAAAATACTTCTCATTTTTTACAACCTTATCTTATGTTTTTTTAAAGATTCTAATGACTCCATATCCAAATATGTGAAAATAGTTTTAACAAGCAATAATCAAGATAGTTCCAACGAACATTTTGGAATCCTTGCATAAAAGAATAACTTCCAACTTCCCCCCATTTTAAAAACAATTACACATTAATTAAGTCCTATCATAGGTTAAAAAAATAATCTGACTTTGCAATTAATTATTGCTTAATTGTGTTTTTTTAGAAAGTATAAAAGTATATAATTCCAGACAAGACACAAAATAATAAAGGGTCAAAACATTAAACGCAACTGTGTAAAGAGATTTTCGACACTAAATAATAAAAAAAAAAAAAAAAAAAAAAGATATCTAGGATAAATTGTGGCGACTTCTTCTAAAGAAAGAACACACAGTTTCGAGTAAAGGCACAGTCCTATTGAAGCCAAAGGGCCAGCAGCATTGAAGATAATAACCGTGGCCAAGATTTTTTCCTTCCATGAACCGGCTGGAAGGCGAATGGAGACAAAGTGGAGCCAGGGCGGCTTCCTTTTGAAGAAGAGCATCACTTTATCCCAGTGGCAGGACTTACAAGTTTTCCAGCAGTCCCCTTTATATATATTTCATAATCCTTTCTCTTAAGAGAGGATTGAAGGCAAGTTTTCCCCGAGGCACAAAGTTGCCCCCCGCCCCCGCCCCCTAGGGTTTCTATAGTTAAACAGCGGCTAAGTCAACGGGATTTGGATTAAAACTCCAACCTAACCCGGCCTCCCCGCTGCCGTGGGGCTTTATTAATTAAAGTCGACGATCCATTCCCCTCCCTTCTTCCAGTCAAGGTAAGTCACTAACTAATGCTCCTAACTGGCCCAAATCTTACTGGAGGAAATGTAACAGTTTCGTACTCCTCAAATCGTCCCTCTCATTTTGAGAGTTAAGGTATTTAGTCCTTACATTAAATGACTCTACAGTAAAACTTGTAAAGGGTTTTAACAACCCTATTAATTATTATGGCGGGGCACTAATGAGATCGTAAATAAAATCATAATCCGAACGGTACGAATGGCAACAATGAACCGTTAATGAACATCTTTAATCTTCAATCTTGGCAAAGGGCCATGACATAAAGTTGTCTGAAGTACCAATAATACACAATCTTATATTTAAAAAAAATTGGGTTGAGAATTATTCTTCATAAAAAATATGACAGTATTCCTTTTCGGAGAGATGGATGGAGAAATTAGGACCCAGCAGAATTTGGTAGACGCGGATACGATAGCTGTCAGTTACCTTACCTTGATTTAGTGAGGCAATAGCCTAGCTCCCTTACATCTGCATAGCACTTCCGCTTGCTGTAACTCTGTCTCTAATTGTCGATTCGTGACTGCCTATCGGAGGCCATATTTCTAAATCATGTCGTATTGCTCATATATCGTGAGGTAATTTGCTTTCCACAAAGGAAATAAAATTTTAGAAGGAAACATATCGCACTAAGTTTGTTCATTAGTTCATCAAACAATATCATAATAACGAATAGACTAAACCGTCGAAATATATATATATATATTGTAAGTTCATCAAAATTTTTAATTTTTCAACACACTTTAAAACATCTTTACTGCGGTGATGCGATGATTAAAACTTGATAATTTCAAAATGTAAAGGGAGAAGGAAAAACTCGTAATATCAATGGTTGGTTACATTAGATATAACTATTAAATTACAATAAATTTCAAAGAATGCTTACCGCATTACTGTGAGTTTGGTCTGTTTTGAGTTCCTTGTGGTTTGAGAACTGGACATAGACAGCTCTTCCTCTTAGCTGTGCCATTCCGGTTCCGAAGTACTGTACCATGGATGCAGCCGAAACCTCATCGCCCATCTCGAGGAATGCCTGTAACAAATAATTATATATTAACCTTCATTATAGAATATACAAATTAATCCTTTTTTTTTTTAATGACTTTTCGCAATGACTTTTTCATTTTCAAATTTCAGAGTACTTAAAAATAAATATAAAGGTATAAACTGAATCAGGGATTGTTTATTGTACGAAATAACATAAGAGGTGTGTACGAAAAGTAATGAGACACTGTAACATAACACTGCGAGTAATCTGGCAAACGCTTTGTTGTTCTGTTTATCTTGACAGGTTTGTTCATCCCTTCCAGATGTTCAATTCTAATTTCAGCTATTTTCGAGAGTGCTAACAGTTTAGTTGCGTGTTACAGAATTGAAACATCGGAATTTAGAGCAACATCAAGTGTTAGGTTAAATTATATATAATATAATTGGGGAAACCATGATCTTTGAAAAGTTAAAACAGCCATCCTTATGCTGGATAACATTTACAAGTTACAAGTTTTTCGCTGGCACATATCATTTTTAAAAGCCAGAGAATAGGTTGAAGAACCTTGTCCAAGGAGACCTTCGACTTCAATAACCGACGAAAATGTCAGAAAGTAAGTGTTTTACAAAGATGTCTTTAAAAGACTCAGGAAAAAGGCGATTGAGATTTATGGCAACAATCAAAACAATATGACTGACATGTTAAAGGTCCTACCAGTTGAAGCAATTCAGCTCTCGTACCAAGACTAGGAACGACTCGGCAGTGTATAGTTGCATAAGGGAACTGCTTAAAAAGGGACAATATCGTTGTTTGAAAAAAATAAAAGGTATATAATAAATAAGTCTCATTACTTTTCTCACAAACCTCGTGACTACACTAAAATCAATTTCAATTTTGGTCAAAGTAAAAATCACGTTTTGAAGGAGCAATCATATGTCCAAGCAACCGTCACATCAGACATATCCCGAATCGTCTGCTAGGGCACGATTAATGACGTTGAAATCAGACTAAGCAATATGACATGGATAGCACGCGATGGACACACGCCCTGTGAGGGCAAAAAGCTTCCTTCCGACTAGGAACTGTGGAGTAATAGAGTAGGGAAGAGGAGGCAATATAGGGAGCCAATAAAATAACAAATAGAAGAGAGAGAAGGGCAGCGAGCCGTGCCCTAACGGTTCCCTACCCCCGCTAAGGGCCTCCTAGGGCCGGCCACCTTTAAGCAAGTGTTGTCTTTGCTCCATGCAAATCAACACCTCTCCTCTTTCTGTTTTTCGAACGGACCCGCAATGTTTTTCTCCGGGCCCTCTGCTCTGTAGTCCTGTTTTTTTACACTCTACCCTCGGTCCATATCGTCACACGTCAACTAACACCGCTAATCCAACACACAAATTAATCCTGCTAAAACACTTCCGGATCAAACGGCGAGATGCTATATGCCCTGTTTATTTATACAAAACGTAAAAAAATTGTAGATTACCTCTTTTTTTATTATCATTATCTAAACGATCCATATGGACTGTTTCGACCAGCAAACATATTTACAGATAATTCAAAATTCAATATGGAGAGCCATAGATAATAGATGAGGTAAAAGATGAGAGAGAAAACTGAACAAAACTTGTAATGTGAGGAGAAAAACGAAAGAAAAAAAATCTCCTAAGAAGAAGTATGAAATGTGAAATGGATATGGAATGTAGTTTCTGAAGAAGAGAAGTTAAGAATTAGGATGTACTTAGTATAAAATGTAAAACTTCAAGGCACATTTAAGAGATTAGTTTTCCAATACCGTAAGTGTTGAAGAGTATATCCATACTGTAAACTAACGATGCAACAAAGCAGTTTTGTCAGGACTGTCATGTATTTCTTGCCTAAACTTTTCTATTTTTTTTTTTCCTAAATCCACCAATGTTAAACCTTACATGTTTAGTTCTTATCTTTCTGTTATTTTATCCAAAATTATCCTTCTAGAATAAAATAAAGGTAAATTCTAAAAATGGATTATTTAATATTTTTAAATTATTTTTTTTTACATTGCTGAAATTAGTTATACTGGCTGAAAGATTAGATCAAATTAATGATCACAAGCGAAATTGAAATAGTTAAGTCAGACATAAACCTTTAATAAAAATGACCATTAAAATTATGAAATCAAAACTCAAGACTCAACACTGGAGAAGTTTACTGAATAATAACACGATATGCCGCATTCATTTTTTTTTTTACACACATGGGCATTGGGCATTGTTCATTCATATACATACAAAAGAAAAATAAACAAAAACAATAGATTTGAAGTCGAGTAAAACTAAAATAAACATTCTAAAAATATAGCCATGCCTATAATATTTACAATCAATCAAGGAAGCACCGAACCAAGCTTGTCCTCCACCTGTTGAGGAAAAATAAGGATTCAAGGAGTATCTTGTGCTACTCTCTCATCCGCGTCACTGCTACTAAAAGCTAGTGGAGAGCGAGAGCACCATAGCCAGATATAAACCTCTGGAGGACGAATCTGGCCATTGTCGGAACTCCTTTTACACACATTTACAAAAGGTCGCGGGTCACTACCGTTTCTATCTTTGGATAGAAACGGTTAGATGGAAAATTGTAAGGATGGATGGAGTTAGGCAAGGATTTTACTAGAGGATTCGGATAATGTTGAAGAATTTGAGATGAGAACATCGTTTTATTAGATTATTACACTGCACGCTTGGTAAACTAATCGATATAAACATATCAAGGAACGATTTCAAATTATTATTTTCCGCTCATTTTAATATTTAATTTCTTATCGGATAATAAATGGTTAACAGATTTTTAACACATATAAACGAAAATAATAATTCACCCTAAATAAAACCACAAAGGTAAAAAAAAATAACTATAAATCTACTGGGGAAACTCTTAATTCGAAAATCATGCCCTAAAGTACCATCCGATCCTCTCGACCCTGAATACTACTTTCGGAATAACCGATACAGCAGCCTATACCCAAACTGAACTAATGCGAATGAAACCCCCGCTACGTGTCACGGGGTTCCCTAATTTAGCCAAGTTGAAGGTTTAACTAAGGCGATCAGGTGGGCTATAGATCACAGGCCTAGCTACGTGTTGGGTCCCCGCGTCACGTCTCTTCCCCCGCCTGTTTACTCACACTTAATCTCCCCGCCGTTCTGTCCTCCTCGTCTGTTAGCAGCAACCGAGGGTATGTTCCCAGGCTTAGCTCAGTCGGTTTTGGAGCACTAACCGGCAGAACAAACCTTATTATTGCAACATATATTATAATCCTCAATTCTAGGATTATTCTAACGATAATAAACAAACCATAAGGTATGAAATCGAATATATTATAGAATTCTTGTTTACATCGAGGCCAAAAATAGGCGTCGGCGTTACTGACAGAGCGTTATTTTAAAATATATTTTGGTTGCAGGGAACACTAAAACATTGAAATTATGTTTTTCTTTTTATTGACCTTAAGACTAGTCTAACACATGTCCTATTTTGGCAATATATTATTTAAATTGTAACTCCAAAATGCATTAAAATTGAATCCGATAAGCAAATTATCTTTTACTATTAGATATATATTAGGACATTCATGAAAACTTAAAAAAAAAAAACAGTTAAAGCGACACTTTCGAAAATGTAAAAAATGCATCGTTCCTATAACAACCTCTATGGAGATGATCATTATTATTATTATGGTGACCATATGAGACTAGATGTTGGAGGAAGGAAACGGAACAGGTTGGAGATAGATGCTGAAACGTTTGCTATATCCGCGAGAGGTAGTTAAAAACTCATTAGGAGACAGTTGCAGACAGTTATCTGACTGTCATTAGTGTTTAACCCGGGAGCAGATCTCATTAATGTCGTTCACACTTAGTGGCCACCTTTATCCATCCCTAACAAACAGCCCTCAATCCTCAGCCCACAGCCCTCGGCTCTACCTGTCGATAGCTCCACCTCCTTCTTGACAGCTGTCTTCGCCGCAGCTCTGGAGTAGTCATTTCAAAAACGATCAATCATTAAGGTCCCGCTCTCTGGTTAGGGATCGGCTCCGATTGCAAATTTTATATTAGCGGGAGAAGTAAATCGTATGAGCATCGAGTTCCTGATTATAGTTCCCTTTTATTATTTTAGCTGTTAAAGTGGTAGGAACAGATCGTCTGTGCTGATTGACTTGACATGAGGTGAAGATCCAAGGATAATCGCTCAAGAACTTATAAGAATAACAATAATAATAATTCAAGGCTAAGCAAACCCGGAGGCTCGATGCCGAAAACATCCACCAATCGCCGTCCAAAAATTCCCTCCAAAAGTTTCAACGCAATCTTTAATCTTGTCAACTTCGCATCGATCTACCACTAAGACGCTCACCATTCGGCACAGGACCTATTAACCTTTTCGGTATTTTATCATTACGAGGCCCGAAATTTTACATACTCACTCGCCGCAAAGTAATCACCTAAATTGTATTGGCTGCGTACAGATCATGCAATTCAGCTTGTGTAGCTGTCTAAATTCGTCATTTGACTCATCTTTCTTCTGTCCGAATATTCTACGTAAATTTATATTATATTTCAAATACGTTGCTCATTCCGAAATGTAAAGGGCCACGCTTAGCATCCGTAAATAATCTTAGATAAAATAACAGTTTTGTAAACCGTAGTTTTTATATTTCTGAACAGATTGCGTGACCCAAGTAATTTTATTGCAGAAAAATAACAAGTATTCCTAACTTCAATATAACCTTAATCTCCTATTCAATTTCGTTTTTTATTATACTCTGTACTCTAAACTATATCACTAACTAGTTATCTGATACCTAAACTTCTCTCTGTTAACGAACTTATTCCCATCTATATATATATATTACCAAAATTTGTGATCGTTTTAGCAGCTAACAAAATGTTTTGTTGTATCCGTATTTTCTTATAGTCCAGGTTCTTTGTTATTTTTCATCAACGTTGTTGTATTTAATTTTATAGTTTCCGTATCTCATTTTAACAGCACTAAATCATTTTGTTTTTGGTAGCCATAACCAAGCACAGATATTGGTCAACCAAAATTCAAACCTTTTTTATAAAGCATCACGGAAAAACGATCGTCTTGTTTAAAGCAAGAACTTATTAAAAAAATGTATACACACACACACACACACACATATATATATAAACCCTTAAGTTTATTTTTTTAAGTTTTTTATTTATAACTGACTGCTTCTAAAATAACTCATTAATCTTAAAAAGGTATAATAATTGTCTAATCAGCACTTCCTGCAAACAAACTTTAGCGGCCCTTTTATCCATGAGCTGAGGAATATGCCTGTGTTAAAACAAAAAGTGAAAAGGAATAAACATCGCAGCTTTTCAGTTCGGCTTTCATTATTGATTAAACACGTCACCGTAATGGAACTTAGGACCGTCCCCGAGCAAAATAAAGTACCACTACTTGGTTGTTCTAGTTTGACAAACTTAACGAATACAGCTTAGTTTGAGAAGTGCAGAATACTGTTTACGAACTCGTGACACTGCAAATGAATGCGAAACGAGTTAGCAATACTAGTTCTGTTAATTATTATGAATGAATAGCGGATCTTATAAATGTAAAGATGCTATAAATACAAAATATAATATATTACCTGGTTCTTGCCCTTAAGTACTAGTACGTTGGTCACTCTGCCGAATGGAATGCCCAGGTGGATGATTTCCGCCTCCGTAACCTCGTTGGGGATGTTACGAAGGTGGACCACCCGAGATGGCTTCATCGAGCTCTTATCCAGCTTCGCCTGCAACAAAAAGAAAATCAAAATGTTAAAAATAACAATAAAAAAATATATATACATTATAACACAAAGGTTTATTATTTCCAAATTGTTATATTTAAAATAAGCTGTGTCTCCTCACACGATTTTCAATAGAGCAAAAAAAAAAAACCTGTTCCACTATAATCCGTGCAGGGTCTTGGGTTCAGCACTATGTGACGAAGTACTGTTACAAGACCAATAGTTGTGCAGGGAGGTGATATCACGCTCAACTGTTTTCCCCCTTAATTAATTATATCATTAATAGTACCCACTTTGTGTAAACTAGGATGTGCCCCAGAAGGATCTCCCGACCCCAGGATCGATCCATGGCCGATGAAAAATAACTAGTCATTAGCCGGATTCGGATATAAACACAAACACCCGGATTTGGGACAAATGCAATTCTCCTGTTTTTACTGAAGTAATAATAAACCTTATTAAATACACCCAATTAATACACTTATCCCACCACTTCACTCTAAAAGTAATAAAACAAAAAGGCTTTTTTTACATGATATTTGCGACAGAATGCTGACGATGGTTTTTATGCAAAGGTTTTGGTACGGAAGTATTCAAAATTTCTATAATCTAATAATTTCATTTGCTATATATGTGTTATAATTAAATATGTTTTGACTTTGATTGTGATTCTTTTTTTAACACACCTATCCTTCAACTATACACCTTATTATTATCTTCATGCAGCCTACTATTCCATTACCGCTTTCAAAAAACTGAATGTCAATTGTCATCTATATATAGTACAACTTGTTTTTGTTTCTTTATCATCATAACCTTGTTCTACATTTTTTCTTACATTTTAAAGTTCTCTTTTAAAATTGTTGTTTTCTTATAAGTTATTTATACTTAATAATCTATCCTAACGATATTACACTAATGTTACCCTATTAATCTTTCAATTTCTTCACTTCTTAACCTTTAGTCCCGTTATCTCTTTACTTACAATAAAAACCCTGAAGACGACCTGCAAAGTGGGCCGAAACGTCGGTAAAAATTAAAATAATTACTATATTTTAATTTAGTATTTATTTGACCGCACCCCCGACTAACTCCTTCTCATATAATTAAATATGTATATATTTACTGATAGGAGGGATCCCTTAATTTTATTTAATATGAATATAAATAATTAAAACAGTACAAAAGGCCACAAAGGCATAGGCACTGCATATTATTCCATTAAGAGGATTTTGATAGAGACGACTCTCTCTAAGTTTGTTATTTCAAGTGCAATTAAGTAATAACAAATTAATTACTAATGTTGCGTAAAGGTGGAAAGCCCCCGCTTGCAAAGGAGAGGTAGAAGCTTTCCAATCAAGGCACAAGAAACTAATCAGCAAATATGAAGCCCTGAGGAGGGGCGGGGGAGGGAAAACGCAAATTGATTTTGTCTTTGAAAAAGGTGGAGGTAAAGGGATCGCTAAACATAATTAGGACAGGTATATAGGACTAATTAACCTCTTTCAATAGCGGATTGATTGGGATAGTCGGCAATCTCTGCCAGGGGTAGTCAATTTTTATAATTCAATTAGGGGTTGAAGGGCCAACCTCCTCCAAGGGATGGATCCTACCCGATAACAAAGGGCCCTTAAGTATCGCCACCATTTTCTCCCTTTAAAGCTGTAAGGCCACTCCATTTTTTACCATCTGTTTCTACTGACAATAAACCGCTTTCGCCTAATTATAAACCTCGCCAATACTAAAAGGGCGTCACGGTATGTAATAAAAAGCCGGCCCCAGTAACAGGATTACATTATAGTAGCTAAATATGAGCAATTACCTAATTTAAATTTCATACCTCGAATATTTCTTTTAAAATAAAAAAATTAAGTTTCAATAATATATTTATTTTTTTTAATATCCTATACCTTTCCATTTCTGGCATAGTTTTTTTGTTTTGTTTTTCAAGAAGTGCAAGCTAACCTATTTTAACCAGAGTGGGATGATCGGGATTCATCCCGTGGGTCTACCACGAAATTAATTTCAATTTGCCAAGGCTAAATTTGAACCGGAGTCGGTTACTCCAGTTCTTCCATATTTAATAGAGAGTTTAAAACTGTAGTTTTTAATTTTAAATTATCTTTTCGACTAACACGTTTCAGAAAAAAATCTCTAAATTGGTATGTTTTGCAAATATAAAACTAAATCTTTATTTTATTATATTTATTGTACATAGAGTGTGAATGTGATCTGTGAACTCTATTATAAATGTCCTAGAGACAGATCGTAATATTTTTCAATAAATAAGTTTAAAAAAAAAAATCAAACTACAATAATGGTGAGTATCTTTTCTAAACAATCTGTCTTTCAACACATCATCTAAAAGAGGAAAGTGGTTTAATAAAAAATTATGAAAATTGATATAAAATGAAACTTTCGACGCTGTAAAAGTGTAATAATGAAAAATAGATCACGTTTAAATTGATTTTTTTTTTTTTTTTTTTTTTTTTTTTTTTTTTTTTTTTTTTTTTTTTTTTTTTTTTTTTTTTTTTTTTTATCAGCTGTCATTAGACACCAAGTTATACAAATATCAATTTTAAAAAAATTATTCTTTTTAAAATACAATTAAAAATTTTCAAGAATGGACAAAATTCATTTTTTAAGGATTTTAGAAGTTGAATATCACAAAAGGGAACTAAGTGAAAAACTATGAATATGATAATGTTTATACCTGTTCATGATAATATGACAAAATATTACATCATGGCATGAATTAGATGACAGACTAATTTGATAACATCAGTTAAACACAACAAATATTGCTGCCCAATGAGAGTTGGTCTCAGCTACACACCTCCACCTACTCTAATTCGGACATTTTTGCAAAAATCAAAACAAGAAAAATACTTCTTTATTTTAACTATAGTGTTGAATCCTTCATAAAATATGAAATAACCAATAAAAAATTATGAAAATAAAAAATGTCAAGAAACAAAATTAATTTAAATTAGGATACTTCAAATGTATCGACGCAAAATTCAAAAATTTATAAAGTCATAAAATAAAATAAAATATACATAAAATTCGAACGTACTATGTACATTGAATGGTATCAATAACTGAGCATTAAATAACAGAAAATATTAATCATACATATGAAGAAAGGAGGGACTATACCCATCCTGGAAGAGATGGGAATTCCTCCAGTAAAAGACGGCATTTGACCGACAAGTAATGGGAAGATGGGATTTGGAGGTGAAGAAGAGGGACCATGGAATAAGGATTAGAGGAAGAATAATCCTAGGAAGGGAACATTACAAGGGGGGATGATCGGCTTTAGCAGGGGTTATTACTTCTTGATATAACCCTTCCCATCCCACCATCTAATTACAGCTGGTCCCTGTCTGCGTGTCTGCCCTAGGAGGACAACAATAGAAGATGGAAGAAAAAATAATTAAGGATATCATATTCCTTGCAATTTGTTTTGCTTTCAGTAAAAATAGTGCTAATGATTTTTGAAAAAACAACAAAAAAACAGGTGTACGGAACTCAAATATTGTTTTATTAAGTTTAATTTTCATCAATGACAAAATTAAATGATGTAGGAAAAAAAATTAAGAAAGCATAATTTATACACAAATATTTTATTTTATTTTTTTATTTATTGAGAAATATTATAATCTGTCTCAATTTAGAACAATTATAATAGAGTTCAGATAGTACGTTCACACCGTACAAATAAAGGTGGAGAAATGATAGATTCTAATATTACAGACAGTTGATTAGATATTGCAGTCATTGGAAGTACATACAAATAAAATTGTTTTTTGATCTTTGTGCCAAAGTTTTGGGTTCGGAGCTTCATCATGGCTAAACAAAGAAGATAGTTAAATGTAAATATTTAATAGTTGACCGTCGCACTATAAAGGAAGGAGACTGTCCGAGATGGCGGTCATAAATAGGCTAAATAGTGGTAAAACTATTTTTATTAAAAGCCAACGTTTCGACCCGACTTTGCAGGTCTTCTTCAAAGTTCAAATTTTAGATACTGTAATTTTCTAGGTTTTTCCTCATTACCCAAACAAGTCAGCTTCTCCTATACCTGCCCTTACCCTGGTTTTCCAGTTTTAAGTGAAACTCCTAGCTGAACACACCTGCAAGTCTATTATTTTATTCTTCCAATTCTATTTACTTATTTATTTAATTTTTGGTTTTCTTTTCTTTCTCCATATCCCTTTATGTCTATTAATTCATATTATATCCTTTTTCCTTTTCTTTCAATCTCTCCTGCAGATCTGTAGAAGTATATTCACATTTGCATTTATTATATATTATACTACAACAATTGTTAGCATCTATTTACTTCAGTCAAGATCTTGTTACTTAGCTTACTCTGTTTATATTTTAATGTACTTACTGTTTATAATTTTAATAAGCTTATTCACATTGTTTATAATTGTTTGTCTAAATATTATCTAACTTCCAAAATTCTCAATCTTTTTGTATCTGGTCCGTTCTAGCCCTGAAGAAGACTTGAAAAGTCGGGTCGAAACTTTGGCTTTTAATAAAAATAGTTTTACCACTATTTAACCTTTTTATGACCGCCACCCCGGACCATCTCCTTCCTTTGTAAATATTTAATATTTGTTTTAATCAAGACTAATAAATTTGCCTGTGTATATATAAGTTCAATACACACATTGGAAACGTGGACTAAAATACCTTTTATACCAACATTCGCATTCGAAGGAAATTCATCATTCATGAATGCTACCGACAACAAGGCTATGAAATATAACCTTAAGGTTCATACCTTAGATATTAAAAAGAGTTCACTCACTCCAGACTAAGGATTACTGACCTTAGAAGAGAGTGTGTGAAAGATTGCTAATTGTGGGAAGGGCTGGGCCATTGACTCCAGTTGGGATGCTGCATCGGGACTACCCAAGGCCGTACATTTAGCAACTCTGGCAACTAAATTAGTCATAGCAGTTTGTAATATTTGGATAATCACAGAAAATAGATAATATCGTTTGTTGCATCGAAAAAGTAAAGATAAGCGTACGTAAATCTGAAACAGCCAATTTCTACTTATTTTTAAAATTATAGTAAATATATTTAAACGATAATGAGCTATGAGTTGAAACAGGGCGTTCCGACAACATTGAGAATAATACGGTAAAGAAAGTGAATATTTCTTACAATTCTATAACTCTAAAATTACTTGATGTTTTCTACCACGTATTTTGATATTGCCATTCAAATGACCAGTATTTATGTTTTCCAATTTGTGTTGGTGTTTGTGTGTATATACATGAAGAGTCTAGCTCAAAAACGAAAAGTCGTACGAAACAGATATTACGTATTTAAGACAGGCATAATATGCCTTGGATGTGAAAGCAACTTTTTCGTCAAAATCGACTAACCGGAAGTGCTACTTATATCAACACATTCAATTGGTAAAACACATTTTTACAATTTTCTCAAAAACAGCTCCAACGATTTTGATTAAACTCGGTATATCATTGTATAATTAGGTGTACTTTAATATCATTTAGGTCTTATACCCATTGATGTCACTTTAGAGGGCTTAAATACCCAACATTCATTTACGTGTTCATCTAAACTACCTTTAATTTGGTTTATTTTAAATAGTTAACTATCTTTCATTTTTAGGAGTTATGAAAAAAGGCTAAATATAACTTTTGAAAGAATTTGGTTATTGAATAAAGGAGAAAAAAAGAACAATGCTTATCCAGGTCGAAATTGAACCTCCGGAAATAATAGTCAGAAGTTATACATATAATAGATTGTTGGAAAGAGGAGAATCTTAGAAAAAATAATATCTAATTAATAAAGTTGTTGAAGATAACGGAGAGTGACGAAAAAAATATAAATAATCATTTCCAAAAACTAGCATTATTGAAGGTAAATCACATGTTTTCTAGGAAATTAAATGAAATTTTGTTAGTAAACGTAAACTTTAATTTTTTATATTATTTTATTATTTTTTCGAGAAAATGTATTAAAAATCCACGGAATCAAAGAACGGCATCCTTTAAGATACTATTTTATTGAACTTATGTGAAAGGAGAAGGAAAACATAAAAACATTTCATGGATATGTTTATAACCTTAAATATATTTACTGTAGTTTAATAACTCTGGATATGATATTTAAATAATTAGGTATCTATCATCCCTTTACTTCGAAAAATTATCAATTACATGGGCTTTCAGAAAATTAAATTAGTGAATAATTTGATGAATATTCCCTTTGTGATATCCCAACAGTATCCACTTACAATTACTGTGACAACTTTTGACCTATTTATGACAGGCAATATAAATATCGTAATTCTATTTTAGTAAACTTTGAAATGGAAAATCATAGTTTAATAACTAATAGTCTTATGATCCATAATAAACGGAACGTACAATCCATAATCAACCATTTATATAATAAATAGGATTTTTCTTATTTTAATGGTATTAATGATTTTTTTGGCTGTAGCTTTAAGCTTTAGCTCGGTTAAAAATGGATTTCAAAAATTTTATAGAGGCCAAACTTGGCCAGGAAATAATTTATTTTCAAAGTTGAGCGGTAAGTGAAAGTTGTGTGTTGCGCGCACCAGATTTTTTTTCTTGAACTTGTTTCCCACGATAAACGTTAAGGAAACGATTTTAATCTTGCCAATTTAAATTTAAATAAAAATACAATGGAAACTATAAAGAGAGAATGGGTAAGAATAAGGAAGGGGGCTATGGGCCGCGGAACGAATGGAATTAGGGACAAAAGGTCAGAAAGGGAACAAAAGCGGAATCGATCCATCTTGCCCCGTTGCATTGCCCCTAATTAATAAGCTTGTTGCATATGTGACTCAATTCTATTCGGCCCTAGGAAATTAGAAGAGGCAAATTAGACGGGATAATTGAATAGTTGGCCGGTCCAATTGGCTCTATTTCACTCCAATATTTATTGGATTGGCTTCTCCCCTTCTGGGTCCAATTGCTCACCTCGCCTAATATTAATTAACCTATTTGCCATCTTTCAATGAAATTACTAATTCCGCCTCATAAATCCCATCTCAAACAGCCTACTATTACCAACCACGCCGAATTAACTAATCGATGAACTAATAATGATTGGAAAATTATGACTTCCATGAAATGGCAAATCTCTGTATCTTTTAATTAAAAGAAAAATAATAACAATAATAAATAAATAAATAAAAATGAGAATTAATCAAGAAATTTAATATCTTGGAGGCCAACATAAATAAAAATTGCACCATAGAGATAAATAAAATCTGCGATTTTTACTGTAAAACGTTTTCTTTTTTATATGATTTTTACTGATTTGAACCCATATATACAATCTTAACAAAATTAAAGCTTTTCTCACATCTTCCGCTTCGATCTTTAAATTGATAGCCTAATATTCTTTAAATCAGCCGCCATTTTTGAAAGGAGCGGCTCGGGAATGGCGGGCAAGGTTCATTTTACTTAGAAAAATGTCAATTTCGTAATTTACATTCAAACCTTCGCCTGCGATGAGGTGACATTTCGGGTCCTGGCTCCAGGGGTACGTAACTATTTTTCCCACACGAAGGAAAAGAATATCTTCGGGACGATGGCCAAATCATTGGATTCGACGAAGAATTAACTAACATATGACGTACCGACAACAAAACACTTGAAAAATAATACATAAAATGAGCAATAATACAGAATAGTAAGCACGTGGCATACAATAACAATGGTTACTTTTTCTTCTGTAAATATGTAATTTAAATTAAAATTACCCCAATGTTTGAAGAACTTATGGCTACAGTAAAATGTGTATGGATGTACAATACGTATGTATATATGTATGTGTGTGTGTGTGTGTGTGTGTGTGTGTGTGTGTGTGTGTGTGTGTGTGTGTGTGTGTGTGTATAAGATATGTATTGAAATGAATATCAATATAGGATTTAATTTATAATTGAGAATTTGGACAATTTATAATTGACTTGAAAAATGTTTTGAAGGACAAGAAAATGCTTCAAATATATTTCTTACGGTGGAATAATAAGCCTTAACCAACTCTTAGGTCAATACCAAACGCCAATATCACTAATAATCTCTCTACTAAGTCCCTCTACTGAACCCTATCGAAACTTGAATTAACAAGATTTAAAAAAAAATCTTTCCATTGACGTCTCCGCTCAATCCTTTTCCTCGTTTGAGCAGTCGTTTTCCTCATTTATAGCAAACCCTTCCTTATAAAGTTAAAAATATCTGCTCGCCCATTTCAGTTTCCTATATACAAAGCGCAGTATTGTGAATCGTGGAAAGTTATTAAACTCGGGGCTGCGCACATCCATCGATGGTATCTAAAATAGTTCAAACCGTTTCTAAACTGGTGGAATTCAACGCGTTCCCTCAACTTTTGGAATCGATGGTCCGCTGGATGCAACCTCATTATTGTTATTTCTTAATTTTGTTAACATATTTATATCAACTTTACTTTTTATCTATGTTTATTTCTGTTTAGAATTCTTTTAATTGAATTATTTCCGAAATTAAAAAATCTAGTATTTAGGTTTTTATTTATATATTTCTTGTCTAAAAGTAATAACTTTTCGTTGGAATCCATTAGATCGTTCCTAAACTTGGCATAAATCGCTGTCCATCGCTGTTAGATTCAATAAATCGGCAGAATCCATCGAAGGAATTAGTTCTAAGTTAAGAAACTTGCCCTTATCCTAAAAATTCTACCCAGTCTTCTTTGGATCGAATATTTTAAGTATTACTTCAATTTATTTTTTGTCAAATAATTAAAATACTTCAGTAACAATAAAATAAAATAAATAAAGTAGTAAAATGTGTGTATATCACAGAAAATAAATGCTATAAATCTGCGTTTTATAAATCGTTAACGCATGGACAAAAAACAATATGAAATATATATTTAATTTTTGCTGTTTTTTTTTTTTTATTATGTGCAGCAAAAACTATGTATTTTTCAACAAATTACGTTTCAATGAGAGAAGTAATGATAATTGTCATTTCTTATACTCCTTATTTTTTCACCTTTGAAACATGCTGTGCCATACCGTTGTTTGATAATGTAGCCTGTTAAATATATCAGATATGACCCTAGATGAAAATAAAGATAATAAATAAACTTTCTCCAAAATATGGTTGAGGACATCGCTATTCCGTAGACAGCTTATTGATTAACCCTGGGACTGGAAGTAAATATAAAACCAATTACAAAAGTACCCCAACGTCGGGAATTATAAAGCCGAAATGAGACTTTAACAACGGGACCGCGATGGAAGAACCGTGTATTTATCAAGGGGTTTCCAACTGTTTGCTATTATTACTTTTTATTCTTTATTCAATATTAAATTATTTTAACTTCCCTTTTCAGAAAATTAAATTTACAACTCAATTTTGTCTTGATTTTCTCTTTATTGTGTTATAATGGCTTTTTATTAAAATATACGCTTGGCTTTATTTGGTTCCCTTTCTTTGTCTTAGAGCTTTCAACATTTTTAAATTCAGTGATTCAATTTATAACTCTCTTAAATAGTTGAGTTGAGAGCTTAATAATATATCATTATACTGTCATGATAATTATCAAAACATTCAATATGAAATAACTAATTAATTATTACCCACTAGAATGATGAATAAGCTCCTTAGTTTGTAAGTAGTGGAAGCCATTTTAAAGATAAATAATTAAATAATAACTGAGTGTATTAACTTCATACTGTTAAATAGTTAAATAAGTTTGAGAATAACTATTCTCAACAGAAAACAGTAAGCTGCCATTCCTTAAAAAGATATGCTTATTATTAATCTATGTATACCTTGGAACTTCTCTTCAAGTGTTAAATGACTCAAAACTTCAGTTTTAATTTATATTATATTATTATTAATACTATTATTTTTACTTTAATTGAAATTGGCAATACAATTCTAAAATACTGTATATAGAAAACGTGTATATATATATATATATATATAATATATATATAAAATACAACGTGAATTAAAGAAAAAGTATTATTTGTCTTATTGATTAATTAGTATCACATATATTATAAATTATTTATCACTTCTAATAAATCTAACACTTAAAGAACTGAAAATTGATCTCGCGTGAGAATACCTACCATGCATGGCCAATTTTTTTGAATTCAATATAAGGATGTGAGTATTTAAACACATATAGGTACGATTAAACAATATATATATATATATATATATATATATATATATATATATGTATGCGAGATGTTGTCTTCTAGACCACATCCCGATTCCTGATTTAAGTACACGGGGGTAGGGTCATCAGTCCTACGCCCGGTCGGTGTGAGTTGCCTCCAGTAGGCTGCGTGAAGCGTGACTTTTCCTGGTGGACGGTCACCCATCCAAGTGCTAACCACGCTCGGCGTTGCCTAACTTGGTTACCTATTGCAAGAGCCTTAGCTCGCACGGCTATCCCTTTATATGTATGTATATATACACATATATACATAAAGAGAATGGAGTAGTTCAATGGTATAGCGCTGAATTCTAACGCTCTGAATTCTAAGTCCACCGTGAGTAAATTATTTATTCTTTTTTGTCGGCCGTGAATAGATCTTGAGATCGACAGCTGTACAAGGAGTTGATTTGACCGAGATCACTCTCAACTGCCAGGTTTGCCTTCTCTAACTAATTATTTAATTTAGGTATCCACGTCATTGAGGCTGGGTGTGTCCCAGAAGGATCTCCAATTCTAGGGTCGTTCCACAGCTGATAAAACAGAATACTTAATTACCTGTTATTAGTTGGATTCGAACACCTAATCTTAATCTTAGGAAGCCAGTGCCTCAGCCACTTAAGGCCAAAATTTACTAGAAAAAGCTCCTAATCGTAATTTTTAATAAAACTGTGATTACTGAATAGTGCAGCATAGCTGTCGATATTAATAGTTACGAACATTTAACAATCTAAAAACTAACGAATAAGTATAAAAAATAATTCGAAAAACGTTTTATTGCTTTGGATACAAATAGGTGCGATTTGAATCGAAAAGAGAAAGAGATTAGTCCTCCGAATAATCAAGTCAATTACCAAAACAAGCCCTAAGGATGTTATCGAAACCCTCCTTTGAGGTTGAAAAACTTTGAGAGGCTGTATTGCTGGTAGTACAGTCAACACCGGAATTATAAGAACCAACAGTCGGTCAAGTTTTATCGATGCTGATTAATTGACTGTAAACAGGGCAATGCTGTTGGCAAACCGTAAAACCGAGCACTCAATTCTCGAGTGGAGGACTTACTTTTATAGGTCAACTTTAAAAGGGTGCTTACTTAGTTAATGCTTACTTATTTAGCTAATATTTACAGTTAAGGGTCTATTTAGTACTGTATTTTGCCAATTACCCATTGGTTTGGATTTCGAAAAGTACACAGTGAAAGGCAGTGGCGGATCAATGCACGTGTCGACGAGGCAATCATACGATTTTTCTACTAACGCGTCACAGACACACTATGGTAGGTACTCCGCGACACTACTTACTTTCATCTGATTTATTATTTTATTAATCACTTCACCTTCAACCTTTTTTTTAACCTAACCAACATAGACAGACTTGCACATAGCAATCGTACACAAAAACAATTAAATCCATCACGAACGATTCCACTAGAAATCACATGGGCACAAGAAGAATAAATAAGCGCAAGAAGCTGGCTAGTGTTTCCCCTTATCATTTTCATGTAATTAATTGATTGATTATTTTACGTCAGCACATTTACTAATTCTCTATTATCCTAAAAGCTGTAAATAAATCGCATACACAGAAAAAAAAAAATTATTATTCATGTACCGAACAATCAACAAATTCATAAGTTATTGTATTTGCTAAAATTAGCTGTGCTAATAATTCATCCAAACAACTAAACGACATTTTCTACATATAATTTTCCTCCAACAGTAATGTACGTGAACATGTCCCGCACTCAGCATGGAATGGACCACGCGCTGCATAACACGCTAAAAAAATTAAAATTCTGAAGAAAAAGTGTGTAATCGTGAGTCAATAAGTCACGCAGGGCTTATTCTTATTTATGCAATGCAAAAAAAGGTGCCATGGACATGCATAGCGGGGCAACACATAGCGGGAAAAAAAGAAAACATCTGATGGAGATATTTCAACTTCCGTCCTAGCTGATGTGAATGTCGTTGAGGATATTTTTGTCTGTGAAAATTATAAGTATCGGCAACTTTAGCAACATTAAAAAAAAAAAGACACTGATAAAGGAGAAAAGGTATCGAGAAAAGGGACTGTTTGCACTGTTACATATAAAGTAGGATGACGTTGATCCTCCAGTTTACCCAGCGAGATTGAAGATAAGATGTTTTTAAGACTCAAAGCCCCGCCTCCGGGAATGGGATAGAAAACTGAGCAGAAAATAAACCTTGATATTCCTCTTTGCAACGACTGTTAGGACACTTCGCCGTTTCATCATAAATGGAAATGACTTTCTCACCGAGATCTCCATCGGTTTTTAAAAGAAAATTATTCAAATATATCATTAAATTATAAGTAGAATGTTTTGAGGAAGGAGATGGTTCCGGGTGACGGTCATGAAAAGGCTAAAATAGTGAGAAAAAAAAAACTATTTTATTTCAAACCAACGTTTCGATCAGACTTAGCAGGTCTTTTTTCAGGACTAGAAAGAGCAAGATACGAAAGGATATATAAAAAGTATATCTTGTTCGTTCTATCCCTGATGATGATCTGCAAATTCGAGTCGAAATGTTGGCTTGAAATAAATTACTTTTTTTTTCACTTTGTTAGAGTATCTCCTTCCTAAAAAATATACAACGGTCAACCATCAAGTATCCAATCTAACTAAAATAATATTAAATATTTAATAGTTGACCGTTGCATTATGAGAGAAGGAGACTGGACAACGTTTCGACCCGACTTTGCAGGTCTTCTTCAGTGCTAGAACTGACAAGATAAAAAAAGATACAGAGAATTGCGGCAGTTGCATAATATTTGATTTATATGTAGAAATATTTTCACATTTGTATATATTATATATAACACTAAAACAATTGTTACCATCTATTTACTTCAGTTTAGGATCTTGTTAATTAGCTTACTCTGTGTTTATATTTTTTTTATGTACTTACAGTTTATAATTTTAATAAGCTTATTCACATTGTTTATAATTTTTTGTCTACATATTTATGTAACCTCCACAATTCTGTATATCTTTTTGTATCTTGTCCGTTCTAGCCCGGACCTCATACAACAGAAAACCTGCTAAGTCGGGTCGAAACGTAGCCTTCAATAAAATAGATTTTCCACTATTTAGCATATTCATGACCGCCACCCCGGACTTCCTTTAAAATAATATTAAATACTGAAGTTCACTCAAAAATTATCTTTTATTATTAATAATTTATTCTATGTAGGAAGAAATTAGAATAGTGTTTTTCCTCGCTTTTTTTTTTTAGTTTGCAAAACAAATTTCTGATCCAGTGCAAATACTTTATTTTTATATAATCGATGTTTTTAAATGGAACAATTGGGATAAGTACGTCAATGAATTATGGACTCATATAACAAAAATTAAGAACAATAAAAAAAAAATCCCTGAAAATGGAGCCGCAGAGTTCCGAAACGTTGAATATGTAACGGAATTGTAAAACAAAGCAAAATATGAGGAATAAATAACTATAGCAAATCTAAACATAAATTATATTTTATTAATTTGAAATAAGAAATATAGAAGCTTTTTAAAAAACATAGGGCTTTATGAACTTATTTTGTTTTTCAGAATCTATTATGTCATAATTTTTTTTCCCAAAAAAACAACAACACAGCAAATGCATCAAAATGGAACAAATTGCTTTATATAACAATTAGTGTAAATTAAATAATATAGTAAATTATTGATGGAGCAAAAGTTGTAAATACATTTTTGTAAAGTTCGACTTAATTTATCAATAGGGGTACTCATGCACTTGTTAATGATTAATGTGCTGTCATGCTTAGCAGTCAGTACTAATTTTGAATGAATGGTTAACAACTCGTCTGTGTTAAAGTGTTACTAGTAAGTAAGGTTATGTATATACTGTAAACAAAGTTTGTGAGTCCTTAATTGATCTAATAACGGTTTGATTTATTTTTAAAATGCCAAAGCGTAGTAAAAAGAGTTAATAGCTGGATTATTTGATTAAAAGTTATTTATTAGAAAGAATGAATAAATATTCAGAAGGCAAAGAGCACCTAGCTTGGTTTTTTAATAGTTCATTTCTGTGGGTATTGGACACAAACAAAAAGAATCAAACCCATCAAAATCTCACAATAACCTTCTCCGTTCGTTTACGAAGTTGGCAACACATTACAGGATACTACGCTGTTTTAAAATCGAGAGTGCTAGCGGGCATATTTAACACACATTTCGTAAATAATTTTCTCAACTTTACACATTTAAGAAGTTTACAATACTTAGCATTGGTTGCATGAATAGCCCTAATATAAAAACATGGCAAATCGATCAAAATGGCATACCCTTATACACATAATATAATTATTCAAAGTGCACAATTTTCAGATTTCACAGAGGGAAAAATAAACAGTTAGTGAGGTTGTGGGGTAAGTAGACCTTAAACCATAATATACAAAATAAGAAACTTTTCATCGGTAGTAACCTACGGTATAATATAGCCGTAGGTGGGAGAAATTTTGTATTCAGATATTCATATTTGCGATGCAAAAGATATAAATGAAAACGAAGTATTGATGCTTATCTTCAAACAGTGTATGACATAAAAAACTGTATTGATACACGAGGTGATGAGCGAAGCGTGATGGCAGTCAAATGATGTTGTATTGTGTCGAACAGACTCTAATGATATTTTCAGTGCCAATAATCGCCTTCAGTATATATTTGTTTATTTATTACGATTACATATATCCTATAAATTTATTTCCGTTCCCCTCGTTTTATTTTCGTGTATAAAAAAAGAATACCAACCCCCCAGTATATAAGGGTCTTCATCCAGTTTTTGAAGTTTCTCGAACTTCAATATGTTGTACAGTTGTAGACCCTTAAATCGTAAGTCAATATTGTTCCATTTGTGCCTGTATTGGTTTTTTAATTCTTAGAGAAATTTTGATAATTTTGTCATAAAAAATTTAAATCAGTAATTTTTTGGTTTATTATTTTTAACACAAATCCCCAAAAAATAAATAAAGAAAAAAAATGTATACAAATGGTGAGCAAAAAAAAAAGAATAAGGCAATATTGCCTTAAACCATTCTTCCTAATTTAAACTAGCTTTGGAATAAACTTCTTTACAACGGGTTGGTGCCTGCTGTAATACGTAAATTTAAAATAGGATTATTGATATTAAAAAATATCATTACATAAAACTATTTTTTAATCCTATGAAATTAATGACAGAAATATGACACAGTCAAAAAAGTATTAATAAAAAAATAGAAATAAGAAATGAGATAATTTTTTTTTTCAATTATGATTTTTTTAAGTTTTTTAAAACTCCGTTTTTAAAGGGTGCAATATTTCCATAAAATCATACAACATTCCTAACCCTTTTATGAACACATCTAAAGTACAAACTTAAAATATTACTTTATTAAAATAACACACTTAATGTTTTAAATATGGTACTCCAATAAGTTAAGACGCCCAAAAATATAATAAAAAATAAATAAATAAATAAATAAAAACAAATATTGTGCCATTAAAAAAATGTTTTACTTTTCCGAGAAGTTAAGGTAAAAACAGGCCCAGAGGAGTTTTAAAAGACGAAAAGACACATTTGGAAATGTGTCAGTAGAGAAGAGGAACCACTCGTTAAAAAAGAAGGGACTTCAAAGGCTTTCGAAAGCCTTTAAGAAACCACATTAGGGCTCCTCTCTCGGCCCTTTACATCCCTCCAAGTCATTTCATCTTTTATATTTTATTTCATCCAATATAATTTTTATTTGAAATGCTGGCTGGCATCCTGTCTCTTCAATTTAGCAAATATAATTTAGCACATGCGTAATGAAATATACTGTCGAATATTAAAATGCAATGCCTTATGTATATGAAAAACAAAACAAAAACAATAAGTAATAAAAAAAATCAAAAAGAATGATTTAATAAACATTGGCTCCCATTATTTCAGAAACAGAATCTTATAAACTGGTAATCAAATTATAATCATCGTAAAAATACCTCTTTCGTTCAAGAAGTTCATTGCAATGAGTGAACTGGTAGTGGTTTAAATACTGTTGAGCATAAAACGGCCTATTCACAAGGTAAAGGAGTTTCAATATATTACCTATGAATGAGGAAAGAAATCCAAAAATGATAAAAAGCTTCAAATTCTAAAATTTTATGCCCCACCACAGCATTTTGCCAAAAAATAAGGGCGGCTACCTGAGGTGCGGAAAATAAAAGACAACTAAAAAAAAATTACCCCCACATTGCTACGTCGAGTGGCACAATTTTTCACAACATTGTGCTCATTCTAGATACAACTAAATTGGACCGACCAACGCACAGTGGTTCAGAGGCGGAAAAAAAACTTTAAATGAAAGTATTCCTATCACACTTTTTGTGCTATGTTATCTTTCCTTAATATCCGTAGGGCGTAGGCTAACTATAATAAATAAATATATTGTCAATTTTTTATAGTTTTCGACTTGAAATTAAAAATTAAATGACAATTTTCAGCGATTTCACAAAAAATAACGGTATTTGAAAATATTTTGAATAAATATTTTGTACAAAAAAAAAAAAAATAAAAACAGCCTGAACCACTAACAACTCATGAACGATCTCGGGTTCAGTACAATATAAGAAAGTACTGTTATTAAGCCAACGGTTGTGGAGGGAGGAGATTGCTCCGAGATCATGCTCGACCGCCAGGTTTCTCCCCTTAATTAATTATTTAATTGAGAGTACATATACTTTATAGACTGTGTGTGCACCAGGAGAGTCTCCTGGATCTAGGGTCAATCCACAGCTGATAAAAAATTACTAGCTACCCTGCTCCCTATCTCTATTTTAGTATCTTAGTAACAGAGAAATTGTTAATTTTAGTAGTTAAACGCACAAATTTGGTACAGCCTTACGGTTCATACATTCGTTTTTATTTGTATAACTATGTAAAAATCAAAGCATATTGAAAGTATAAAACCAAAATAAACAACTACTTACTAGTGTTGCCCAAAATCGGTCTTGGTCTTGCACTTTGCAAGACCAAGACCAAGGCCGCCTAACTGTTACAAGACCAAGACCAGTGACTGGTAAAAAAAATTGATGTTTTTAATAAAAAAATTAAGGCAAAATAGTTACTAATACTCGACAATCTTAGTTACTATATGCAAATAATTGGTATAATCAATATAGTTTTGCATTTAATTCCTCTAATTTTTCATTCAGGCTTAGTTAGGTTTCTCTTATCTACAAAATACAGTACTGTAAGACTGTTGCGAGAATCTTGTGCAAGACCAAGACCATGACGAAACTGAGTTTGCAAGACAAAGACTCGTCTGGATCTCGCATTTGGGCAACACTACTACTTACACTAACCTACGCGCTGAGACTTATTCTATTCCATAGTAGGTCATTAAAAATTATGAGATATATATATATATCTATATACATTTTATATAACGTAAAGAAATCATCAGCTGTTTAAGTCAATGGAATACAATTGATTCCAAATTCTTTTAAGTGTGGAATTTTCTACTAAAAATTAAAAACCCAAGTTTCTTAGGTTAAGTGAAAACAAAAACAGTTTAATAAAAAAACATTTACCCTCTTCCGTATATTCATGTTTTTATAGTAATGAATCTGAATTGAAAAAGAAACAACACCTGGCAAGAAATACTATTAACATAATAAAGATTACTTTTTTAATAGAGGAGGAAACCAAATTTCAAAGAATTGCGGATTTTGAGTTAAAATACCACATAAAATATGAAGGTTGTATTAACTGTAAGGTTGTATTAATATTAAAATAACAATTATCCATTATCTCTACAGCTTACTATCAAGGATGTACTTGAGTTTTCCTGTATGTCTGTAAACTCAGTGACATTCATAAAATACTCTCTGTCCCAAGATAAAGATACTGAAACCAAAGCACTGATACGGAATAAGCTTTTAAGCCATAGGAATAAAAGCCAAACAAAAGACCACTCGGAGGAACTCTGTTTAAACAGACTGGAATGTTTGGCCCTCAAACAGAACTAATGTAATGACGTTTTCTTTTCATAAAATATATTTAAGATAAAAATAAAAAAGAGAGAGAGAGAGAGAGAAGAGACGATAACGTATTTGCTATAGCAGAGGAAAGTGGACACCAACACAGGTATAATTTTCAATGAATAATCTTTTAATAGGGGGAGGTTAATTTTCATTATTATTGACGAGAAAATAATTATGAAAATTCAATCAAGAATAGAATCACTGGAAATAACCAGGAATAAATTAAACGGGAATATCATGGTTATGTTAAACTGGACTGCGATTAACTGAATGCTCATATTAATGAAAAAGTAGAGATCAAATCCACATCAAGCACGTCTGAAAGAAACACGAACCTTTCCATAACTAGGACATTAAAAAGATTTATATTTATGAGATATCTTAATCACCTTTTTTTCAGCCATTGGGTTTTTGTTGTATGGTTAGACCTAATATAGATTTATCGATACATCCGACAAGAAATATTCTAGGAAAGATCCGAATGTGGTCTTATACGAAGGACAATGTATGGTTACTGATCAACTAAGAGAGAACGAGTGATGAATATCAATGTTTTTTATTGCTCTTTTTTGCAGATTTATTGGCTGCTCTTAAATTTTTTAATGTACGTCTATTAGATTAATCAGAATATTTAAAAATAAAATTTATAATTCGTAATTTCATCGACTTAATCATCGATATAAAATTATTATTTAATGGCCACGAGAGATAACATTTTTATTTTATTATTTTTTTAAGTAAATAGAATTGTTATCAATAATTCACGGCAGTATTAAATAAAACAGTTAGACCCATAATCCAAAGGCCCGGTGTGGCGATCATAGAAAGACTGATATAGTGAAAAAAAACTATTTTTATTTCCAGCAAACGTTTCGATTCAACTTTGCAATTCTTCTTCGGGGATATGTATGCAGCAAGGAGTTTCAATTGACTGTGGACTATGGAGTTTCAGTCAACTGAAACTCTTTGCTGCTTATATATCCCTGAAGAAGAACTACAAAGTTGAGTCGAAACGTTGGCTTGAAATAAAAATAGTTTTTTCACTATTTCAGTCTTTTTATGTCCGCCACCCATGACCATTTCCTTATTCACTAAAATTGAATTAGATATAACTTTAAAATTATATTTTATCATTGATTTAGAGAATTATAATTAGTCGTACTGCGTTATAATGTCGATCCTTATATTTAATTTTCAATTTAAAGATTTAATTTGCGCTAGGCTACAACAAACTCAAAGCGGGAGAGTTTCTGAACGGGACTCATCCACAGAGAGGACCCTAATACGTATTATCTACTTTGTAGCACATTCAATCAGCTTTAATTAGAGTCCTAATAGAGCTCTTTACAGTCAATGTTTCGAGAGGAATAATAATTCCAAATTTCAAAATTACATGATTTTAAGAAAAAAATCAAGCTCGCAATATGCACCGCATATATATGTTTTTATTAAAACTATCTTCGTAGAAATAACAGTTTATATATTGTTTGTTAAAAATAAAATACCTAACGGCCGTTTCTCATTAAACGTAAACAATGCTAATAACAGTACTCACATCAAAGCTAATATATTGCACTCCCAGGTAGATTATGATAATAACTGTGGAAGGAATATATGTTCCATTAATATTTGCAGAAGTGCCCTATGCCCAGAGTTGGCAGAATGCCCTTTGAGTTGGCAAATTCAATGCTTCGGAAAGGCATTATAACAGTACTTGACTAAATGTTTTCTTCAAATAAGAGGCGAAATTTCGATTCAGTTCTTGGACTATAGTTTTTCTTCTTATCCAGTATTGATAAGTGTACCAAAAATTCGAGTGACTAGAATTCCTGATTAGAAGAGAGTTAACCCTAGACCGCTTGGTTATTGGGGTGGCTCACAATCCGTAAGTGACTCAGAGCAAGCCTAAGTGGCAACTACCTGGACAAGACTTTTGCAATTCAATGCATTGGTCTAACATCGCAGATTCATTACATAGTATGTGCGCATGTCAGGGATCAAGATGTTATTTTACTTTATTTATCATTAAGTTTATTTTATACAATGCTGAAGAGCTTACGAACCAATTAGAATATCCTGTGGCTTGCCAAACGACCTACATACTATTTTGTTGACAATACGAATATTGCTGACAAACTTTCATTTTCTGAAACTTAAGAAATTGGACAATGGAATTTAACACTTGACGAAATAAGGCGATATTGACCCTGCAAGTTGACGCCTTTAAAATACATTTTAAAAAAATGTTTAGTTTATTAATTTTCTATATTTAATTTTATTATATTTTTGAAGTGTTGTTATTTTGTAGTTATTTTATTTATATTCTCTGTATATAATGAAGTGAATGATCTATTTGCTCACTATTACCTATGTCCTACATTGTGATAAATTGTGTTCACTCAGTAAAAATAAAAAAAACATTGCAGATATCCCAACTTCAGTATGGAAACCCACACGGTATCAATTTAAGGAACATAATTATCCAATCCCCTTACTGCTTAAGCTAAAATTTTATGAGTTGGAAAGAACGGATTAAACTCCTGGTATGGGTTAAATGCAGGAAAATAATGAGGAAAAAAAAACCTCATAGGATCCTGTGATTTTCATCTGTTTAAATTGTATTTGCAAATTAAAAATAGAAAAAACACACATTATTTCATACATAAATTAGCATTTTAGTTATAGAAATTTATTTTTAATATAAATTTTCGAAAATATCACAATGGTCTTTTATACATTTTCAGGTCCCTCTTCCAAGAAATACAATCGGGATGTATACGACAGACAGAAGGAAGAGTTGCCTTCCTGATAATTCAATTAAAATTTAAAGAAAATCGGATACGATTTTTTTTTTTTAATTGTTATAATTTCGTGTGTGCAACTCACCCCTTAAGTATGGTCCGTTCCTCTCGACTTGCACTGTGTACGATTTTATTGATTTTTTAAAAAAGTGTTTACTATACTCTACACTCTATAAAATAGCGTAATTCCAGCAAGTGCATTTTTTTTTTTTTTTTTTTTTTTTTTTTTATTATTTCAATGGAATTTACAACTGTTTTACATAGAGAATACAATAAGTAAATGAGAAATTTGTAACATGGCATGTACAACATGAAGAGAAACTACCCATTGGTAGAACTCAAATTAAAGTTCTATATTAGAAGATCCCGAGGCCATCTTCTTTTCAGACGCCTCGGAGGGTTATCAGGGATCGAGGAGGAAGCAAGGTTTGAAACGAGAGGATTCGGATGATTCTGCAGTTTGTTATGGAAGGAAAGGTATCTGGATTGGGCCAGATCGGAAACATATGGAACATTAAGGTCTTTATGGATGATTTTATTTGTGACAAAGTAAGGAGCATTGAGGATTTTACGAAGGATTTTGGATTGTAAGGATTGGATACGAGAGGAATTCGATGGTTTAGTGGAGCCCCAAAGCTCAATTCCGTAAGTCCAAATAGGTCTTATTATTGTCATATATACGAGTCGTTTATAATTGATTGAAAGCTTAGATCGTTTGTCTAGTAAGTGCTGCAGTAGTCGAAAACGTCGGGCGGTTTCTAGTCGTTTCAGTCTGGTATGGGGGTAAGTGCATTTTTAAGATATAAATTCCCAAAGCTAATGCTAGGAGCCAAATGTGGAAAGGCTGCCTCCTTTAAAATCAACCAACCGAGAGAGGTCGGTCCGATTGCCGCCTCAGAAATTGCCATTTCTACTTTACTAAAAGCAACAGTGAAAATAAAGGAGAGAAAAAATCTGCCTGCGGGTAAAAATAAGTTTTTTGCAGGGCGTTAAGAGTCCATTTTCTAGACGAGAGAACTCCGAGGGTGACTCCCGAGACGAAATGAGCTCGCTAATTGCTTGGCAGTCTTCTTCAGTTAGATCTTTATTGGACCCCTCTGTCATCCCCCTTTATATTTTTATTAACCCCCCTCCCTCCCCTAAACACAACTTATTATTGCCATCTTCTTTTACCTCTTCAACACCGGTCTATTTTTATTTTTATAACCAACTTAAGAAAGATAAATATCCCAGAGAAGTTGTGTTTATCAAAAGATCTGAGTCCGATTTAAGATTAAGATTTGTAAATGAGGCAATTAGTTTTAAAAACCGACTCAATTTACTTTTTTTTTTCTATTTTCTTAAATAAGTTTTCAATGCTATCCATACGTCCCAACGATCGCCTTTCTAAGAGGAGAAAAACAACTTTCAAAATGTAATAAAGCATCCTTCGTATACATATTTGGTGACCTAAAATGCGCCCTAGTAAAATTTCAAAGTTTATTTAAGTAGGCCTTCAATCCCACCAGTTGACAAATCAATCACTTCATTTATAATTCAAATCAGTACCTGTTTAATATCACTGAAAACCGCTTTTGATACTGCTACTTTTGACTAATTTAGGTTCAAACAGTTTAATATTGGCTAGAATTGTATTTAAAAATGGCTATGATTTTTTTAAATAAAAAACAACCTTTAGTTATAATATAATATAACATAATTTAATATAATAACACGTAATATAATTTTCCCGGTATCCCATCGCTTCAATTTTCCGCAGTTTTGCGATAAGAAATATTTTTTTTTTTATTGTTTCAGAAACCGTAAACAAATTTTCTGAACTAAAGTCTCAAATAACAGTCAACGATTTGCCAATCTAACCTTTCTCAGAACTTTATTATTTTATTTATTTATGATATTTACAACTGTATTAAGAATAAAAGTCTGCAACACACAACTTTCACTTACCGCTCTACTTTGAATAGAAATTATTTTCTGGCAATGCTGGGTTATTATAACATTTTTTGAAGTGCATTTTAATCGGAGCTAACGCTTAAAGCTTACAGATAACAAGTCATTAAGACTATTATAATTACAAAATGTCTATTTAATATATCGACGGTAGGCATGTTCAAATTTTTTTAATCAAAAGAAAAAGTTATGAATTACATGATAAAAGTTCATAAAATATGTTTTTTAGAAAAACATGCCAGGACTAAAGTAAATTTTCCAAACCTTCTGATAACTACGACTGGTCTTCTGTAGGTTTCTAGACAATATGGAGACCGAACACTGTTTTTCTGCATGCTCTAAATAAATTAACGAGTGGAAAGTACAGGATATACTATGGCATGGATGCCCAGAAGAGATTGCATGGCAGAGGTTGCGGGACCAAAAATTTTTAAGACGATTTATGTTGAATTATTTAAGATTATTAAAGTTCTATCTGTATTTATTTTCTGTAATATTTTTAATCATCTACTTTATTGTATTATTGTAAGGAATGCGTGATTTCAAATAGAAAATTATGTTCAATAAATTTATTCTTCCTAGACCGGTCCCACTGTGAATTCCCCAATAAACCGATGTTGACAAAAGTTTCTAAATATAATTTTAAAAAAGAGGCCCAAAGTCATGAAAAGTGCACTATGTTTTCGATGTATCAAAAAAAATATATTGAAAAAAAAATTGTAATTATTCGCCTCATATAAATTTTGATGTAACACTGAACAAATTGCTCTATAATAAACTAATACAACATAATTTTTATCTATCAAGAATTGAATATGATTTGAGTTTAAACATGAAAAAAAAAACGAACGCTTTTCTCAAAAGATTTGGAAACGAAAGAAGAAAAAAGAGGTTTGAAAAAAAAGACAGATAAGGGGATGATTAGAAGGACAGGAAAAATGACCGCCTAATTAATTACTGTAATAGGAAAAAATATCAGCATTAAATCGCAGCTAACATTTTAATTAAAATGGCTTTCTTGCGAAACAAGCCCGACTGAAAATTCTGACTTTGAAGTCTGATTTAAGATTTCATTTTTAAGCTTTTAGCAAAATCAGTCATTATACTAATTAATAAAATAATTTATACAAAACTATTAATACTAAAGCAATGGTGAAAAGTGCAGCCCCGAATCACACACCACTTTTTCACTCCAACCACTTTTTTGTTCTTAAAAACGGGCCTCCAAGTTAAATTCTATCGAAAACGGACTTATACAAGTTTTTTTTAAATTCAATTGAAAAAATCTGTGATTTTCGATGATCAAATATGTGCTAAAAATAAAAAATTTCTCAATTTATTTTTAAAAAAAATAATTTAAAGTTACAATTGGAGGAGAAAATATAGTTTTTCAGGTTACCTGAAAATTTGTCAATGATTATTTAGATTGAACGACTCAAATGATAGATTTACCAATTACATTTTATTTTATTAGGTCGGATTAAAATTTAAAAGAATTGAATAGAAGATTGGTTATAAAAGTAATAAAAAAAAATGTAAAAATACGTAAATTATATCTATTTAAAGTTCAGGCCTTCATCACGGCTAAGAAAATAAACACATAACAATGGACAGGAGAAACTAGCATCAGCCCTGAAGAAGGCCGGAGCTTTAGGCTGAAGCGTCAGCAAAAATAAATATAATTTATTTTTTTTTACTGAACACCCCCACCAATCTTCTCTTCAATTATTCACTACAGTACAGAGCCCTTTTTATAAAATTATTTACAACAGCCCGAAACTTCGTAAATAGCTTCATATCCTCATAACCTACAAATATTTTATAGATGAAAATTCTCAGAATTGCAGCGTTTTCAATCTGGAGGTCGGCAAACTTTCCCTGTTTAATTGCACCAAAATCGATAAAAATGATGGCATTCAGAAATATTGAGCTGTCTGGCGTTACCTACACCCCCGAACAGTCAAAATAACGACGTTATATAGGCCAAACGGCTCAATCTTTTTCAAGGCCACCTTTTTGCTCAAGTTATCTTTAATTCAAGATTCAAGTGGAAAGCGAATGGGTATTTTTAAGTTTTTAGTGCCTAATTAAATAGACAAAGTTTGCAGATCTCCAGATTGAAAACGCACCGATTTCGAGAATTTTCGTACGTAAAATATTTGTAGGTTACGATGATATGAAGCAATTTACGAAGTTTCAGCCGGATGTTAATAATTTTATAAAAAAGTATCTGTACCACGGACTATCAATCATCAATCCACAATTATAAAATTTAAAATCGTACCATATTAATTTTGACACATTTCTAATTTAACATCATTACAAAGCGGTGGAGATTTTTAAAAACGAAAAAAATAAAAATAAGAGTGTTTATTTGAGCAGATAATTATCCTATAAAAGGTCAAGAGAGGACGAGAAAAAAAAATGGGGAGGGGATACTATCTGGCAGAAGGGTGGAAAAGGAAAAGTTCTAACGAGCAATTTACTGGCTCCTCTCCAACAGCAATAGCCGGGCCCTTGTGGTGGTATAGGGCTCGGGGAAAAAGGTTTTTTTTTTTTAAACGATTAAACTCTAACTAAAATGAAAGGTCGGATTAGGAAAAATATTTATTGGTCCAAGAGGTTCAAGATAGGGCGGGGGGAAGGGCGACCTATATAGCAATTAATTCGGACACCGGCTGGGGAAGATTTGCCGGCCTAATCCCGCTGGGATGGGGTGGCCCCGGCTATTGCTACGTGTAGCCCTGCCCTTATACAGATAAATACAGAAATGGAATCACTTTTGAAAACCTTAAGTCCCTCTCTCTGTCCGCCTCTATATCCCATCGGTTAACTTTTCTAACCCGGGGCGAGGGGGGAGGGGAAAAAAAAGTCTCTCAAAAAGAAATATACTTCTTTCATGTGAGGAACGCTCGTATTGGTCCATCAAAGCGGGACCATACATTCCTCTTCATCTTCAAAACGTCATGTGGAGGCCGTCCCCGACTCTTTAATTATAAACACGCTTCGATAGACAAATTAAAAGATAACGTTATGACTTGTATAATGGTCAGTTTTAATAGCCAACTTTTTTTTTCGGAAAAGTTTATCAAATTATTCGATCCTTCAGTAACTTGATGACTACCACCACGAAAAGCTTATATGAAAGGTTAATAAATGCCTGGGAAAATCTCCTAAGTCAAAGAAAGTTCGGGGGGAAAAAAAATCACAAATACCTAATATCAATCAATGCTTAGTACTATAAAATTGCATTAATACAAATTTAGTGTTTATTTTCGTACTTTACAACAAATAGCATATACGCATTACATACGAGTCGGTCATTTCCAAAGTTAACCCCAATTTTCACTGACGAAATTTCAGGAAACGCGAAAAAACTGTATTTTTTAATCACATCGTAATATCAAAACCAATATTTTTTAAAAACAGAATTAAGAAATTCTATTTGTGACATATTTCCGAAGATAATTCTTTATTTCAGTAGAAATAAAAAATAAAAAAAATTTAAACCTAAACAGGAGCCCCCTTTTGAAGAGAAAAATTAACATCAAGGCCCAGTTTTGAGACAGAGAATGATTTAGGGTATAAAATAGTAATACGAATTACACAAAAAAAAAGTTACCTATTTTTTTTTTTAAATAATGTTACAATAAAATTGATTTCTTTATTATTTCCATCTGAATTTAGCTGTTAAAAGCGTTTTTTATAGATTTTCTTCTTTAAAGAATTCTTTGAAAAAAAGGTCGGAAATAAACTTATTTTCACACCACTTTTTTTTAATATTAGGATTCGTTATTTACAAAGATAGTTTCACTTTGGAAATAACCGACAAGATATGATATCTTTCATAAATTGCAAAACGTGAAAAACGAAGTAGATCAAAGTATACGAACAATAATGATTCTAAAACATGAGTAATTAAAATCATACCGCTTAAGTGTTTGAATATAACATAATTAAAAATTAAAATAATAAAAAAATAAATAGAATAATTATTAAAACAAATAATTAATTTAAAATTTAGAAAATAATGCTAAACTATTATACAAAAAAAATAATAATTATATTTTTTTTTAAGTAGATAAATATTAATACAGAGATTTTTTCCTTCCTGATATTCCTCAAAATTTTAATTGCATCATGTGACAAATATAATTTGATACGGATATTAAACATATATCGGAACTGTACAACAGATAAATATGATCATTAAATTAAAGAGCCCGAATCAATATGACAGTTACATTCGTTATAGAATACCACAGCGGTTAATCCGCGGTATATTAATAATTCATCGTAAAATAACTGCTTCAATCTTAGTCAAATCATTAAAATTTTAGAAGTATTTATTATTTAAATTAAAAAGTCTGCTCCACGTCCGATTTTTATTCTAATAAATAAATTAAAAAAAACTTAATACATTGTTGAAGAAACAATGAAAAATTGTTATCGCTAAGAGAGATGCTCTGTCCACCAGAATAAGTAATTAAAATATACATTAATATATATACCTAACGCTTGCAATAAACATCTTAAAAAAAATATAAATTTAATTACTTTTTGTGCAAGCAAAATTTCTGATTTAGAAATTCCTTCATTGAAATGGCCCCCAAAATGATTAAAAGAATTCAGAAGATTTGTAGGAGGAGGGAAATGAATAATAAAATGTTTGAGGAAATTGTTCAAATCGCAAAAGAACTAAAAATATTTAATAATATTATCATAATTTTTTAAACAACAAAATCTTGGTTTGAGGGCGTTTCTTTGAATCTTTATATAATGGTTTTCAAATGTTATTTTACATTTCAATATATTTGCACATCACAAATGTATTCACTTCTATATTACCTTGGTACCAGTGATAGTTATTTTTTCTCAAAAACTATTTAAAATAAGCTGTTTAAAAAAATAAAAATGGGTACTTTCTTTTCCGCAGACTTATAAGATCTCCTAGATAACACAAAAATAGACTATTTTTTTTTTTTGCCTTTTAAATAAAATATTATTAATTTTATGCCAATAAAAAAAAACGCTGCATATTATTTCACAATGGTTTGTTATTTACATAATTATACATCTAAAGTAACATTATCTTCCTTGTGACAAAGAAAAAGAAATAAAAGGCGATTCCTATTTTTGGCTAAACATCTTTTTTTTCAGCATTATTAATTGGCCAAACAAATAAAATAAAAGAATCACTTCATACACTTTCAAAAATCAAAAACCAAAAGAAAGGATATAATAACCTTTGCAGTAGAACATATAAAAAATATCCAGAGACCATTTCTTTTTCCCAAATTATCCGATTTTAATGATTTTTTTCTTTCTTTTTATTTCGAAATTTCGTACTTGACAATATCGACAAAAAGTATACTTTTTGAGTTATTCGGTATCTACTTATACCACCCTCGTAACTTTTTTTTCCAGATTCTTTTCGTTGAAGTATGTTATATAGATAAATTTAAAGGGCATGGAGAAGAAGACTTTAGCCAAGTTTCATTGAAATCGGTACATTCGTTTAGGCGCTACAGTCTATAGCAACACAGGTTTTTCGGCCGCTATCTTGAAAGAAAAAGGCCGATAGTTATGTCGATGTAGGAGGATCATCCTCGGATGACCTCTGACATAAAATTAAAAATTTGAAAAAAATCGGTCCAGTAATTTCAGAGAAAATGCGCATAGAGCGAACGAAAAAAAATTGTATTCGATTTTAAAATTTTACGTATCTTAAACCGTAAAACTTCAAATTTTGAAGGGAGGGGATTAAGTTTTATCTTTGTTGGTCGATTACAATGGTTCATTATTGAATATAATAAACTGAAATTAAATGCTGGGGAATACTGTTTATGTATTTCCCTATAAATCGATCTTATACAATTTTGCATAGTTATTGTAAACATTTTATAAGAGACCAAGTGCAAGTTACGCTGTTTCTATAAACAATAAAAAAAATCTTACAGCGATCTCCTCCTTGACAATTATTATGTAATTAAATCAGATTTAATGGACGTCCGGTGTTTATTAGGGATTCGTGTGATTGTTTAACAGTACACAGCTGTAAGAGTATTTACTTAAAGGAATATTACCTTAGAGGTAAGTGATCAAATTAATATGGTAAGCTCGGCAGCGGGGGATAGGAGGAGCCATAGGGATAACTTTATTCAAATTTTAATGAAGCAAACTTCGGAACGCCTCGTTAAAGTAACTTACAGGCAATTTTATATAGACTACACCCAACCTAAGCGGGTAGGCACACATACTAATGAACGAAAGCAGATCATTTTATCAAGACTTTTTTATTTCCTAAGAATCTTTATTAACACCTCTCAATTAAAACTAAATCAGGCCCTCTCTCCGTAATATGACTTTAATTAAATTGAAACTCGTCAAAGTTTAAACAGGATTAATAAACACTTAATTAGTATAGGAATCAAAAAGGAGGATCAGAAAGTTGAAAAAGAGGAGGGAAACATACTTCAAAAAACTGCTCCTTAATTCTTAAATACTTAACAAGCAGGTAATTAAAAGGAGAGGCCCGGCTAATTTATTAAATTTTCTTTAAAGTTTTAAAACCTCCTACTCCGTTAAAGTAAAAAAACAAAGGCATTTGTCGGCTACCTTCAGCAATGAGTTAATGTTGCAAAGTTTTATTAACTAATTAATAAAATTGAAAAGAGTAAAATCAGCTTAAACTTATACATATATTTTTTTTAAAAACAGATTCGAGAATAAATAATTCAAGAAAAATTGTGTCAACCGAGAAAAGAATAAGAAGGCAAGGTCCCTATTTTTTTTTTTTTTTTTTTTTTTTACATTTTCAAAAATATTTAAATGTGAACGCGACAAGAAGAAAGATAGGAACATACTTGTCAAGATAATATCCAATGGCAGCAGTTTCTACCTTGTTTTAAGTAAGAATATCCCGGGCCATCTTCTTTTCAGACCCTTAGGAGGATTATAAGGAATTCAGCAGGAAGCAAGGTTGGAAACAAGTGTGGTTGGATGGACGTGGAGCGAAATATGGAACATTAAGGTTTTGGGAGTGATTTTATTTTGAACAAAATATGGAACATTGATGATTTACGAAGAACTTGAGATTGGATACAAGAGGAATTCGACGGTTTGAAGGAGTCCCTAAGCTCAACTCTGTATGTCTACACAGGCCTTTTATACTTAAATGCACCTTTTGTAATTAATTAAAAGCTTAGCGCGTTGGTCTAACAAGTATTAAAGTAGCTGAAAACTTCGAACAGTTTCTTGTCTTTTTAGTCTAGTATGGAGATTCAAAGTAAGACGTTTTTAAAATATTAAGTTAACCTAACAAACTTGAATCAACGTTGGATGGAGTGCTAAGTTGAGTAATATATTAATAGTAGTCATAAACAATTGCGGTAATTAAAGAGCCGGAGAAGAAGACGCTGGTAGGCATTAGCGGTTCTAACCTAATGGCTATAACCGGATCAATCCCTAACTGGAAGCACTAACTAACTGGAATTATGTCAGAGGCAGAAGTGATACCGCTGGAATAATACCAGCTCCGCCATTAAGGTATTAACCAGCCGCCTGTCAGTGGGGCCTATGCACCTGCCCCAACCTCATTTTCAAAATTAAAGGCAAACAATCCCATTGCGGCCCATTATCCACGCTCCATCACTTTTATGGCCACTCACTCGTAAAAGGCTATACCCTTCGATAATGGTCACTACGGGATAAGTATCCAAAGCAATGTACAACATAGAGAAACATCAACTAATATATATATACTCATTCGAATAGTACCAACGATCCAATTAAAAAATCATGCGAAATTCTATTCGAGTTCAATGTCAAATAATGTCCGTGTCGCAATTCTTAAAGGGTTTTGAGTTGCTTGATAAAAAACTGCCGACTTTCTCCTTAATAATGAAAACACAACGAGAAGATGTGGTCAGTTCGCACAACCTTCGCTCAGCCGTCAGTTTTTTCCCCAATAACTAAAGTAGTAAGAACGCGGTAACTAGAAAATGTAGGAAGATCCTAGAAGATTCCCTATATGAAAGAAATAAAAATATATAAAATACATTTTTATTCACAGCAGAACAGGGCACTAGGTTCGGAAGGAGTGTCGTAATAAATAATGCCTTGCGGCGTATTCATTTCGTCGGAATATGTAGTGCGAGCAATTTTGATTTTTTGGTATGTTGTATGTATACGTAACTATCTTGGAAAAAAAAGAGAAAAAAAAAAGTAAATTTTTAGTTCTGCCTTAGAATAAAGAATCCAGTGGATTTTAGGCACAGGTATTACCGATGATAAAACGACATTGAATTTTCTGCATCTTTTATACGTAACATATTTAAAAAATAATTGATATATGGGATTGTTAAAAACAACTCAAACACTCAGATATCTCATTTTCTCCCTAAGAACTAGGTTTTAGTGCTGTTTATAGCATAATGCATGATAAAATTTCTTGGAAAAGATTTAATTTCCTACTACATCATGCTACCTCTAAAACATGTAGAAAAAATAATCAACTATAAAATTCGTAAGAACTTACTTTTTGACCCTGGAAGTGAGTTATTGAAAATAAATTTAAAAAACAAAATAGGATGTTTTATGTTGTTTTTTTCTGAAGATGGCGGAAACCGCACATATAGACTGGTTATAAGTTACTTTATAACGGTACTCAAGCCGAAAACTAGAATTTAAATTAACTCACGAAAAAAAACTCTAAAAAGTGGAGTTTGGTAACAAAAGGTTAAGAAATTTTGATTTTATATGTATGTTTTGCTCTCGAAGTTTACCATCATTGTGTCCGCTTGTGTTAGACAATCCATGGTGCATTTTTAGCTATTTTGAAAAAAAAATAGAAAAATTATATACATATATATTACTTGAAATTTAAAATAATTAAACATATATAAAATACTTGAAAATCAAAGTTAATAAACTTTTTGCGAACCAAACTCACATTTCTTAGTTAGTTTATACTTGGCAAACTTAAATTAAAATCTTGGACTTGAAATCCTCCTGGTATAACTTAATTGACGAAAATTTCATAGTTTAGAAGGGTAAGTACTTTTTAACTAAACGTTTGCTAGTATTACATCTTTCAGTTAAATGAATCCGTCGCCTCTCTATTTATAAGCACTGACCTACGCACTGACCTAGTGCAAGATGACTGACATTATTTTTTATCGTGCAAAGAAGAATCAATCCAATCCTGTTTAACACTCCAGTTTGTGTTAAAAAGACTTCCAGAGATCAAGTGATTCAAATGATTTCAAAAATTCTATCCTATGATCATCAATATTTTCATACAAGAAATTTTGATTTATCGATCTTAAACTAGATGAAACCCCTGCACCAGTTGCAATATAAACATGCAATATTAACAATTAAAAAATAAAAATAGTTAAAGGCTTACCTTTTTGGCGTCGTTATTGTTGTCTGTGTGATTGTGTTCGGGGGACAGGACATCGCCGTTGCCAGCCGGGCCTCCCTGAAGCACGTCGCTACCGCGCTGCAAAAAGACACATTGGGGTATAATTTTAAGTAACACCATCGTCTACTCTTAGCTCCCTCACAGTCTTCAACATTACAAGGCTTAAACTAAACATAGCAATAGGATAAGGTGAGCAATCAAACTGCTTCAAATATCAACAAAACGTATCTAATGGGTAGATATAATTTATAATTAAAAGAGAGTTGTGAATGTCATCACAAATATTGGACACAAGAAAATATTCATAAGAGGGATTGAGGTATGTTTTTTATTATTTAAAAAAATAATTACGCACCAACAACACCTCTTTACATAAAAACAAAGTTTGGCTTCTGGAATAATTCCAAGTTTTTAAAATTTTCTTAATTACAGAGAGCAATGACTAGCACTTATTACGTATAACACTGATTTACTGGTATGCTCAATTCAGTTCTCTGGAATGAAAATATTTATAATAAAGTAAAGAAATTAATATATAAGGCCCTGGTGGTAGAGAGCATTACAATAGTTCGGAAACGTGGCTGGTCAAAAAATCACAAAGCTAAAGATTTCTAGCTGTGGGGATGGGCTTTTGGATGAGGTCGGCTAGAGATTCAAGGAGGCAAAGAATCAGAAAAGAGACAATTAGAGAAAGGATAGAAGTTAAGAATAATATTCTAGAAATAATGGAAGAAAGAAGATTACAGTGATATAGGGCATATGATAAGGATGAATAGGAAATGACTTCCCAAAACGGTATTTGAGTGGGAGGTCGAGGATAGGAGGAGAGGAAGACCTCGTGGAGGCGGAGGAAGCGTTAGACAGAAGTGGAAGAACCGACTGAGGGAGGAGTTTGGCTGAGGGAAAATTCAATTCATTAAAAACAATTAAATAAAAAAAATCAACGCTAAACAATAATTATAATTAATTCTGTTAAAGAAGGAGATGGTCCGGGTTGCGGTCATAAATAGGCTAAATAGTGGTAAAACTATTTTATTTTTTTAATCTATTTAATAAAATAGTTTTACCACTATTTAGCCTATTTATGACCGCAACCCCGGACCATCTCCTTCCTTTATAATGCAACGGTGAACTGTTAAATATTCAATAATTCTGTTTAACTTTCAATAATGGTCACATTTCTAAATACACGTCTAAATACTGCAAGTTTTAGGTGTTGAAACAGTATGTAGGGCGGCTTATATTAATTGATTAATTAATGTAAAACCTTACAGCTACAATAAAAATCGTAGAAAAAATTGAAAGGTTTTAAAACTTAATGGTTTCAAAAGTAGACGGATTAAGACGAGATTAATTAAGTTTTGGCTTTAGTACCAGTGACGCGGTTGAGAGAGTAGCGCAGGGATCTCTTGGAGTCCTGCTTTTCCTTCTATAGTTGGAGGGAGAAGCCTGGCTTGGGGTTCTATGCCTGCTTGTATATATTGTATATAGGTATGACTGTGTTTTTATTTTCTTAATTACTTTCTGATTATTATTTAGTTTTTATTTTACTTTTGTTAATTTTATGTTTTCTGTATATATGATGTGAATGTTATATCACTATAATTATTGTTCAGTTAACAGATTATTATATTCTAAATATAATAAATTTATTTTAAAAAAAGGCTTTTAAAGATTTCTACGCGGTCATCACAACCCAGTATAGTTTCAAACGAATTATTATATCAGTCCTTTCCTTTTAAAGCCCAAAATGTACAGTTTTAGAGGTAAATCGTAATTCTTACTGAAGGCCTCTAAGATAATATGGTTGTCCTTAGGTAATTATAAAATGTTTAGATTTTAAAAATTAACTATTGCTATTTATGATAGTATTTGACAAACCAATTATCTTTTCAAGAAGCATATGGAGAAGAATAGCAGTTTGAAATTTTTTATCAATGTATGGCTTGAACTATATACTCCCCGTAATGAACTTCTATACTATAAGTAAATGAGAGAACTGCCAACAAAGGCACTTCTGCCCGAAACAGACAGGTCTGGAGCGAGTACAATAATGGATAAATATGTTTCGGGATAGCTGTGTCTTACCAACAACTGTTAAACTGGAGGAATATTTTGCAGTGGACCCAGCTAAATCACTTATTTACGTATACTACGTTATCTTAAAAATCGTGAAGTCAAGCTTCACTGATTTTGTTATGTTGATAATAATACATGATATATATGAAAAAAAATGTTTGGTGTCGCTTATAAGTAGAGTCTCAGAGTTCTAACTGTATATACTATTATATAAAATATATTATATTTTTTTATCATAATTAACGATATCAAACAATGAAAAATCTAGGGAACCTCTAAATGTACTCTGAGGTATAAAAAGGTCGAGGACTCTTGGACTAGGGTATTAATAAACAAAATGCAATAGCAGAAGGTAAGAATGCAAATACAACGGTATTTGTATGGTGAGTAAGGGAACGAAGAAGTGACATTAAAAAGACGGTGGTGAAAATGTAGATAAGGTGTGTAAACAGTGGCCGCTAAAGTGGTGACTGGAAGGGATCCTGGAGGATTAGCAGGAGCGGGCCGCATTAGGCAGGATAAGCAAAGGATCTCAAGCAAAGCTAGGCTCCAGTGTTCCTCGCCGCCACCTCATTATCTCCAGTCGACCTCTCGCTAACGGAGGATTAGATTTCTTTCTAGTTGCACAGCTGTACGATCGCCAGAGCAACGGAGCCAGTTGAGAAAACAAATCCATTCAAACTGCTAACCTTCATAGTCCGCGGTGAGGACTCATTTTTATCAAATTATTAACACCCGTCTAAGAGTTCCTTAATAGTTCCATGTTACAACTTTTTTGTTTATGAAAATCCTGGGAAATGGGATATTTTGAATGAATTAAATCTTAATATAGTGAAGAGAAAGACGGTTGGGGTAATCAGTCAGAAATAAAAAGGCAAAGTAAATAAGAATATTTATTTTAACATTTGCCGACGTTTCGACTTGAAGTTCAGGCCTTCATCAGTGCTAAGAAAAGAACCAGATAAAAAGGTATGCGAAACATAAACAATGTAGGTAAACAAATAAAGTAAAATGAAGTGGGTGGAATAATGACAAGAACAAGAAATAAGAAATAAATAATAATAACCTTTACAAAGTGTGGGATAATGAAGTGAACATAATCAAAATAAAGTGACATAAGAGCTAAAATGGTAATCTTAGAATCAAATGTGAATTGTTATTTCTTATATGTTATATAAGAAATAAAAATAAATATTAAAATTAAGATATTTTAAATAGATTAGTTAGATAGAAAATTGAGATATTGTAAAGTCTATCAAGATGTACTGATAACGTATAATATAATAAAGAGTTAAAACGGAGAAAAGGAATCAAAGGAAGGAGGAAAAAAACGAGAAGGCTGAAATAAGAAAGAAAAAAGAAAATATAACTTAATATAATTTGATCACAAAATCGAGAAAAGAGGTGGCCTAAAAAAATAATTTGTCACGTGGCGGGACCTCTACCTTGAACGTGTCGAAATAACGAGGTTATATAGGCCAAACGGCCAAATATTTTTGTAGGCCACATTCAAATTAACTTGCGATTCAAGCAGAACGCAAATGGACATTCATTTGTTTTTAGTAATACATAAAATAATTAATTTAATAATAAAATTTCTGAGAATTTTCCAAGGTAAAAAGATGTTAGTTACGATAACATGAAGCTATTCACAAAGTTTTAGAGGGATGTTAATAATTCAATAAAAAGGGACCTTCGTCCTGTTAAAGTGGTCTCTGGTGTAAATTTATAAAACCATTTATAAAAGTATCAAGACGTATGGATCGTATTGAATTTATGAATAATTTCACTAGAGCGGTTAAAGAATACGTTTAATAAAAGAAAAACTGATCTTTGCATTGCACCTTGCAATAAGGATGAAAGTGGTAAAAAAGAAAGGAAAAAAAAAATCTGTTAGAGCTGAGAGAAAAGATGCAGATGCCTCTAAGGTGCTCCAAAGGCAATTATAAATGTACAAAGTGTCGGGTAAATATAATGAATAATTTATGTAAGAGAGAGAGTAAGGCGAGGCCATCATACATATTTACGAGGACGCCTTCAATTAGTTAAATAATTAGCAATGGGTGAGCATTTCGAGGGGAGTATCCATTACCTACCACCATTACTCCAACGCTGGCTAATTCCAACGGCTCATCGCTTTACCATTAACTGGCGATAAATCCCGTTACAGATACCTCCTCAGGCAACCGTCTTGCCACGTCTAGATATATCTTACCTTGATATACCACCGTATCTATTCTAGCTAATTCCTATTGTCATGATTACGAATAACACTGCAATATTCTGCTACAATTTTTAAGGCAAAATACAAAATTGAAATTTAATGTTTTTAGTATTAAAATATTAACAGGTATAACAAACACAATAGGATAATTCAATCAAAATACAATATAATCCAATTATGTTGGAAAATTACTGAAAAAATTATTAAAGGTGATAATCGTTGAAACGGACGAAAAGAATCTAGAAACGTACGCGAAAACAAAGAAATGAACGTGAATATTATTGGAAACACAAAAAAATTTGATAAATGTAATTCTTATTTAAAATTCTGGTTTGTAACATCTGTTAGACAGGTTTAACTTTTGAAATAAGTTTAATAATTTAAACAGTTAAATTTAAATTTTAATTAATTGTTGTCTTAGAATTCATCATTCGATAAACCTGATACATGAATGACATGTTTTTTTTTTTGTTTTTTTTTATCACCATTTAAGTTTCTAAAGGAGTTTCATGAAAATTCTATAACAATTTACACCTATTGAATATATTGTACAATTGGTCTTCTAACATAAATATATATTTTATTATTTTAATTTACGAATGACAAGAAATTAGCGAACCTAAAATATTAAAGTCGAATATTATAGATGGTTTCGTATGATGAAATGGAAAAAGTAGATAATGATATCATATTAAAATATATTCCAAATATTAAATCATTGGTCTTAAATTATAAAATACTGAGATATTATAAAGTAGATACTCGAAATACAATTTAAAAAAAAAAAAAAATTAGAATGAACCATAAAAATAATAACAATAATAAATTAAAGGAAGAGAGGAAATTCTGCTATCTGTAAGAAAATTTCCAAAAAAATGTTTATATACTTAAATAGATCCACCGCAAAATCTTTCTAATTTTCAAAATCTAAAAGATTATGTTATAAAAGTAAATATTATCATAAAACTTCAGAAACAACTAAAAACACGATACGTTGAGAAAGAAAACGGAAAAGCAAATATATGGCAGTACACAGTTTTCACTCTTAATGACAGTTAAATCTAAATATGTCTTTAAGACAGTTTATTAAAATATTTCCTGCACAAATGCGATCAAATGTACAAAGAAAATTTGGTCTAACGGAAAAGCCTCTTACGAAGTTACAGCACCATTTTCAAACAGCGACGTTTCATTTTCAAGGAACCCTCTTTGATATAGGAAATAGGAATGAAGCACCCTCCACACACGCTAGGGGAGGCGAGAGAGAGGATAAAATTGAATACGTTTTATATCGTCATTTACATCAAAGTATTTTCGACAACAAAGCAGTCAGGTAAGTATCGCTAAAAAGAACAAAAGCCGAGGCTAAATAGATCTTAGCCAACGCTAACTTAATAATGTTATGGTTACCAAATTATGACAGTATGGACGTAGGATTAAAAACTCTAAAAAAAAAAAAAAATAAAAAAGCAATGCAATAAATGTAACAATGCAGGCATAGCAACCTTAGTCTATATCTATGAAGTAAAATATGACGGTGTTCAATTGAAATGAAGTATCAATTATAGTATTCATCAGCTAGTACAGCTCAATAAGAACTCCCAAATTATACAGCTTCTTCCTAATGCATTTAATGTATAATCAGCGAAGCATATTTATTCATACATAGTATATAATAGTATCAAGGCAATCTATTTAACATACACGATTGATTAAACTACAGTATGAAGTGTAGAGAAACACTTTACTTAATAAATGATTAGCTTGAACTAATAGAAAATATTACTTTCGTTTAAACTTTAAGCAATCAGACACAACTATTTCTGAGTTTACAATAAACCATTAGACAGAACATCAAGATCTATGGTAAAATAAACTTTACTACAACTTGGTATTCGGACAGAAAAAAATCTGGTGCGCGCATCACACCACTTTCACTTACCAACCTCTAAAGGCCGGTCCACACGCTCCGTTTTGCACAACGTTTTGTCTGCGCAGTTCAAAACGTTGCAGATAAAACGTTGCGTGTGGACTGGAAAACAGTGCAGTTTTGAATCCATTTGGAAGACGGTACAGTCTTAGTAAAACTGAGCCAGACAGCTCAGATTTCCTTGAACTGCGCAGGCAAGTCGGCGCATGTGGACGGTAGCACCGTTTTCCGATCCGTTTTGCCACTCAGTTTCAATCCGTCGGGCGACAATGGCTGACCTTCGGCAATGTTCTAGGGAGTTTTTAACTGATTTTATTGTTCTGTATGAAAGTTTCCCGTGCATTTGGCGTGTAAAATCAAAAGAATACAGTGACAGGGATAAGTAGGCGGAGGCGTATGAAATTTTAGCTAATAAATCTTATTAAATAAATAAATCTTATTAAATAAATAAAGTTGCTGTTAGCCTTTCATGTGCTGATATTGCTGTTCTCATACAAGTATTTTCTTTGTTAATAAATCTTATTAAATAAATAAAGTTGCTGTTAGCCTTTCATGTGCTGATATTGCTGTTCTCATACAAGTATTTTCTTTGTTGATATGCGGTGTCACCAATTCCAATAAATAAGTATATGTGTCAATGTCCATTCGCAAGTAGTTCCGCCAATCATTAGGTTCATCACGTAATTCACGCAATAATTTGATATGGGAAAAGTGCTGCCTTTTTAGAAGCCACTTCCGCGACCACTTTGAACGCCGGGTACTTCTGAGATGTTCCAATATTTTTTTTTTAACAATACACATCGCGAAAATCGACCAGAGTAGTACCTCCTTCATGGCGATCTCACACAAAACTGAGCAAAATATACGGATATGTCTGTGCCGTGTGGACGCTCTGCAAATTGCAACGTTTTCATTCCGTCTTAAGACTGCGCAGACAAAACGTTGTGTAAAACGGAGCGTGTGGACCGGCCTTAAGTAGAATCAAGTATTTTCAGACAAAGGGGAAATGAAAGTAAAAATTATACAAACTATATTGATTTACATTTCATTGTAGGTATTTAATCAAATATTGTCATGAATGATTGAAATGATAAAGTAATGAAGAAAGGATAGGACTGCTAATACAAGTATAGTTCCCAAGAGGAAGAACAGGAGGTTTGAACAGCCACTGCTGAGGCAACCTCAGAGGTAACGAATGACTTCTTGCGGTACCTCAGCAAGAATTAAAGCCTTACAGTCCGGGGATCGTATTAATGGCTAACATCCTCAAAGCTCAGGGCATATATTTAAGTATTCTAGAATATATTATTTAAATATTTAAAAAAAAAAATACATTAGCAAAAACAATAATATCAGTTATAAATTTAGAAGAAGGAAAATATTATGATACCTTTAGATAATATAAATATTGCGTTAAATCTTTACATAGACATTACTGAAAATTATTTACCGCTTATTTAAAACTACAATTAAATAAATCGTTAGACATACCTACAAAAAAATATATATAAAAATATAAATAATTTTGCACCCTTTACTTAGGAAACCTGTTTGCCTGGAAAAAAGAGTTAATAATTTTTTTCTCTGGAATTGTTTTATCTTACAGCTGCTGAAATCGTGATGTTATATTTTTTTTTTATCTTTCTCATAAGAACTCCTAACTCTCATAAGAACATAAAACTCCTCAACCTCTTCTAAAATTAACAGTAACTTACACATTTTCAACAGCATTCATTGTTTACTGAAATTGAACATTTTGTAGAAGTATTAATATTCATTTATCATTTAAATAAATTTACAAAATATCTATTTTCAAAAAAAGTAATGAGCTATCGACTAGGATTTGTCATGGTACTTATATGTATACAAGATAAATATGCTATTCATGGATATCTCTTAGCTCTTTTGTTCTATCGAGTTGTCAGACATTTGTTGCAATATCTTTGCACTATAATATTTATTTATTTCTTACTATTTTATATTTAATATTAAGTCAAAATTTTGCTGATTTGAAGTTTTTGGTGTACTGCATTTTCATGAAACGTCCACTTGCTAAGAAAGTCACACTGTTAAACGCTGTATTGATCTAATAATTAATGTTGAGTCTCAGTATAAGGCTGAGTTTTTCTTACGAGTAGTTTAATTTCCAAATAATTTCATATCTTACCACGATTAACCGGTTTGTTGCATATCAGATATTCTATTTATTTATTTATTCATATCAGATAGTAAAAGTGTTTTGCTGTGATTTCTACCATTCCAATCTAATCTAGAAGACATAATGTTGATTACAAAAATGCATACGTTCTTTAAAATCAGCTATCAAAATGGATAAAATTTTGATAGTTAATTTTAAGGTGCTCAGCATCATGTTTTCATAAATTCAGTAATTCATAAATTTTTATTATTATTATTAACTGTTCCTTAAATATATCTGGTAAGATATTTGTGATAAAGTGATTATTCTATCGATAATCACTTTCTTCATCTATGATATCTTCTAAGAGTTTCTGTCGTTTCGTATAGTTAAAACAAAATATTTTGAGTTCTTAATTATAACAGAGTAGAATTCGTATAGAAGTTCGAGCGAACATAAATAACAAGATGAGTGTTCAAATAATAAATTTTGAACGCAAACTAAGTACGCTTAAAAGCCTGTAGTAATTAATAAGTCATATTATGACCCCCATTCAAACCATTGTATATTTTTATTAAAAAAAAAAATGAAAAAATGCTTCCATTAAAATTCTAATAATTTAAAAAAAATAATTTTAAATTAGATTAGCATTAAAAAAAAAAAAGATGAGTCACACTTGTAAGCATTCAGAAGCAAGATTGATAATAAAAGGAAAAAAAAGGTGAAGGGGCCCCAACAATATTGAATGGAGCTGCAAATACCGGATTTCGGCGACGGAAAATATTGGAAGGAGCTCCAACCCCTGCTTCAATAGAGGCACCGTAGTCAAAAATATGTCAGAATAGGATGCCGTGGGCTATAGAAACGGCAGGGTCGATGAAAAATGCCATTTACTGGCAACTTAGGGGAAGAAGTTGGGACTTTATCTCCCCGAGGATCATCCTAACTTTTTGAAAACAACTTGGGATCACGAGGAGATATTATTTTCTTCTACTGTCAACCGTTCTACTTTCCTCTCAAATACTACCCTCCAAAGGCTGCGGTCATCCCACAGATTATCCGTTACCTGTCAGTGCCTTGTCGAGCGGCACGGATTAATCAATGGCAACTGATAAAGTAAAGCAGAGGATAATTGCAAAAAATAATAAAGAATAATAAAATGAAATTTATTATTATTATTTGCTTAAACATGTCTTAATTAAATTATGAATAAGGAAAGTGTAGCATATAAACAATTTTAGGACCTTGTAGCAAATATGTCTTGGCAACTAATGGACATTTTTAATTATTCTTTGTATTGTGTTTTATCATTAAGCAAAAAACTGCTTGATGATTGAAGAAAATTTAAGAGATTAACGTACGAGATTATAATAAAATGCTAGAATTCATAGCAAAACACTTTTACAATAAGATAAGGAACAAACTAATTTATCGTGGCAATATAGCAAATTATATGGAATTTAAACCACTCTTAAGAAAAACTTGGCCTAATACTGAGACTCATTTTTAATTATTCGATCATTATAAGATATCCAATACATGGAACATTAACTTACTTAGCAAGTGGATGTTCCATTAAAATACAGAAAACCAAAAACTTCGACTTAACATTACATATAAAGTAGGAAAAACAAATAAATAATATGGTGCAAAGATATTACGACAAATGCCTGACAACTCCTCATACGACAGAAAAAAAAACTAACAGCGAAATCTCCATGATTAGTAAAATCATCTTATTTCCATACCATGCCTTCCACTTAGTATACGATATATATCTAGTAGCATGATAAATCATTTTCTGAAAGTAAATATTTTGTAAATTTATTTAAATGATAAATACATATTAAATAAATTGAAGAGAAGTTGGTGGATGTGTTTAGTATACAAAAAAAAAATTAAAAATAAATAAATGATATTATTATTTTTACCAACGTTGCGGACCAAAGTTCAGGCCTTGGTGAGGGCTAAGAAAATACATTTTCTTAGCCTCAGAAAATGTCGTTTCTTAGCCCTTATAAAGGCCTGAACTTTCGGCCGAAACGTCGGCAAATATAATAATAATTATCATTTATTTATTTTTTATTTGTTTTTATACTAAACACACCAACCAACTTCTCTTCAATTATTCAATACAGTCATCCATCATACCACTATTATGAATATTAATAAATTTATAAAATACCCATTTTCAGAAAACATGCATGAAGACTGTTCCAAATATGTAAGAAATTATTGTTAATTTAAGAAGAGGTTGAGGAGTTTTTTTTTCTTAAAAAAAAGATAACATCACGATTTCAGCAGCTGAAAGATAAAACAATTTCAGAAAAAAAAAGTTGTTAACTCTGTTTTCCAGGCAGACGGATTTGCAAAGTAAGGGGTGCAAAAGTAGTTAGTGAAGGAAACACAATTAAGGAGGACTGGTAATTGACTAAAAGAAGTTATATTATCGAAGGGAGTGAGTTCTGTTTGGAGATCGATCGCCTGGAGCTGGGCTACCGCGGAACCTACAGACCGGTCACCTGGGCCAAAGGAAAGTACAAGTTCGAAATTTGGGCACAGGTATATATATGTTTGTGGAGGGGATAGAGGAGAGCCAATTAGAAGCCACGGCTGAGGGGGTGGGGGGGATCAATACACCCGTATCCTCGTCATTTATTCAGGCACCTAGGCGGTGGCTGTTACTCCGCTGTACACTTGTTGCAGCTTCGCTACCGTCGTTAGTGGACCTCCAGAGAAGTTCGCTAGTCATAGTCGATGGGAATGAACAGCTCAACTCAGGCTTCCTGGGTCAATCCGTGTCCACGAGTCCGCAAAACGTGAAGGAAATTCAGAGATAAAAGATCTGAAAGGATCAACAATCAAATGGTCTCCAATAGCAACAGAATATCAATGCTCACAAAAACAAAATACTTCACGACACATTTCATCCGAACAGAAATACTAAACGTCATTCAGATGAGTAGTCGAGGTAGTTGAAAAAACATTCCACAGTTTTTGTTATACTACTTCCTTACAATGATGATGATGTGGTTCATTTCACTCTACTCTGCATAGCTAAGAAGTCGCTTCCTCGGGATTACGGTCACAAGATGTAAAGAAAAGAACGAGGGAAAAGAGAAAGATGTCGAAACAAATGAATTTATACATAAGGAAGACGAAAGGGGAGGGTAAATATGGAGCGGGCTAAAGCTGTTTTATTCCGGATTCAGTATTCGAGCGGAGAGCTCCATGTCGGAACAGCACTGCTGAAATAAACATGGCCCCGAGAGGCTGAGTATCTATTAGACTAACAGATGGCGTCCTAACGACCATATCCACACCTGTCTTATGCTCCTCCGGTTCGGTTCACAAAGTGACCGCATCCATCTCTTTTAAATATCAAAGACCAATTGGTTGATGTCTGGGAAAAAGACTACGTAAGAGTAGGAAACACCGATTGCGATAAACGAAGAAATATCAGGAAGTCAGAGGAGTATATTCAGACGTAATTGGGAACTAGATGAGTCTGATATTAACGATTGGGATTTTCCTTGTATTCTATGGAAAAAAACAAGTAACAAAACCGTTAGATCGTCATGGCACTATACCTCACAATCGCTAAAACTTGTTATTTTCCTCTTATTAGAAACAATTGTGACAAAGTATTTAGCATCTAGCGAATTTAAATTAATAAAAATAAACTTCCAAAACGAAAAATAGTGGATCAAAACTGTTGAGCTGCTAAAGCACCAAGTATTAAATAGATGAAGGGATGAGGTTACTCTCGATGGGCAAAGATAAATACAGAGCAACATGTTTGAGCGTATGCCCTAACCGGCCAGTTCTCCAACATAGACTAGCCTAGGGTGATTTCCTTTCATCCTCTCTTCACAGAACACCACCCTCTCATCCAATTACGAGCACCTCCAATAGCCGGATTATCAGCAACAAAAGGCACCTGGATCAGCCAAAGATCTAATACCCTAATATCGACTTATGAAAAGCTAATCTGATAGGATGCTCCATTTTTGTAATCTCCTGTCTGTATTAATACAATAACCATACCAAGTTCGGCTTATGCTATGGATAGATATGAAATGAGTCTATATATATATATATATATATATATATATATATATATATATATATATATATATATATAAATTATATAAATTAATTTGAGAAATATAAAATTATTATTTGTCTTTCATTATTAGCCAATTCAATTTCTTAACACATTCTCAATTACTTCCGGAACTTTTTGAAGCGAAAACTCGCAAAATATGCAGCAAAAATATTTAATGTCCAATGAGAAATCTAATATAGAAAGTAAGAAAAAAACACCCTTCTTTTTACAGCCTCATATATTTACGTTTAGAAACTTTCGGTGCTCTGCACAATATTCATCTAAAAAACATTTCTAAATACACATTAAATTAGAATATGTATACAATACACATATATAGCCATACAATAAATTCGAAAAGTTATACATTAAATTTGTTAATTGTAACTCAGGAATCCAATTATATTTCCAGATACCTGTACAATGCTCGTTCAATCCATTTTTGGATTTCGTTTTTTGTATAAGTTTAATCAATCATTATAGGTTGATGTCTAAATTTACAAAAAAACATTTGTTTGTGCTATCCCATCTATAAGTTAAAGATAATATTCACAAATATTATTTAGATAAATATGGTGCAGACCACCGAAAGCTCCTAAACATAAATATATGTGACTGTAAAAAGATGGCTGTCTTTTCTTACTTTCAATATTACTGCACAGTCTACCTACTAAACTTAAAGCAAATATATTAAAATATGAAACAAAATTTTCAGGAATTTCAGTCACGATATTTATTGGGCTAGCCGACGTTTCGACCCAAACGTAGGTTGTTTTTGGTTTAAACGATTCCAAAAAGAAATAGAATAAAAACATATATACTTGTAGATTATTGAAGGAAGTTAGTCGACTGTTCTACATAACTTGGGTGATAAATATTCAGGACGTAGTCTTTTAAAAAAAAAAATTAATTTTTTATTTATGCCAACGTTTCAACCCAAACATGTGGGTCATCTTCAGGACGTGGTTTGAGCACTGAAGCTCAGTCAAAATCAAAGTCATTCTAATTCTAATTATATTAATTAATAAACATTGATATGCATAGGCAAAATCTTTTTTAAAGAATTAATAGCCGATATTTAATCAGTAATGGAAACAAACAAACTTTGAAACATTATCTTCAAACAGGAACAAAACAGGAAACAAAATAAAGGTTACAACGGAACGGGGAGATGAAGAAGATTGGAAGACCCTGAGTCGCATTATCCCTTCCCGATCCTAATTTATCATTCTGTCATACTCAAACAGGGAGGCCACTAAAATCAATCTGAAAGGGAATAAAAACCAATACTCCTCGTCTTGAGTAGAAGCTATTCGAAATGCCCGAGCAAAACAGAATAAGCGATGAATAAAAGGGCCTACCTCTTTCTCTTTGCCATTCTCATTTCACTACTTTGGGTTCAATATCGCTACAATTCAAAGAAAAAGATATTACAAAAAAAAAAAAAAAAAAATGACAAGAGAGAAAGAAAAACAACCCTCAACCTCCATGGTTCAATATTCGTTTAAAATTGTGTCAATCATACGCTTTTGTTTTCGATATCTGCCAAACCACCTTTGTAAAAAAAAAGACGGGTATTTGCAGTAAAAAAAGCATTTTCAATTTAATCCTTTGATCAAATACATGTAAAAGAAAATCAGAGTCCATGAAAAAGTACTAGTAATGGCAACATACCAGACTGTAAACCAAACGTTTGTTTTTATAAAGCTGACCAGGCTTTGGTTAAAAAATGATGGGAAGACGAATATAAGTTTAGAAAGTGTTATTTAGTAAGTTTCAGCCCGATGTTAGTAATTTGATAAAAAGGGGTCTATACCACGGACTATAACTTGTACCGGAATAAATAAAGCTTTATTCAACTAGGTACAGCGAACTATAGTCTATTCCGTGAATAAACAGCCGCTGGGAAGAGGTAGGCTGGCGGTAGGTAGGGCCGTGGGCAGAGTAAGAAGCAAACCCTTCCCTTCCCTAGGGGGGCTGGTTGGAAATCCATTAGGCTGTAGGTTGGAGTCTGATCTGAAATTTAAATAAGAACAGTTTTACATGTGTTTCAACGGTCGTTAGGCCCCGGCCTCGGAGGTCTTTACCGGTAATATCTTCGCTTATAAATGAGCTCGCCAGCAGTCGTCCGCGTCGTCGATAAACATTCCCGGACTCCTCAGGTAGCCTCAGAGCCTAGAGCGAACAATTCAACCACGTCGTGTTTCATCAAATACAAAATAAATATATCAGATATACTTTATAAAATATATAAAGATATATCTAACGGCGATAAAAGTTCAATGGTGCACAGTTCTGACCCGTTTGGAAGTCTGATTCCAAGTCGGAGTGATAAAAATCATTGTCAAAGAAAGTACTATTTCTTGTTGAGAGAAACACGATGTGGTGATATGTTTATCAGATGCACTTAACACGTCATTCCCTAACCCAAAGAAGAGCCAGGAATCCTTATAGAGGCCGAGTGTGCCCAACGATGATCTGACCCCAGACATGATCCAAGCCGAATTTCACTAAAATCTAGACAAATTACTAAAAATGACCTGCAGTTTAAAAATACTAAAGATCTCTCAGAGAGAAATCTAATAGAATAAAATTTGTATAGATTAAAACAAAAACTGAATTACTTCTTAAATAATAAAAAAAACTTTCAGCTAACAAAGTTTTCAAAATTATTATTTTCTCACTACAAAACAAAAGAAATAATTTAAATCGTACAATTGTCAACGGCCATTCCATGTTGAACACACCGGTTCTCGTCCGATTGCCGAAGTTAAGCAACATCGGGTGAGTTTAATGCTTGGATGCTTAACCGAGCCAGTTAATGATAAATAATTATTATTAGTAAACTAATTTGCCTACTTCATAATACATTGGATTTAGTTATTTGGATATTATATTACCTTTTGATCACTGATCACAATAAACAACACGAAATAATTCCTGAGGGTCAACTAACACATTTCTTATTAATAGCTTGAAACCTAAGGCACAATTTGCCCAATCCAAATGACAGGTGATTAGAACCATATGGGAAGGACATGCATTCAGAATGCAATTGCTAAGTACATCAACTGGGCATTAGTATGCTTGACACACCCTACGGCACTGATGATAGCTCATGAATAGTTCGCAAATGTGCTAATACTGCATTATTTACAGACCGACTTTGATGAGATCTAAGTAAACAGATGCAATCATTATCACCATTTACCTCATTGTTTTTTTACGTTCCGTTCAAATAACGACGACACCTTAGTAGGTAAACAAATATTCCGATGGATTCGGTTTATTTGACGGTTAATTTAACAATATTCTCCTTATCCCTGTGGAACAGATCCGTTACCTAGGACTTCTTCTTGAAAAAGATCTTACCTGGAATCCTCATACTAAATAAAAAGACAAGAAACTGCTAACAGATTCCGGCTACTACACCACCTACTTGACAAACGCTCCATATTCTACAAAAAACTCATATACACTTCCATCATTTGGCCCATTTGGACATATGAAATAGAGCTTTGGGACTCTACAAAACCATTAAATTCTTCCAGTATCCAATAATCCTTACAATCCAAACTCCTCTGTAAAATCCTTAATGCTCCTTATTATGTCACAAATAAAATTATTCAAAAAGACCTTAACCTTTGTTAAAGACTTAGCCCGATTAAGATACTCCTCTTTTAATTTCAAACTCCTTGGTCACCCTAACCCTCTTCTTCATAACCTATCATCCAAAACAATTTCTGACAACCCTCTGAGCCGTCTGAAAAGAACATAAATTAATTTAATTTTTGAAATTGGTAGCACTTCTAAATTAATTTAATTTTTGAAAGTGCTACCAATGGGTAGTTTCTTTACAAGTTTTATTTACCATTTAAGCAGATTTACTTATTGCATATGTATACAGTTAAGGTAAATATAAAAAAAAAATTATCTGTCTTGATTTTTGCACCGAAATGTTTATACAAAATTTATACCGTCTCGATCTCTTAACTTTTGAAAACATTAGAGTGTTAAATCCTATCATTTTTTTTTCAATTACCTTTAAAGTAGTTAGTTTAGGAATTTAAGGATCGAAATTGGAATTTGGCACTTCTTTATAAATTCTCTTTTGTTAGATTCCTCATTCATCGAAGAGGGATCTAGACTAGCGTATTATATATAGTGAAAATTGAATTAACAAGAATTTTTAAACAATTTGTTATTTTTTTTTTTTTTTTTGTATTTAGTTAACACGAAAGGCCAGAAAGGACAAAGTGAATTGAAAACAGGCAGTCTTTAATATATAGGATTAAAGTCATACAATGTTAGCCCGGGCACTTTTTCAACAAAGAAAATATACCTTCAAAGAGTTATTCAATTAATGTTCAATTTAATTTTCAGTGACAAAGTAAAGTGATTTTTTTTTTCTTTTTTTTCACACAGTTACAAAGTAAAAAATTCCATTAAGACACAACTACCAATAACGACATGAAATAGGGTTATCGATTCCCGGGTAAAAGTTAAAACTGTGGCGGAAGGGATGCTAAACGAGACAGGAGGTGGGTGCCCCATACCCAGGCCGGGCCCCCCTCGCCCGATATTAAACCTCTTCCTACCACCCGTTAATAACACCCTCCATTTTTCACCAGGTGTCCTAAGTTCGAATTGCCCTAGCTTATCAATGCCTTATCGATATGTTACCAAGTCACGATATGTCGAGATTAATCATCGCATGTTGAGGGGTATATCATCTAAATTCAACTAGTTGCTGAAGTGCGTATCTCCGGTCTACATTAAACCAACTTATAGCCCTGGAGCCGGAGTCCAAAAATCGACCTGATTGCAGGCGAAGGTTCGAATGTAAATTACGAAAGTGTATGTTAATCTGAGTAAATTCAGAGGCTGATTGTATTATTATTCAATAAAATATAATAAAAAAATAAATAAAATCTGAGTAAAGAAAACCTTTTCTGCCGTTCCAGAGCCGCTGCTTTCAAAAATGGCGGCTGATTTAAAGAATATTAGGCCAATAATTTCAGGATCGGAACGGGAAATCCATTGCGAAAAATGTGAGAAAAGTTTTTAATTTTTCTACTTTTGTATATGGTTTTAGACATATAAAAAAACAAAAGTGCTAAAGCAGGCCACCAAGGGAAAACTTTTTACAGCCAAAAAAGTCAGGTTTTTTCGATTTTTTTTTTCACCTATAACTCGTAAACAATGCATCAAAGCGAAAAAATTATTCTATGATAAATTAAAGAAGGTTAAATTTTGCGTCAAACGAGTACATAATCTTTAAAATTTGATTACGCGATAAGGTATAAAACCACGGTCAAGCAACGTTGAGTTTTACCAAATTTGTCAAAAACTGAGACAAATTACTATAAATGACCCTATAACTTGGAAAAGAGTGTTAGGAGGAAAAACCCACAGAATCAAGTTGTAGAGCATCAAATTTTGCATATGGATAATATGGATAAGAACAGTAATGCACGGTTTCTATAGGTTTTACGTAAATACAAATTAAAATTAATATATCTTTATTTATTTGATGTTTCGGCCTAAATCTTAGTCATTGTCGAAACTGACTGAAAATTCTCAACTTTTCATCGCTGCAGTAAATCATTTAATTCATATTAATTTTTATAATTCGGAGTCACTGTCCGAAAGTGGGGAAGGCTTTAGTGATTTGAAAAATATTTCGTACTGTAACAAATAATAATAATAATAAAACATTACAGTAAATTATACAACGCACAGACCCATACTAAAACTAGTATATCTCATTTGTGTCGAATGCTTTTTGATTGTTCAAACAATCGAAATTCCTATTTTTAATCCTCACCTCTAACATCAGTTTAGTTTTTTTTTTCATGAACTATGAACTTGTATATATATTCTTCATACTGTGAAGTTTATGTTCTTAAAGAATTTGATGTTCATAAAGTTGCTTAATTTATTTTACTTTTTTATAAATGTTTCAATTTTTACAAAGATTGAATACATAAATCTTTATATTTTACTGGGTGCTTATCTAATAAAGGAATTTACTGATTTTCTTCATGTTTTTAGGCCAAGCAGCGGTTATTTCGTTTCATTTATTATTATATAATGTATGTAAGTATTTTCCATATAGTTTCTTTAATTCGGTAATGTATCTTTTGCTAGTTTACATTAGGTTTTTTTTATTTATTCAATGTAACTATTATTATTTAGTGTAGTTCTTCTGGCCAGAAGTATTTCTTTTGTTCTGTAACCTTCTGTTATTCTCAGAGGACCTCGTCCCAGAATAAAGTTATTTTTGTATTCTATTCTAATTTACCTTTGTAAGAACGTTCACGTTAGATAGCAATCCTGTTTAAATCACTGGACGTATAAGTGACACCATCGAAACATGTCTATTTATATATTGGTTCTGAAGGAATAAAATCAACATAAAAACAAGTCTTTTTCTGAAACTTTTTTATATAAATCCTTGCAGGCAAAAAAACTTTTTTTTTTACAACTCCTTGTTTTTTGTTTATTCGTTATATATTATTTTCTAGTTACACATATACAGCGAAAGGGGGCAAAAAGTAAACTAGAACTTCTATATTCTGCCCTAAAACAAAAGCAATCTAAATTGTTTTAGGCAGTAACGAACGAATCGTCAGTGGCAGAGTTAGAAACAAAGAATCACAATGTTTAGTAGAGTTATTTTATTTCTCTGCCTACTTCAACTTTAAACCTGTTTTTTTTCTTTTAAATAGAATTAAAAATATACATTAAACAATTACATCAACAATCGTTCATTTATTTATGAAATGTTAACCATACCAATTTTTTTTTTAATTTATACAATACGCAGGTAATGCGAGGTACATATTTGTGTCAGAGATGAATACGGAAGAGAATAGGACAAAAGTTTATCAAATTAATACTGAAGGAATAAGTACACCGATAGGTGGGCATTGTCTAAAATATTAATTACCTAAAAACTCACACAACACAAAATCTGGTGCTGTGCGCGCCTAACATAACTTTTACTTACTATGAGGTAGAAATAGGAATTTCCATGTGAGAGAGTCAACTGCTGAACTGCTCTAAATCCATCCGGTAAAATTTGTTAGAAAAGAGAAAATCATGATAACTTATAGTTTTCCTACAATCCACTATACTCTCACAGAAAAAAAAATCAAGGAAGGATCGTTAATTGTTAATTATATGTTTTTTTGTAGCTATCCATTACATTTTGAGATTGAATATAATCGATTTTAATGTGTCACTATTTTTTTTTTTTTTATATATATACCAAATACAGGTACAAGTGAACAATGTTCTGATTTTATTATGAAAAAATATATTTAAGCTGTTAGTGATTTATTTTTATGAAATGCAGCTTAATGATTTTCCGGAATAAACCGAAGATTTACCGAAGACTTTTTGCTTTTATAGATATGTTATACATACATCTATAGCACTATTTTTATTTTCATAAATTTGTTTTCAATGCCAAAAAATGTTCACTATTTATCATTTCGTAAGGAATACATATTTACTTATTATAACTTTTAATGATGTCAGAAATTTATAATTAAAAAAAATATAATTATACAAAAAGAATAAATTTTAAAATAATTTTGTATATTCTACTAAAATCCGTTTTTATTGTAACAACCTAAAAACAGGATGGTTCTTCTTCCTTGAGGTATTTTCTTTTCTTGTTAAATACCTTTTTGAATAAATGTAGATTCCTTGAGTATTTTAATCACTAACTTAATTTATTTCATCATGAATAACGTGGATTGTATAGAGAATATTTTGTTCCGGTAAGCTCAGGAAGCCTCGGGAGAACTCGTAACATAGGCTCGTTTGATCTCGGAACAATCTAACCAGCCTTTATTTATCCATTATCAATTTTTTTCATAGTTTATTTTTATCCCTTTTAATACTGGCTACAATGGGGAACTGTAGATTATTTCAATTTAAAACCGAAAACCAGTTCAACAATAAAAACAGCATAAATAAAAATGTATTAAATTCGTGATAAAAAAGCGGCTCTAAGTACATCGATTTTGGCGAAAAATTGGCGATAGTCGGTTATTTACACTCGTGGAACCACGATCCGTCTATTTCTGTAAAAAAAAAAAATATCTCTTTCTTAAATTTTAACTATCGCCATCTTATAGGTAAATAATGTAAGCAACTTTTCTAATTAAAGCAAATAATTCTCATGAAGGCAACATTCAAAATTATGGGCAACATTCCACTTTTATGTAGTGGACTGTATATTAATGGCTGGTTAGGTTATACTGATTGTGTAAAAATAGCTTGCCATCTTTATGCCAGCTTACACCTTTTCATTACCTTGAGGGCCCTCAGGTGCCGGTGGTGGGACCCAGGGTAGCTGCAAGTGAAGAAGTGCTGCGAGCAAACCAACAGTTCTTAAGGATTTAGTGTTATCTTTTAGATCCTCTGATCTGCCCCCATCTCGCCGTAACGCGGGAAATTCAAACCATTTTTTGCACAAACAGTAAGGAAAAGTAAAAAAGTGTATTTCTCACGCGCTTCTACGCAGAAACGTACAAAGGAAGTTGGGCCTCTAAGCTGTAAGAATTTCAGGGCCCTAAAAAAAATAATTATAAAACACAGAATAACAATTAAATAATTCAACTTAAAGGCCATGAATTTAACATTTTTTTTTAAGAATTGTTAAATTAGTTTGTTGAAATATCATTTGACCACGTAAATGATATTTTAACAAAATAATTTCGTGAGCATCGTAATCGTAAGCTGTTTCGAAATCGATTAATTGTTGTTCTCTTGTTTTTTATTTATGAGTATTTTTTTTTCCATTTTAGTAGTTTCTTCCTCTTTAGAGCTGAATGATAGCACGATTCATAATTTTAGACAGGGCAAATATTCAAGACGATATCATCCTGAGCCTAGACGATAACTTTTCATGACACAGCCGACATACAGCTAACAACCAGGTACAATACACAAGTACACTCCGGCCATCACTGAAATGAGCCAGCAATTTAACGCAGACACCCCCGGGAGACAATATAAGAAAAAGCCGGGCAGCCTCATTGTTATGCAAAGCCACAGCGCCGGTTTGTAACACTGATATATTCTTCTCCAACTTCCGATTTATGAGTTTAACCTAGTTTCCCATTCTTTTATCTAATTACCAATTATTTCTACCCTGAAAAAAAGAAATAATATTTATAATTTTTTCATTCTTACATAGTAATAATAACAATAATGAAAAACCAACAACCTCGCTATCTTGCCTCAACAGGCAAGGAGATATTCCTCTACAAAGTTTAATAATTTATTTCGCTAGAGATGTAACGGTTTTGGGATGATCCACCGGAGCGCTAGGGAATGTCAGAATCCGCAACAGCACGAAATTAAGCTGTCAAACGCATAAATTAGCTTGCATATACAGGTTAACATTTCAACATTGAATTCGATATGTTAACGCCACATCAATTTATTTTAGGTATAAGATTAACAAACTTTTACGGAAAGCAGTTATTTATGAGAATTATCACTATTAATAAATTGATTTTATTTTATTTTTAGTAAATCTAAAACAGATCTCAATTCCATTTAAAACACTGTTAAAAAGAAAAATTTAAGGATCTCATGTTAATCCGTATTAGTTTCTAAAAATATTAATGTCACAGCAATAGTAAGGAACCGAATTACGGATAATCATATATTTAATTAAGATAAAATTAAAATTATTTTAAAAGTAGATGGAGGAAATTATTAGAATAGATTTGTAAAACTAAAAATTGTTAATTTTAAAACAGATATAAAAGAGATAGGTTCAACTTTCCGTTGGCATTATCAATGAATAAATTTTTTATTAAAAAAAAAAAATAATAAATAGAATAGAATAGAATAGAAAATTAAACTTTATTCTGGGACTAAGTCCCTTTAGAATAACAATGATGAGTTAATACAAAGTAAAGTACAAATCTGGCCAAAAACTAACTTCTAAAAATTTTAATATTATATACACTATTTAAAAAGTATGTAACCAGTAAAAAATAAAAAATAAAATATATATACAAATGAACATAAAATCTTCTCAAAATTACTTAATTGTGATGAAAAAAAAAAAGAAGAGAAATTATATATTTATATATACATAACTACACAATTTATAAACAATAGGCTATCTAATAGAAAATTAACTTAATAGAAAATGAAATAATATATACAGTGGTTTATATAATAATATGCAGACACTAAGATAAAATACAGTCTTACGATACTTGTGGTGTAATGGAAAAAAAAAAAAACTAAAAGGAACTATTTATACGTACATTCTCATATTGGGCACACATAAAGACAAAGATATAAAATATGAACATATATACCCGAAAAAAAAAGCACGACCTGAGGAGAAGAGAAAAATAAATAAATAGTAAAAATAATAGTCAAAATAGGTGACAAAGATCATTGCTGTTTTATGTTAAAACTTAAACAGAAGGCATCACTATTTACTTCACGGAAATTCAGTTCATAAAATGAAATTTATGGTGGTAAATCTTCTGTTTGGGATGTAAGAAGATATTGGAAAAGGAGGTATTTGAAAGTTGACAGGGAAGAGGCATGACGGATGTTATACACAGGTTTTTGTCCTGTGGAATGGAATATAGAGGTCAGAAACACGGGATCTCGTTTTTATTGAGTGGACTAAGGGTTTAGGCTGGAGGAGACAACAGATATGGGAAGGGTGCTGGGAGTTGATCGTTTGGTATAAGAAATTTCCAAGGAAGTATAGGCGGCGGGAAGAGGCGAAGAGCCACTTTGACTCGGCATATAGGTGGGACACATGAGACCATCTCGAAGTGCCGAAGACGAATCTTAAAAACAGTTCATGATTCTCTTCAGTCTGTCCTCAAGCTCCAACGAGAGGCCACCGTATACCACACAGCCATAGTCAAAGTAGGGGAAAATCAATGAGGAAACGAGGAGCCTGCGGATAGGTTGTGGGAGATGCTGGCGAGAACGATGAAATAATTTAAGAGTACCAATAGACCTTCTGGAGATTTGAGCAATATGGGGTTTCCATGATAGGTTTTGATCAATGGTAATTCCTAAGTTTTTTACAGAGGAGATGAAGGAGATTGGTTGGTCATTAATAATCAAGGAAGGATGGGTGGAAATAGATCTAAGGAGGGAGTTGGAACCTATAAGAATGGCCTGAGTTTTCGTTGCATTCAACTTTAATTTATTATTTAATTATATAATTAGTTTAGCATGGCCATTCTACGTAAACTTTAAATAATGTTTAAAATAACGTATTAAATAAATTCCAATAGACATTAAATAGTATTTGAGCTCACAGATGGACCTAGATTTGTTACAGTTGCATTGCAGATGTAGGGGCAAATATATTAGGTAATTTTTTTAATATTATTAAAACAAATTATGATCCATAAAAAAAAAATTAATAATTAAAGAAAAATATAATAAAATAACTGATTGAATATTGAAGAAAATTAATTAATTTTACTGAATTAAAATTAATTAATTTTAACAGCAATATGAGCATTATTAAAATAAGCATCCACTATATATTTTTAATAAAGTACGTTTTTTTGCGAGTTCTTATTTTGAGTTTTATTGTTTTATTTTTCCAAGACACAAATAATTTTGAAACATTTTTGGAACTGATTGTAACACAATTACGCGCTAAACAATCAATTTTATATTTTATAAATAGTGATTGTTGGAAAACATTTTTTGGTGTTGTGCTGATACAATTTTTAAATATTAATAATATTTGTTATTTATTTACAGATGCTTATTTTAGACTTGGAAATAAATAAAAGCACATGGAATTGGAGCTCAGAGGTCAAGAGAAAACTTTAGGTGAGCACAGTACTTCCTGTCATGACATATGGTTGTGAAACATGGGCAATTAACCAGAAGACTTGACACAAATTGAGGATAACCGTCAGAGGAATGGAGCGATATCTTCTGGGGATAACTCGAAGGGATAGAAAAACAAACACATCGATCAGAGCTAAGACTGACCTTCCAGATATTGTGGAAAAAGTGCTCATCAGGAAGTGGACCTGGACCGGACATGTAATCAGGAGGAATGAATTAACATGGACCAGACAGTTTATGGATTGGTATCGAAGAGAGCACGTGAGGAAGAGAGGACGCCCGCCGACAGACTGGGACAAGGAGATGAAGAAGACCTGCGGGGGAGCAGCCTGGAAGAGAGTAGCATTAGAGAGGAAAGAATGGAACAGGTTCATTACCTAGTGTGGTTACAAGAAAGTTAAATATAAACAAAAAAAAGAAATCGAACTCAAAACCTCAACTAAGTTGATTTTGTACATAAAGAGATTTTGTATATTTTTATCCATGGTTTTTTCATTGTATGCACAAATAAAGGTTATTATTATTATTATACATGGAACGGATAGTTTTATAGGTAGGTTTCAGTAAATTATGACCGGGTTTCACGGGGTCTGATAAACGAGAACCCTCTTTTTTTAATGATCACTGAGGATCACTCGATAAACAATATTCAAGATCATACTTCATCGATTTCTTATAGACAAACGGATATAAAAACAAAAAACATTATTGAGGTATGTAAAACCGAAAGCAATCAAACCGTGCACAGAATAAAAAGAAATGTAAACGGAAAAAAAAAACAATACCTGGAAATATCCCTTTGTCGATGTAGCCCCATTAAGCTGTTACGTGAAATAAAAGGAGACGGAAGAATTAAGAGCCTTAGGTATGGTTCATGTCTCTTCAGAATATTGACAGCACAAAAGACCCCTTCCTTTAACAATTCTCCGCTTTACTTTTTTTTTTTTTCTTCCTTTTTTTCATTCTTTGTTTTGAAAACCCTTAATTATTGTCACCCCGCAGAACCCTTGAACAATTTCCTAACAAGACACAAGAGGACGTCCACTACATTTCCCGTTTCTGATTAAACGCGAACAGCTTACAGGCTACAATTCTCGACCAGGTCGATTGACTTTAACAAAGTGCAGCAAAATATATCTTTTTTTTGTTGTTTTTTTTATACTTTGTTTTAAATTATCTAAATTGCTTTAATTTGTTTAAAACAAAATAATTATTGTACGCGAGGCACGATGAGGTTAGGTAAAGTAAAGGTGATTGGGTTTTGTTGTTCCGCTGATTTAAAATAGTATTGTTTTTCGTGTCTATAAATAACATGCTAATGAAAAACTCATTAGACTGCGGATTTTAATTAACCAAATGTTTAATTTGAATCTTTAAAAAACTTTAATTAAAGCGCCCCTACCAATCTGGGAACTGGATCAATGTGGCAACAAGGAAATTGGTGCTTTGTGCGAGTCTTGGAGGCCTAATTGCGTGAAGCGCACTGTAAATTTTGTTACCTTGTGAGACCAAATTCTGTTCATTTTTTTCTTTTAGTTTTATATTTATTTTTTCAATTATTTGATCAATTTCTTTTATTTATTACAGTATATAAGGTAATGTCGAGACAAAACAATTTCAGTTAATTTAATTTTCCAGTACTCTGTACAATTTTTATTTTATTTTATTAATTTTCTTTTACTTTTAAAATTATTTTTTTTATTTTTCCATGTTTGCTTTGATAACTTTTTTCATTCCTTCCACTTTTTATTCGTCTTATTTATGACATCTCTCTCAAAACATTCCTGATGCGAACGTCTTTGTGCCAAAACTTTTTAAAACTCACATTAAACATAACTCAATTAAGTGAATTAAAAGACGGTTCAACTAAGAAAAAATATTTTTAATAAATGAATATAAAAAGAGTAAAAATATAACCAGAACCTATTATCGAAAAAACTTAAAATGAAAAATTCATTAACCGTATATTGTTAAGCTGCAACTAATATTATTTCAGTGGCGTAACTACATCCAATAGAACTGGACTGCAAAGGTTTTTGCTGGCCAGAATACTTAACTGTATCCTTTCTCTTTGGGTAATATTTCGCAATATATTCTAAAATCCCTCCCTAACGTATAATAATTCCACACAACACAACAGAATAAATTGAATACTTGATGGTTGACCGCAGTATTGAGTAAGAAGATGGTTCGAGGTGGCGGTCATAAAAAAAGACTAAAATAGTAAAATGAAGAGAATGATAGTTGGGGTGATCAGTCAAAATAAAAATGGCAAAAATGAATAATAATATTTATTTTAACATTATTTAAGAAAAAATGTTTATAATATATTTTTTCTTTTACAGTATATATTTTTTTCTAGATTGTCTAACATTATTTAACATTTGGCAAATGTTAAAATAAATATTTATATTTATTTTTGCCATTTTTATTTTGACTGATCACACCAACTATCCTTCTCCTCATTATTCACTACAGTCAACCATCAACCCACAATTAAAATATTAAAAAAATATTTTATTTGAAGCCAACGTTTCGACCCGACTTTGCATGTGTTCTTCAGGACTGGAACGAACAAGATACTAAATAAAGGCTATAGAACAATGTGGTAGTTACATAATGTTTGGATAAAAAATAAAAACAATGTGAATATATTTCACTCATTAAAAATATACACAGGGTGAATAGCAAGTACAAAGAAATATTAAGAGTGCTTTATTGTTTTTAATAATTCTTTGTACTAGCTATTCTCACTATAATTTTAATAAATTTATTCACACTGTTTATATTTTTTATGAAAACATTATGTAACTGCTACATTGTTCTATAGCCTTTTGTATCTTGTTCGTTCCAGCCCTGAAGAAGACCTGCAATGTCGGGTCGAGACTTTGGCTTTAAATAAAGTTGTTTTTTACTATTTAAGTCTTTTTTATGACAGGCACTATTATTTAAGTCACTATGTTACAAGTAGAGAGTCCGGAATCATTAACGATATCTATAATACCCATCAGAATACACCTGTATATATTATTCAGTGAAATTATAACCGTGAAGGACAATGTAATTTTCTGCTAGGAGATAAATAGTATAATTTCTTCCAGATCTTTATCAGATGCACCGGAGCCAAAAGTTGAACGATCGAATAACAAAATTGTTAAAGAAGAAATGACGATATTAAACCTTGACGCATAAATATATCATCTTTAGCATAATCCTCATTAGGAGTGAAGAACTTTCGTATATAAAACTTTGATTACGCTTTTAATTAATAAATTATGGTTGTTATTAATTCATAAGTACAATATCAACTCATCAAAATCATGAATGTTCTCAGGAAAATGTGGTCTTCTCTCGATTTAACTCTAGTAACGGATAGCTTGTTATGCGGGATGGTATAGATATCGCGCCTGCTCATACTGTAGCATAAACGTTGCTGACTGCATCAAGATACTGAGTGCATTGCATTGGATGGAGATATCGATGGTATAAACAAAAAAAAAAAGAAGTGAAAAAGGGCATTGAAATAAAAAAAGGGACAAGGCAGCCACCTGATGATATAGCCGGGCATATGATAAACCACCTCTGGCTCCGACCCTTCACAAAAGCCCTCTTTGTTAAGCACTACACTTTTGGAAGGCAGTTCTCTTTTGTTTGCTTCTTTCTATTCCCTCCCTTCTATCAATATTATTCCCCAACCGGCCACCTTCCTGCCTTCGCAACAAGTATATTCTTTTACACTTTTACTTTAAATTTGCAAAGCTACAACCTGGCACGAGCAACATGAATTGAACTATGTATAATAACTAATTGAGAAGCATAGTTTCACTGCCAGTCTCTAAAGTAGAAATGATACTTTCCACCTTTAGAGCAATAGATACTTTATACCTATGTAGTTATTTATCTATGTGCCCTTTCAGGGTGTCCAGCGATTCTACTCCACAAAATTCCCGTTCTTTTTCAGATTTTTATAGTTCCCCGTAAATACCTGAGTTTCACATGAGGCGTTTGGTTTCAAAATAGGTAACATTGATCTATTAAAAATAAAGTTATGTTTTTATTTTTCACGAGTTTTTAATGTTAATTTTTTTTTTAAATTAGATGTATTTGTATCAAAATCATTTAGATTTGTCCAAAAATCAATACCAAAAGATTCGATATCTATCAAAAATGGTTCTATACAACCTATTGCATCAGCATATATTCTGAAGTATTTTTTTGAAAATGCATGTAATCTGTTTGAAAACCAAACACATCAAATAAACAATAATACTACAGCTGCCTATATTGTAATTTAAGCTCTTATCCTAACCTATATTATACTTATAAAGTCTTTATTAGTGATGTCGTTAGCAGTTGTTCGATCCTTCTACAAACATCAGGTGTATATAAAATTGACCCTATACATAAAACGGTGGTTTAGATAACTTTTCCGGCTTTTAGGAGTGATAGGTTGAAACGTGATGAAGTTTTGTTTAGATTTTTATAGATTAAAATGTTGCGAATGCGATAAACTAAAATTTATTGAAAGGACAAACGAAGGTCAATAATTCTGAGGACTTTGATAATGTTTATTTGTTTACTCTTATGTTGTATTTATGTTTTATAATTTTCGGAAGAACTAAGTTAGAAAATTTAAAAATACTTGAAATTATAAACGGTTGTATTATATAATACAATTCACTTATTTACATAGTATGTAGTCATATGTTCGCTGGCAATGATCCGCGCGACTTAACTCGTTATTGATATGATTAAGTGACCATCCGTCCCATTATTTTATTTTTTTTTTTTCATTTTCCAATTTCTAGATTTAAAGCTTTTTTATTCAAACTATACCCTAAAATGCATCCATAAAAATATAATTATGAAAGTGAAAGCCTTAATGAATGTTGAGTTATGATTAAAAAATGTGATTTCACTCTTTCAAAGAGGTATTGTAAACATAATAAATCTCGATTTCCAAACTTCCAGGGTATTCTACGGCCAGAATTCTAATATACTGCTGTAGAGACCTGGTGCACTTAACTGGAGGACGAATAATACTTGTAAATTTCATGGTCTATCCAAATAGACAAAGCCCCTTTATGTTTAATTATACAGATGATGTAGCTATCCTTATAAGTAACAAACAGGGCTTTGAGAACCTTATTTGATTTGAGGAACAGAGAATCGGTCCATGAGTAGATGAAGAGAAAACAAATTATATGATAATATGTTCGAAATTCCATTCCAATAACAATATCTGCGTAGAAGGGAAATCGTTCCTGAGTGTGGACGAATTTAAATAAATCGGCTAGCCAATAACATCATTGAATAACAATAACCAACTGTCCGAAACAGAACAGCGTATAGTGTGGGCGGGGTAGCCGAATGGGCTAAAGCGTGTGCACTGCACCGCCGTTGCATGGCAACCTGACATATGAATTAAAGATATAAAAAGTCACGAGTTCGCATCCCGATGCCGGGGGAGTCTTTTAAATCCCCGCCCACACCCTCTGGCCCGGGAAAATCCCGTATAGCCTTAACGGCGAGGAAGGGAAGAAAAGAAAAAAAAAAAAAAAAAAAAAGAACAGCGTATAGCAAGCGCAAACATATGTTGCTTCTATCTTTCAAAGGTATCAATTCCTGAAGAATCTCAAGAAATCTTAAATGAAGTGTCTAAAATGAAATAATAATGTCAATTTTGATTTACGGCTGCGAGATCTGGACATTAAGCAGCACCCTAGGCAGAAGTATTCTAAGATTTGAGAAAAAAATTCCCTATACAATAACAGAAGCGATCTGAGATTAGAGTGCAAATATAAGGAGGGAAAATGCCAATAAAGACATGCTTAAAGAAACTAAATCAATCAATATATCACATGGCATGAAGGCAAGGAGATCAAGATGGGTATACAGTTCGGAGCAATCAACCCTCTGCACAACAATGAATGCCTCAAGAGTATGAAAATGAATAAGTGGAAGGCGAAACACTGTACGGATCGATCGGATCAACAAAAATGCAACATAACAGTACGCAGGTGACCTGATAGAAATAGCTCACGATCTACCAATGCAAAATAAAAATAATAATAATAAAAAAATCGTATAAAAATAAAACGAACGAGGTTATACAAGTATATTAATAATAAATAGAATAACGCAGAGGTCGGATACGAAGAAGAAAATGAAGAGAGAGGAGAAAACAAAAGAGAATAGAATGGCAATGTGGGGGGATTGTTGTTGGACACAGAAGGTAGTGTGTAGTGTGTAGAGGGGGCGGTAGCTAAGAATCCTGGCCGTTGACAAATGACCAAGCACCTTGCTTTCCACACGAGCGGCTGCCTATAGCCTCAGGTAATAGCTGTCCCTCTCTGGTATTTTATCAATCCATTTTTATCTAACCTTCTCCCTCCTTCCTCCACCTCTTTCGCCCCTTTTCAACATAATATTTCATATCTACAATACATCAATATATTACACACTATCTGTATTATATATATATATATATTATAAAGATAATAAATTCTCAAAACAAATTGAAAGTTTATCGCCAACGGGATAAAAGATGGTACCACTGATAGTAGATAACACGCTGCATGTACCAACATAATAGAACGGGTTAGAAATCTTGCCCGAATATAGTGTTACGTGATTCTAAATTTTCCGAGTGGCAGAAAATTCGTAATAATTTTATTTAAAATATTTCAAGATGGATATTATTATGACATATGTAAACAAATTTTGATCACATTTCTGGTTAAGAAACAAGTTGAAAATTAGACCTATATCGCAGGACTTATATCGTCTTGAGAACAGTATATTTCAAGACTTAGGAGGAAGTTATTTTATAATAAGTTTTCATTATTTTTCTCTTAGCACAAAATAGTCCAGAGAGAGAGATTCACTTTACTTTGATAAAAGGGTGGTGCAAAATTACTTCGGGTTGCTTCAAACACAGCATACTTATTAATCACTAAGACATTTTTTAAAACTAACATAGAATTATTTATTATTAACAATATATATGAACATATGTTGAACATGGCTGAAAGGAGCTCTTTTTCATTAAGTTTCATAAAAATATTTCTTTTTAAAGGAACGTTCAAGTAGATTTAGAGAAACGACGATGAATACCATCTTTAAAATGCAAACATTGCATTTTAATGAAGCTGAATTAGAACTGAAGGAATGGAGAGTAAATAAAGACGTTGATATATGGAAGCAAGAATGATACTATATTTTTAATGTTTTTCTTAGGACCAACAGTTTAAAGTTAATGATTTTACTCTTCCTCCAACTCTCTGGAGAAAACAAATATAAGAGAAGATTAAAAATTAAAATGAAAGGTGGATAGAAATAAATCAATAAGTAACAAAAAAATATATATAATAGAAATAATAATAAGAAATTGAAAAATATTTATGTTATCTAAAAAAGACAATTACCAGGAAACGTATTAAAAGAAACATAATAAAACAAAATTTACTAGTTAGGAGAAAAGAAATTAATCTGAAATATACAATACGGAAGACGGGGCAGTCGTGAAAGTCGTCATATATTAGCGAAACTATAAGGAATTGCCGATAGGATTATTAGAAAGAAAGGGATGTTATGTCTGTCTGTATTTAACAGTATTCCTAACATTAACGCAAGTAGAACCCTTCATTACTTTTTAACTAAAAAAAAGTAACAATTTTTATTCTATTTCTTAATATAATCGCTATTATATATCGACAGATAGGGTAATGAATGTTTTCCTCCTTATTAGTTAATCATTAGTTGTTGAGTAGCCGCGATTACTTCATACCTAAATAATTTTATTCTATCGAGGCGAATGCTTATTTGGAAAGAAGTGCGTTGGATACGGTTTTGACACAAGTAAAGTTTTTTTTTTTTGCTTTTAAATACACAGAAAACGGTAGAGGAAGACCTAAAGGTGATTGTTACACAAATGCTTATGCTATAATAATTATATTATTTTATGGTATTAGTTATAAGCGATTAAATAATTTTATTATTATGAAATACAATAAAAGTGATTTTAGGCTATCTTGGTGATATTTGAACCAGTCATTGCCCACCCCAAGTAGTGAAACAACCGTCCTTAGGGTGGAATCGGTTGTCATTTTCCTTTTTTTTTCTCCAATTTTCTCCTTTTGTATATAGGTATGCATGTGTTTTTTTCTTAGTTTTAATTTTTAGGTTATTTTATTTTATTTATTGTATGTACGTTTTGATTATTATTTATTGTTATTTTGCTTTTATTTATTTTATATTTTTTGAACATATAGTGTGAATGATATCCTACCTCACTATAAGTAATGTCCATGTGATAGATTGTTGTAATACTCAATAAATTAAATAAATTAAAAAAAAAATTGCTCCTATGAGGAAACCATTCTACTCAGGGACAAAATGTTAATATTTATGCGCATTGAGTACGCTTTACTATAAAAAAAACACCTTTCTTCTATCTAATTGGTATACTAACAAAATTGAGAAAGACTAAATGAAAATTGACACAACCGTACATACTCTTCCCTAATTTCAACATACTTAGAAATAACACTCTCAAAAGATGAACTCTTCTAAACAGTTTAAACTAATAATATTTCCAAGAAATATTGTAATAAATCAAATGAACAAACATTAATACCATACTTCTGCAGTTTCATGGTCAAAGCATTCCCGTTCGAATTGTGCCTCGGTCGATTAACTGAACAGGACAAAGTTGAGAAATGAAAACGGGAGAGCACTTTGAATGATGGGTATTTTCCTAGGCTATAACCTAATCGAATCCGACCTTATCGCTCAGATAAAACGTCACTGTCAACGCCAACGATTCAATCCTACCCTCCCCCCTCCCGATAATACAGAAATGAATTAAAAAACCCAAGAGGATCGATACGTACATATAACACTCCACAATCGTCATCGAACTTGAATATTTAAAAAGAACTAAAATATCCAATCGAAACAAGTTAGAAAAATAATTAAAGAATTTTCTTTTCCTATCTGGATGAAGGAATCTTTATCTCATAACTCAGTGATTATTAGAAATGAATGCAAAACCTCTCCAAAACGAAAAAGAAAAAGAAATGAAATTGGATCAATTTCAGTAAAGTTATACACAGCCATTAATTTTATTTGGATGTTTTCGTTTTTTATTATAAATGAACCTTTGTAAATAAACCATACAAATGAACAACCAAGGAAAAGAAAAATTATTTATTTCGATTTATTCATTTTATTAATTCATTTCCACATTATGCAGAGTTTATTCATTGATAAATAGAATCGAAATTAACTCCATCAAAAGTATATTTAATGACTTTTTCAATAAAAATAAAAATCGATTAGAAGAAGAAGAAAAAAATATATAATAAAAAACTGATATCAATGAATATATAGTATAATCATTTGTCGCAAACTAGAGAATCTAATAATATATTTAAAACGTATTTCTACTAAAGCTTCGTTCGAGTTAATAGAGAATTCGTAAAAATACACAATAAATAATCAGAATCTCTGAAAGACAGGACAAAGAAAAAAAAACAAACAGACAGACAAAGTATACAATATAACAAGGTTTACGGGCAATTTGTTTGGTACGTGATTGTTTTCTTTCGATCTTGCCTGTTTGTAGAAGGTGAACAGTTTGTCCTACCCGCCCGTCCACTACAAACCCCGTTCCAATTTTCCCTAAACGCAATCTGATCGCTGTTGATCCCTCTCTATAAAAACACATTATTCGAATAAATTATTACCTCCAAACGTCCGGGCTGCCCGAGAAAGCGAAATGGGAAAAGGATACAGTCGTAGACATGAACGAAAAATGGAATCTTTAATAATAGAAGAAAAAATAGGCCATGATTTTATACATAAAGGGATTCAACCTTATAATGAAAAATGTGGTTCGATGAGAACATTACATACATCTTTATAACAAATAAAATCATTTATAAGAGTATCCTTATAAGAAAATTGTTACCTTCAAATAATAACTAATTACAAACATGGTTTATGTTATACTTTTATATTAAATTTATGAGTTTTATAATAGCTATGTATTTAATAGTCCAAATCGAAACCTTAATGGTAAAAAAGAAAAATAGTAACAAATTTGTTGAAATTCTACTTCCTCTAAAATGCTCCATATATATATATATGGATACCTACTTATATATATATATATATATATATATATATATATATATATATATATATATATAGATAGAGAGAGAGAGAGAGAGAGAGAGAGAGAGAGAGGCCGGATCTACCCCAGTGGGGTTTCCCGAATTCTGGGCTTTCTATAGGAGGAATAATTAATGTTTACAAAGTATAAAAACCTACAATTGTGGAAAAAGCATTTCCTGAAATGTCAAGATGAACGGATTATAAGTATTTTAAAGGAAGAAGGAAACGCGTAGCACTATAACGGACAACGATTTAAAATATTTAGATATCTTTGAATGTTACAGCAACTTCTGAAACATTTAAAATACATTTAATCCGAGGGAAATAAAAACAATTTGTGGGCGTAAAATAACTTTTTTCTTTTTTTAAGTTGACATTTCAAAAAGCAGAAAATAATAATTGACTAGAATACTTGCTACTGTGCAGTAAGGAACCGTGGCAGCTTCCCCTAAAGGAAATATACATTTGAATTAACTTCGGCAAATGGACGCATGTTTGTACGAGCACTCAACAGATACGGGCTCTGTACTGATTTCCAAGTGAAATTCGTAACGACATTCAAATTGAATAAAAAACTCACTGAAGCTACACTAATTTTAATTTGTTCTCAGATATCTTATATTCCTTTGACAGTTGGCGCTTCGGGTGAAGGTTTCATTCATGTTTTATTCGGAAAATAAATTAGGTGGCAAAAACACAGAATTAAAATAAGACTTATTGAAGAAGGGAGGGGAGGGGGGAGAAAAACATTAACCGAAACAAAGAGAGAGGAAAGGTAAAGTCTAAGTTTATTAAAAGTCTAACCTAATATGACGGAGACTGATGTTGACAGAGGCGTCTAATTTCCCCCTGGGTCTGTATGAGAGCTCGGGGCCAATGCAGCTTTTGTCTTTGACTATAGTCACAATTAATTCTTGGCTTTCGTTTAATATTTGTCATTTGACTACAGATCTTCCCTCGCGCCCTTCTTTCAGGATATTAATGCGGAATTCAGGGCTGGATGAGAGCTAGTGGCTTTGAGGTACTTCTTCAACTTGGATGGTCTATATTAACCGGCCACCTAAGATTCCCTCAGGCTCCAATGTCACGATTTCGGGTGATTGTCCTGCCTCTTCAAGGATATCTCAGCGACGTCATCGACTTGGCATTCCTCGTCGCAAAACGATACTGGAATGATTCGACGGAAAATAAAATTATCTGATAATTATTGACCTTCCCGTCTAATTGAAATGTGTAAGGGTATGAAAAATCGGCAAATAATAAAAACCAGAAGTATTTTTTCTTTGTATTTTTATAAAATATTTTAGAATTCACAATTTTCAATAGTTTAGTTAACCACTTTATGTTTATTTTGTTCCATCGAGATACTATTCGAGGCCTGATCTAATATATTAGCTTTTATTTGTTTTAACTTTTTATAACTTTAACTCATCAGCATAGGCACAAATAGTAACAGTCATGGTCGCATCAAAATAAACGCTTAGTAAAATTATAATCCGCAATGTATCTTTGAATGTTACAAAAACTTCTTAAATATCTACAATAGATTTAGTTCAGGAATAGCTACATCTTATTGCCTAACTAATAAACTGAAGGGATATTTTCCAATGGGACAACGAAACCACTCATTAAATAAATTGTTAATGAAGAGAAGAATAGTTGGGGTGGTCATTCAAAAAGGAAGGCAAAAATAAATGATAATATTTATTTTTACATATGCCGACGTTTCGACCTGAAGTTCAGGCCTTCATAAGGGCTAAGAAAATAACCAGATAACAAGGTATGAGAAACATAGGTAGAGATGGTAAAAAAATAAAATAAAAAAATAATAAAAAATTAACATTAAAATTAAAAAAAATAAATAAATAAATATAAAGTAAAATTAAATTGTTAGAATAATGAAACGTCGGCATATGTAAAAATAAATATTATCTTTTATTTTTGCCTTCCTTTTTGACTGACCACCCCAACTATTCTTCTCTTCATTATCCACGAGTCAACCAATTACCAATTATAAATAAATTGTTATTTTGAATTTTGGGCGTTGATTATTAATATACTTGCGCAGAGTGGCTTTCAAGGCACGCAGAGATAGGATGAGGAATGGAACTATAGGGGAATAACTAAACAAATCTGCAATGAAAAAGAGCTAGACAGTTGGCACAGAGACAGTACGGGCATGTGTGCAGGAAGATCGCCGATTGTGATCAACACAAATATATGAAGGCGAGAGCAGTATAATTAGATTATTATGATAATATTGTATTGTAAAAAGAAATAAACATGTTTCGCTAAGGTCACTTAAGCATCAAATGAATCAGGGAGAGGGGTAGCTATTTAATGGGAGAGTTCCCTATTATTTAGTTGTCAATCCTATTTTTAGGATGAAACAAACTTAGCAAGATTGTCTTCATTCAAATTTTCTTAAATAAGTTAGCCGACGTTTCGTTCCAAAAGAGGGACATCATGAAAGGGCTATCGTTCAGAAGTGGAGACAAGAACTGAGTCGACTTCCATACGAAATCCCCCAAGATGAACCACATATTAGGATAGAAACTTCGGCTCACTCATTAAATAGATTTTGACTGAAATTCCTGCATCAATTTTGTGTGATCCTTATAATTGAACAGTTGACTACTAATCCATCTCCAATCCTATTTTTGTTTTTTTCTTTTCAAGTATCGTAAGGAATTATTTGCCTTTGACCCTTCACCATGTTACAACGCCCTTTCTGATAGAAGTACCAGAAGACCGGTCGGCCGAAGCTGCGAAACAGTAGCCGGCAAACATAACAGAGGAGAAGACAGGATTGGGGCAAAGCTAAGGGACATATTGACCACAACCCCTGCCCTATGAATAATAAACAAGCCCTGGCTGTGGGGCTACATTAGCACTCCTGTAGCAGCTGTGCATGTCCTACGTCCTACCTCCTCCATATATCATCCCTTCATACATAATACACTACTTGATAAATTATCCAACTCCTATTGGATTCGGCAAGGCTTAATTTGTTTTGATAACATGGCCGAAACAATATAGCCCAGCACTGACTAAGCGGATTTAAACTGAATTCTGTCTCGAAACATCATCAAACAATAAATATGCTCGGGCAATGTGTCGCACTTCCAGCCCGTCATATATCATCAGTTGTGTTTTGCAACTTATGATATATAATTTGAGCTGAAAAGAGGCAATCGTTAGTGAAATAATATAACTTTAAAAAAACATTTAAAATTTATTTAATAGAATTATTTTTAGGTAGACTTACATATTCGTAATTATATTGATCAATAAACATTTTATTACAGATAGCGCATTTGATTTATAACGGCTTACCTCCCAATTCTAAGCGAGATCCTGAAGTTGAGCTATTAGATAGCAGCTCACCTACGCCACATAGGTTTATAAAGAGTACAAATAAAAAAAAAAAGTGAGAAAATTACTTATAATCACAGAAAATAGGGATAGCTGATATTACTATTTTAAATTTAAATATTTACACCCCTTTAATCTACAAAATAATAATAATCAACAAAAAAGCATAATGATCATCATACCACGTTGAACACACCGGTTTTCGTCCTATCCCTAAAGCTAAGCAACGTCAGACGTGGTTAGTACTTGCATGGGTTACCGCTGTGGAACAACGCGTGATGTTGGCGTCTCTTGTGTGATAGTGGGGTAGCTCAGGGGTAAGGTACAGAATTTAAATGCTCAGAAGTTCCAGGTTCGAATCCGGCTGATGGCACACAAATTATTTATGCTGATTTAGTGAGATTAATTAAATAATTAATAAAGGAAGAAAACATGGCTTTGAAGAGCATGATCTCGTTCAGATCACCTCCTTATATAACCGCTGAACAAGAAACAGTACTTCCTTACAAAGTTCTGAACCCAATTCGTGCCACCCTGAACGCCTATTTTATTTCATTAAGTGTAAGAACAATTACATACAAAACATACATATGTACATAAGTAGAAGGACACCTACTCAACAACAATTATCTTATTTTCATATAAAGTAAGAACATTCATCTTATTTCATAAATCCATATAACATGATGTATAGAAATAGAGCTCATTAATGGAAGTAACCACTTCAAACAATCGGTTTATCACTATTCAGATGTATTGTAGAAGCCTGCCTCTCATGTGTACCTTAGGTTTTACATAACAGAGATAATTTGATTATGATAACACTAGGAATAATCTAATAGGAAAAATCCACACATCGGAGTCAGGGGTCTCCAACATACAAGTGAATAGTTCACTTGCCAATGTTTCGCCAACTCAGCCATAATCAGGAAGAAACGTTTGAAAGTTAACTATCCACTAGTATGTTGGAGACTCATTCATGGCTTTGATTTGTCCGTTTATAACATAATCATCTCTTTTCTAGATTTATACTTATTTTAGTAATTGACTTGAAATAAAAAATAAAAAAAAAACGATCGTTGGTTGGTTGGAATTTATACGTCCAACTTACTACACGTTCCTAATAAAACTACAATTTGGAATAAATGCGACCAACAGGATGAAATCATAAATTAAAAATAAGTTTTCAACGCCATTTATTTTGAGAAAAAAATTTGACTATCAGAAATACGATAAGAAGGTATCGGTGATGAAGGCCCTTGATAGGACGGCAAGAGTTAATAGGAACTGACTGAGCAGGGAGCGAGTGGAACGACGACGCCGCAAGAGGTGAAGAAGGAGGCAACAAGTTCCCCCAAACCGCCACAAGTTTAGCCAATAGTTTCTTGTAATTATCTCAACTCCTCGGTCCAGGTTAACCAGTCCTAATGAGTCTGCCGGTCGCTTCACTAACTCTCTTATACACCTCCTTCATCGCCCATATTAATTCTGTACAAAACAACTCCTTGTCTAGGACACAATTTCCTTCAGGAAAAAAATGTGAAGAGATCTAACGTGCTATAAAACCATTAAAACTGAAAGCAGTTTATATGAAATGAATATAAGATAGCGTCAGTACAATATTCCCTCTATCTCCCCCTTCCCCTCCCCTCAAAAAAAGTAATTTATCAGTAGTGGTTGAGGGAGAAGCACAGAGATCTCCTAAGTCTCGTTTTCCCTCCACGAGTGAGGGGATAAGATTGGTTCAGAGTTTTCCTGGCAGATTGTAAATATTATTTATAAGTATGCTTGTATCTAAGATGTTCATTTAACTTTAATTTTTACTTTAATTACTTATGTGTAGTGTTGCCCAAAATCGGTCTTGGTCTTGCACTTATAGTTACTAATACTCTACTAATTTACTAATAGTTGCATAGTTACTAACACTCCACAATCTTAGTTACTATATATTAATAATTGGTATAACTAATATAATTTTGCATTTAACTCCTCTATTTTTTCATTCGGGCTTAGTTAGGTTTCTTCTATCTAAAAAATTAGAGTAATATCTCTATAGCAATAAGCTAATAAGTAACTGCGAGACTCTTGCGCAAGACCATGACCAAGACTGAGTTTGTAAGACCAAGACTCGCCTCGGTCTCACATTTGGGCAACACTACTTATGTGTGTATATAAATACATATATATAATTTTTTATTTTGTCACTGACCTTATAATATTTTATTTTGTTCTTATTTCTATGTATTCTTTTGTTATTACTTCATTTATTTATGTTTCTGTATATACGGTATCAATGTACTCTCTGAACTCTATTATAAGTGTTCTAAACTAAGATTGTAATATTCCTATTACATATAATTCCTATATACTAAATAATGTATTTTTCATTATTGCTTATCTTGTGTACATAGCTTTGCTTGTGTCTAAGATGTTTATTTTACTCTATGTGCATTTTATTATACTTTTATTTTTATTTTTACTTATTTATGTAATTTTTATCATTATTATATATATATATATATATATATATATATATATATATATATATATATGTATGTATGTATCCTTTCTCTCTGCTTATATTTTTTTTATTTTGTTCTTATGTCTAGTGTTCCTATGTTATTACTTTATTTATTCTGATTCTGTGTATACGGTTTGAATGTGCTATCTGAACTTTATTAAAAGTGTCCTTAACTTAAGATTGTTGTAATATTTCTCAATAAAAAAGTTTAAACAATAAAAAAAAAAAAATTATCGTCCTATCACAAGATCATATTCTCTCTAACAAATTAATGAATTTCTCGTTACTTTTGAGTTCATTGTAAATAAACACGTAAACAGGAGGGTTTACTATAAAATAAAATTTAAATTTCAAAAAAGAAAAAAATACTAGAATCATATTATTGATTATTAGAATGCATTTCCGACAGATACTAATCAAATTCCCCCATTTCGGACAGGTGTACGTCAAGTAACGACCCATCAATGGGCAGAGGGGTACGAACGAACGGAGAACCATTTCATCCAGAATCGATGCCCATTAAAAGGCTCATTGGGAGAGATGAGAAATGTAAGCACTGTTTGGAATATAGTCAGCTCCGGACAGATTTATTCCCAATGTGGGACCAAATGAACAGGCCTGATCCATCATCCCGTTGATGGATCGCATCCACAATACCCCTTCATTTGTCAAACCTTCTCTTCTCCATGTATTAGTTACCGATTAACTTTTATCGGGCGCCAAAGGATCACTTTCATTCATATCAGATCATATAATTAATCAACCACACCAATCCCTTTTTACGAATCTCTAAAAATATTGTAATAATTACGAAACAATAACCACAAGTGCAAGCAGGAATGATTACATGCAAGCACACAATACCTTTAAATAAGATAATTAAGCAGCAAATAGAATAGTTCGTGATACAGACTCCTGTTTATCAAATCATTAGCATCTATTAGCATTAAGAAGAATCCAATATCCTCTCGCATATCCCAGAAACGACTGAGATGGAGAAAAATAAAAATATCATTTTAGTCTACGACGAATAATAAAACATGATTTTATTGTGGTTTGTTGTCAAAGGAACAGAAAGTGTTGTCAAAAATACAATTTACATAAGCAACGAAATGATTTTCGTAGTCATATATCGTCGGCTCACGTGGAAAAACTCCCATATGCATGTTTTTCTATAACAATTTTATAGGATATGAGCATAACAGCTTTTTCTAAGTGGATGGTCAGTACACTTTAGTTGTTTTGTTTTTTTTACTAAGAAAAAGTATAAAAATGTAAATAGGATTTTTTTTTAAATGTGACCAAGATATCTTGAAATAACAGGAGAACGCAGAGAGAAAAATATACCTTTAATTTTCTATACATTTATTTTATTTTTTTTATCAAATAAATAAAATGAGCATCGAGCCTGATATACATGCAGTACAAAAGGAAATTTAACCACCTCTACTATAAACAGAATAATCGAATATTGATAAATATTCCTGTATCTCGCTTAGATTGAAGGTATTATTTTTTTATTTTTTTTTGTTTCTAGCGAATATATTTTTTTGTTCTCGCCAATGCTTTCCGGGTATTAATACTGGAAAATAAAAGAAGAAAAACAAAATAAAACCTGATCAACGTAGAATAAATGGAGCTGAATGCGGCGGATCGTACCTACGTAAACCAATGCTTTCCAAACATAATGGCAAACAAATAAATCACACTCTATCGAAATCCTCTGTTTACCCATAACAGATTAAGTCCATCGGGAGATGTATGGGAATATATTTATGCTTTGTTTTTAAATCCATGAAAAAACACCTTTCATTTTTCAGAAAGGATACAAAACTGAATTTTATTACAATACAAGGAAACATCTGTACCACATTATTAATGAAAGATTATTATTAATAAAATATATTGTTTTTTGTAGTAAACTAGTTGGTTCATGCTAATAATTCTCTAAGTATATGAAATGAAAGATTGATTAATCAGTTTTCTTCTTCGCAATAGAATTATAATAGTTCATTCATGATAGTAAACCAAAACATGTGTGCAAATTACTATAGTCTGTATCTTTACTAAAAATTGTCCGATTTAGATGATTTTTATTTTGGTTTTGAAGGTAATTTAGTAAACTTTTAAGTGGTCATGGGTTCGATCATAACCACAAAATGTATTCCTTCGCAAATAAAGTTTCTTTCTTTCATAACATTTTGCTCTAAAGTTTTAGGGTATGAAATTATTTTTTCCACCTGAAGGAGAACACAATATTCAAAATGATGGTCCAGTCGTTGGTTTTAACTTTGAGAAATAATGTGTAGTACATATTTTAATTTTTATGAGATTAGGAAATATACATACTACTATAAGATTGATCACATGCGTTTCTTAAAAGAACGGTACATTTTAAGGCTCTAAAAAGAAGGGTCAGGTATAGTTTTTTAGAACTATACTGCATCGTGATATAAGCTACAAAATATTTTTTTAAAAGTTCATAATGTCTCGTCTCGATCAGTCGACCTTCGAAACCATCTGTCGTAAAGCATACTTTTTTTTTTAATGAAGATGTATTTATTGTAATTGAACTAAAATTTTAATTATTGAAATTGTGATTTATTACTTATCCATGAAATTCTCTTTTTTTAAATACCTCATTGATCAAAATCAATCGCTCCCGAGAGTTAGAAATGGAATCCCGGGAAGCGTATTGTATATAATGCAGATAGATAATTAATTTTTGTGTATATGCATCAATGGCCGAGGAACGGTCGGAGAAAAATTAATTAATTTTTTTTCTTAACGTTCTGCATTGATATAGCAGAGCAGTAGATTCGAAGGTACATAACATATTTATTATATGATCCTTGGAGGTGGATTAACATAGGCTGAAATGGAATTTTAAGGAGAGACCCGAGGGCTGAATAGGATCCTGAAAGGAGGTATCAGAGGAAATACATTTGGGACCGAGGACCCGGCCTCACCCTTCCATTAGCCCTGGACAGCCCTTAATCTATCTTAAATATTACCTAGCCAAAGGTAATTAGCCCAAGCATCATTAACGGCGCCTACTAACGTCTCTTCTCTTCTCTTCCCTCAACCGCATTCACTACAGCCCGCTCCTGTGTACGGTCTCATTCTGTACCCGGAAGTGGTGTTTTAGATGTTCTCCTCAATCTTAATTTACAACCAAAGAGGTTTAAATTAAATTTTATCGATAAGGATTTACCTAAGTTAGTTATAATTGGAAATTAAAAAAATCGTCAACGTTTCGCCAATTCAGGCATCATAGGAAAAGAAAAACAGCTAATAGAATATCACTCCATGAAATCCACTTGTATTCACAGTGTTGTGTTGGAATTTTTCCAATTATAATCTAACGGATTAATGTCTCATGGTGAGTTATATTCATATAATCCATCATATTAATGCATAAATTAAAGTATAATAAGGTATTGCCAATAAGCCTTCCACTACGTTTAGTATTGCCCCAATGCAAGACCAAAACTAGACTTCAGGCAGATTTGGTCTTGGTAATTAATACTAGATCAGAATTTTAATAAGAAATACGGTTCACTAATAAAAAAAATAAAATTTTTAGTTTCCTAACAAACTGAATAGTTCGAAAATTCAATATGGAGGATCTCATATACTATGAAACTCCTTTAAAACAATTCAAATTTCATGGTCAGTATTCTGCGAGCTCTTTAATTCCGAAAAGTTTAGCTATGTAAATCTCCTGACTATCTGAGATCATTTAAGGTCACTCAGATAAACCAAATGCGGAATCGAATTGGATGCATTCCTGACATACAAAGGTGCCACAAAAATTTCTTTTACCGCTTACTATGAATGTTACCATTGAACACGACTCTTATAAACCAATATAGAAGTTGTAGAAAAGAAATTATAGCAAACTTCATTGAAGAAATATGTGGTTTGCCATTGATGAATTTGCAAAGAACAAACGCGAAAAGATATAAAAACTAATCATCAAAAGTAAAAATATATAAAACAACAGAGCTGCTTTTGGAAAGAATTAAATTGCCAAGCCCCTTTTAAATAAATAAAGGTTGATTGGAGTTCAATTTGGAAAAAAAAATATTGTATGATACGGGGAGGAGGGATAATTAAAATTGTACAAAAATTTAACTTTTGTTGAATTATTTTTGTTTTTAAATGCTTATGAAATGCAAGTACCATTCCTTGAATCACACTAAATCACAGAATTCCTTGAAAAAAAAAGAAGGCCAGTTTTAGAAATAATTTTCAAACCACTTTGTTTAAATATTTAGGTACGATTTTGAATGAAAAAAAGTTCAAATTAATAGGCCTCTGTTACACTATTTCTTCTAAGAAAAATAAAGTATTAGTTTATTTGGAGTCTTTCAACTATACCCAAGTACTTCATGAAAAATGTATTATCTTCCACTAAAAAATCTTCTTTATTCCTCTGCTAACAGAACACAAGAACCAGCCCACAAACTTGCCTATTTCATTCCAAAGTAAAGTTTCCCTTAAAAGATCCTTTATGATGCGGACAAAACATTATTTAAAACAATAATTCATCCAGTCCAATACACAAAGCCATAACTCTAATTTCATTTACCACAATTATTTCTTCATCATCTCAACTATTAAATTGCCGAAATGTACAAATAAAGTCTTGTATTTTAATCTTAACTGTCATGCTTTACTGTTTATATTTTTTACGAGTACAAATATGTAAACATACCTACATTCATTTACTTTTCATTTTAATTTTTTAATTGTCTGATTAAAGCGGTTATTTCCAAAGTAAATACAAATCGATTTTTTGTTAATCGAGATAAATATCAATCACCGTGTTAAAACAACCAATGAATCCGATAGTGAAACTTTTAGAATTTATTAACAATTGGAATAGAAAATATATTTCTTCGCCTTTCTTAAAAATTTGGCAGTGATGATCAGGATTCACTTTTGGAATTAAGGGCTTATTTTAGAACTCAACAAGTAAATCTTTTACTGTAATATTGTGCCAGGCAAATGTGAACTGGTATTGTTTATTTCCATTATTACTACAGAGATAAATATCACAAGAGTAAAAAAAATTACATTTCTATATAAATATCATTTATTTTAAACTTTGCTTAAAAATTATCGGGAAGAAAAATAGTTGCGAGTTAGTTATGTATCGCGAAATACTGAAATAATCATCAATTTAAAAGAATGAATGGTAGATGAAGATTGTTTGAAATTCTACAATTGAAGTACAAAATAGACCAGCGCCGTCCTAGCTATACAATACCGTTCTGAGAGACAGCTGTGTATTGCGGGTTGCCTATCCACAGACAGAATCATTTACAGGTCACTGCATTGCACTTAAAATAAGTTAGCTGTCTATTTTAGTAGAAAGGAATCAAAATAATTATCAATGGCCTCACTACTATTAAACAATTACTAGTTGGCCCGTGCGAATAATTCGCAGAAAAATTTGTTTGGTAAAGGAATTGAAAAACAATATGGAAATAAGTAGAACACATGTATTACACATTTACACATTTGAGGGAGGAATTAATTATTTTTCCTTGGTGGATTACAACATAGTAACCCAAAAATTTACAGAAGTTATTTTGCTAGGGCATATTTTTAAACGTTGACTGGAAAGATAATAAAGTAAAAAAAAAACCATGATCATGGGGTTTTCTTAATTATTTGGAAATATAAAATTCAAGAATAAAATTTGTAAGTAATTGTCCAATGTTACGAGGGTTTTTTTTTTCGTAGAAAAATAGAAGAAAAAAAACATACTTTTGAGCAAAATAAATTTCTTTTCCTTCATAACGTTTTTTTCAGAAATTTCGGGGGATAGGACATTTTTCGCATGTGAAGGAGGAGAATATTTTCAAAATGAATGGTCAATCATTGGATTTGATGAATAACTGACAAAGTTATGGCGTACCGACAACAACAAAAAAACACCTTTTAGAAATAATATATAAGATAATTTAAATATTATATCTAAACCGCGAACTACACATTTCAAAGTCGGAAACAACACATCAAAAGTAAATAATAAAACCTATTCAAAAGTGCATTATTTTTTTATTTCTGGAGATATAAAAACGCAGTTATAATTAGACAAATTCCTTAGATTTATTTACGATTACCAGAGACATTCTGAACCTGATTGAAGTAAACAAAAATATTTGTTGGTTTCTTTTTAAAATTAAAACCTCCCCTCCTTCACCACTCCCGCCACCTCCGCAAAGTCTGTCAAAAGTTATAAAGGACGGTGGGACTAACGCACATTCCGGTAACCATGATCCGATGGAAGGGAGCTCGTGTTAATAACCATCGTAGAGGCGTCCCTGTCAGTTGCCAACTTCTTCTCATATCTTTACAGCATCGCCCCTCCTCCGTCTTAGACGTCTTGAGTAAATTCATTTTGTCATGAGGAATTAAGATTTTCCCTCCAAGACAAGACCTCATATCCTCATCTAATCAAATCCTAAAATGATAATAAACAATAGATATTCTGTTATTACATATTACCGGCACGTGTAAATTTTATTAAACATTTTTAAATGCGGACATATAACGATGAACGACGGTATTTTTTTGAGGTTTGAGTACTAACAACATCAAAATTAATTAGTTAAAAGTTCATCAAAATAAAGAGATGTGTTAATTCCGAAGAGAAAATTTGACTGAAACTAAAATTCGTTAAAAGCTTAATATTTATTTATATAAATTAAATATAATTACCGCCGACAGTAATTACTCTTTCCCAATGGTTTGGGAGGTCTTCAATCCTTCTTTTTTTATTCTCCATAATTCGCTGTCTCCGGACAAAGGAAAATCGATGGAAGGTCTTTTTTTACGTCTTCTTCTGCTGTATAGGATTTCTTCCAGCAGAAAATTGTGGAGGGGACGGTAAAGATAATAATATGAAGAAGCGGTGTTCATTTTATGCAGTCCTTTTTTTTTTTTTTTAATGAAAAGCATCATATGCCGAATATAGACTTTGTTGTCGCTCAGGTTCGGTTTGCACAAACTAGACATTGCAGGAAACACAAAAAGTTTTTATATTCATCATTTATATCTTTCTTAAAAATTTAAGACCCTCACCTATATTAAATTTAATAATATTCTTATATATTATTACCAGCACCAACCGATAGTATTAATATCTAGTAAGCCTAAATTTTAACTAATAGTAAACTCTTAAATATACAGCACATTATTTGCATCTAGCTAAACTTAGATCAAAGTATATATAGATTTTTTTTTATTCTTAATAATCATATGATAAACAGAAACAAAGATGAAAGTGACCTTTAAAGGTGACTGCAAAGAAAAGGTAAACATATTTAACAAAAGGATAGGAGGGATAGTCAGAAAACCACATGGAATTGCAAGTGTCCAGGAGCAGTCCTATCACGTACTTCAGAATAAGTTTTCCTCTAACTTGGCTCCCTTACTTAAATTTATCGCTCTAACTTTACTTGTTCTTCAATGATATGTGGATTTATTATCTTTATCGGCTTTGAAGAATTTCCTCTACGTTTTCCAATCTTCCCAAAGGAAATTTATACATTTCGAACCTGAAAATGATTTAACCCTGATGGGACGTGACTTTTAAATGACCATCATTAAAAGAAATCCGATCAGGAAAGGGAGGGGTAGAGAGAGAGATAAAGTGAGAGAGAAAGAGACAGGGACAAAGAGAGAGAACGGAAAATTAACTGTGCAATTAATACAACGAAACATGATTTCAAGGGAAATCCTTCCATTTAGCTTTTAATTAAATAACGGAAAAGTATTCAGTGATAGGTATTCCCGTTTTTCCCGAAAATCCTACCGATGATACAAAATTTAATTAACTTATGACCGGTAAATAAATGGGGAAAAATACACACTCCTCTTTCAAAATAAAATAAGGTCTTTAATATCATCGCATTTAATTTCAAGAATTTATTTCGTTGAAATGCCCCATATCATGTTATTAATTCAGACTTGCAACGCAAACATTCAATAGGGAAAAGCTGGGGGACTGGATGAATCCGTATGAAATAGCAGTGCGTTGAAAATAAGGAAAACTTTTCAAGCCAACATAAATGGATTACATAAATGAAAGACTAGAACTCTATATCAAGTAAAACATAACATACAAAAATAAAAAAAAATGGCTAGATACCCAAAATAAGATATTAAAAAGTAAACGTAAACATATTATTGAAAAACCACAAAACTGTTGATGATGATACTTCTAACATTATAATATAAATTAAAACTTCTAATAATAAATATTGTAAACTAAATTTGAAAATCTCTCAATGATGAAATATAAAAGACAAATTATCAATAAGGTCATTTGGCAATTCAAATAGTATCTATTTATTTTATTATTTACAATTCCTGATCGCCGTTCGGTACAACATTCATCTTTAAAAAAATGTTTACATGTCATTATAAATTGCTAAAGATGAGTCATCTTTTACACATCTAATAAACTTAAAAATAATATGTACATTAAAAGGCACAGCAGCCTGTACTTAACACATTTTGTCAGTTTGAACTGAATCAAATTTTAGCATCATCATATCATACTGATCACGTCAACTATTTCAAATAATCTAGGTTCATAATACTAAAAAATATTTTATAGAGTTCTTGAGCCCCAAACTATTGGCAAAACGATGATAGCTGGTGCCATTGTTCCACGTTACTGTTTTTTTTTTTTTTATGCTTAGTATCTCGAGCCACCAAGATCATTCTGTATAAGACATTGGTAAGATCGGTGATCACCGCTGCGAAATGCTGGACTACCACCACGAATCAGAAACAGGCCATGAAAAGATTTGAGAGACAAATCCTGAGAAGAATCATAGGTGTACTACATGTAAACGGAGTCTGGAGACAGGGGACTAAAGCTGAATTAATGCAGCTGTACAGGAATGCTGATATAAAGACTTTAATTTAAGTAAGCCGTCTCAGATTGGCTGGGCACCTTATAAGAATGTCTGAAGACCAGGTCCCAAAAGACATCCTGTTATACGAGATATTCGGCAAAAGAAGAAGAGGAAGACAGAAGTTGCGGTGGATTAATGGCGCATCGGCAGATGTCCGATCCATGCTTGGAGTCCGGAACAGTATTCACTGTCCCCACGCGGGACGTAGTGCCATATAAGAAAAAGAAGAATTTTATGTTTAATTTTTATATATCTTTTAATTATACATTTAACTCTAAAGAAAATAAGCCCAGAAAAGACGCTTCACATCCAAACGTCAAGGATTGTAATGCTGACTTAAATTAGTCAAATCGTTAAATAATAACATAATTGACACAATTTCCAAAAGTTTTCAATCAATATTAGAGTAGTTCAAGATAGCTCTTCTATACCTAGAATCTAGTATTTTGTATATACCTAATTATTTCGTGGTTTTTACGTACATTATATTATATCGACTAATTATTTTTTCAAACCATCATTAAATCACTAGAATTTCTCCTTACCACCTTCCTATCCCACACTAAATAGATGGATCAATTAAATTAAATAATTCATCAATCAAGAGAAAGTAAATTAACTAGAATACATAGTTGAAGTCATTATTAACATTTTGCCTAGGGAACAACTTTGCCTCAAAAGTGGATGGAAAAGAAGGAATCCAGGAGATCTCAGTCAGCGCTTTAATTCAAATGGAGAATGGGTACAGGTTAATAGAGCCACAGGCACACAGGACATGTATGAACAATGCGATCATTGTCAAATCTCTAATAACATATTCACAAAGGGTTTTGGGGCCACGATTCAGTCAAAAATCTAACCTAGTCTTTTACTAGATCTGAAAAAAAACCTCTCCATACGTTTTTACAGTATTGTTTTTATTTATTTATTGTAGAACTACAGATAATTTCAATAAAAAGGAGAAACAATTGATGAACAGCAACGTTGAATACTCCTTATTAAGAGTTGATTCTAACATAGCCGAAAGTAGCATCATAGATATGGTGCAGATGGCAAGTGACATATTTATAAAGGGAATAGGGTCAGTGTAAAAGGACAAAGGGAATTATACATAGCCAGGTGGGTAATGGACCCCTACAATCAGAATATCCTCTGTTTCGTCCAATGGGCTTTAACTTTAGAAGGTACTTTGCCCTGATGAGTGGAAACTCACTTTAAACATTACTTATGATCCAATAATTCAACCTAAAAAGCTAATAAGTCGGTAAATAAAATGATAAATCAGGATTCAGGAGATAATTTAGGCGAAAATAACAAGTGGAAATACCTGAATAACGTTTTTATATTTTTTTAAAAAGCAACGGGTATATACATAAACCAAAAATAAAGCTAATGACGGAATATATAAGATACAACAGTGCTCATTAAAAAGTAATATGTTCATTCTCGTGGGTGTTGTTAGGAGGAAATTTTTCAAATCATTTCCCTCTGATACCCTTGGGGTCGTAGCCGAAGAGATTATAATAGCGGTAGGGGAGCTCATAAATAAAATCTTTGAAGATAATATTATAAAATGGAACTGATAGAGAATATTTAGGGCCTAGAAAATTAATAAACCATATTACATTATTTTTCCTAAATAACATTCGTAAATTTTCCTGAACTGAAAGAAAATGGATTTCGCGTTATAAGGGCAAGACAATAAAACGAAAGAATCTTTCGTCAATCATGGGATTGAATTCATTTAATATTGATACCTCGTTTATTTCTAATATATGACTAATTATTTCTAGTAAAATATCATAAATAAACAAGTTATTAATATAAAACCAATCATTCCCATAAAGGAACTTTCGTTTATATAGACCTAGTCATGATCTACAGGCTTCCAATTTTGGTGAAGCGGCTGAAAATTAATTGCAGGGATTTTTCGAGTCTTGCTTCGCCTTCCATATGTGTAGGATATAGCCTAGCTCGGGATCTCTTGAGCGAATGTAAATATTCTATATCGGCGAACGAACTTTAGATGAATTTTTGTTTATTTATTTCTCTTTAACTTTATTAATTTACTTGTTATTTACTAATTTTGTTATTATTGCTTATTTTTAGGTCCTTTTGTTTGCGAAGTTCATCTATATCTTTACTTATATCACACTACACTTACTTCATAACTTATTATTATATATATCTAATAGTTCCTTTTTGCTTTATTTTTAATATTATTTTTTGTACTTTGTTCTTAATTATTTATTTATTTTTCTTGTGTGAGAAAGTTGTATGGATGGTTTCTTTAACACTTATATTTATTGCCATTGTATTGACAGATTCTATCATTATTGTTTAATAAATAAAAAATAATATATACATATATTAAATAATAATACAATCTGCCACACCCAAGGGCAATAAGTATTAGTGTTAAAGATACCCATCCATACAACTTTAACACACACGAAAAACAAACATAAGTAATTAAGAACAAAGTACAAAAAAATAATAATGAAAAAATAAAGCAAAAATGAACAAACAGATATACATAATAAGAATGAGTTATAAAGAAAGTATAATGATATTAATTGAAATAACACATGAACATCACAAACAAAAAAACATAAAAGTAGGCTATATATATGTGTGTGACTAATAATCTCATGGAAATAATTAGAGATAATTTTCATGATTATAAGCAATTAATCTCATTCTATACTAATCTAATCAAGGAATATACAAATAAAATAAACAAGCCCACATACGACCATAATCACTACTAGTACTGAAATGTTTAATCTAAGACCAATGAGAGCAGCTATAAACTTTGTTATTACAACCCTTGTATGGAGAAGCAATTGTGTTGTCCCCAAACAATGAACGTTACGTTCCACTAGTTCATGAAATTGTAATCGCGAGATTGGTACGACGATTTAAGTTCGATTTTGTTTACAACATTTTGAAAGTTTTTATTAAAAAACATTAGATTTTTTTTAATAACTGCAAAATATTTTCGAGAAAATGTTTATCATAAAATACAATATAATAAAAACAATTTAGTCTGATTGCTTTCAGGAATAAACCTTCATTATTGAAAATAATAAATCTTGATATATATTTTTTTCTTAGACGATTGTCCAAGAGAAAAAAAAGTTGATCTAAAAATTTGCAGTTTTAAGATTTAAAACTCTGTGCACGATCAAACCTCCTTTTCCTTTAACATAGCGGCTGAAAATCCTCTCCATATCTCTAGAGAACGTAGAAACTAAACGAATGTAACGATTGTAATGAATCTTCTCGTAGCTTCTTTAATTTGTGTATGCAACATGCTTTCCGGAAAGAAGCAGAAAAAAAAGTTATGCGGACTGTAAAATTAGATTTGCGAATAACTAAAAAAGTATACACTTTTTTACCCTTTGTCATTTTTATAAACAAGTATTTCTAAGATTTTAAAATTTCCTAAAAGAGAAAAAAAAAAGTGATATCAAAATCCGAACACTTGTAGAGAAGATATATCAATTACAATATGATAATAGTTTTGGTTTATTTTAAATAATGAATCTTCTCAACTGACCAAGAAAATAAAAAGATTTTTATCACTATTAAAAAATAAAATCAGTTTAAGGCATGAAAATGATGAAGATATTGTTTAGAATTCGCACGAATATATCACCCTAGTTGACATAGGACACTTTTTAATCTCCATTATGTTAACGACGGACATTTCTAATCTCCATAATTATTGTTTTGAACTGACCAGTTACGTATAATAGACAACTTTCATCAGAGGAGGTTAACATATCCTCCATTACAGGCCTTAAGCAGACCCTACACGGTAATTCATGAATGAAAGTCACAAGAAGTGCCAAGATTGCCCGCGATCGCTTTGATCATGAAGACCCTTACACGTTCAATCATTACTGATCGTTGCTGATACCAATTTAGCTCAGTTGTAAACAAAGAAACAGCATAGATATGCTTATTTGGACATTGTCATTTACAATATTGGGCATCAAGAGAAAAACGGAGATATAATAATTACTTCCTAGTGCCTGAAAATCGTTTAGACCAAAGTTAGAAAAATATAAGTCAACTACATACAAAAATCTAGGAAAAGTATTGCGAAAATAATCAATCTGTTAAGAAAAATGGAAAAATTAATGGCAAATAAACACAACAATTAAAGATTTTTTTTCTCTTCAATTTATTGCCTACTTGACAGTTTAAAAAAAAATATTTGAAAATGGTTAATAATAATATAGACTAGGGATATAAACAACTATTTACTTAATAACGAGACCTAGGTAAACTAACCTATCTAGTAGTAGTCTCATAGAAAATCGTTTTGACAAAAGTTAGTAAAATATAAGTCTACTACTTACAAAAGTTAAGGAAAGGTATTGCGAAAATAATAAATTTGTTGAGGAAAATGGGAAAAGAACTGATAAATATACACAACCTTAAAGTTTTTTTTTTTTCTTAAAGTAAATTGTGAAGTGTGAAGTTTCCTCATTTTTTTTTAATTAGTTGCCCACTTGACTGTTTAAAAGAAATAGTTGAAGATGGTTTAAAATTATAAACACGGGATATGAAAAATTATTTAACTATTTACATATAATGAAAATCAGAAATTTATAATGGTTGTGAGGTCTAGGTAACCTAACCTATCCAGTAGTATGGTTAGTCTCCCGACTACTTTTACCTTAGTCCCCCCTCCACTTCTCGTGAATGAACCTTTGATTTCCGGATGTTCGGAAATCCGCAGCGCACCACCATCAGTACTTCATTCACTACCTTACACGACAATTCGGAACGTCATTAGTACTATTCCGATTGACCGTGTAGGGCCCCCTTTACATCTCAGGCGAGGAGAAAAACAATCTCCAGAGATCGCGGGATTCGCAAAAGCATGGTTCCAAGGTTCGTTGACGGTAAACCACAGAGGGAATCCCAATTAAGATTCGCTAAATCAAGAACCCTGTTAGGAGCATTAGGGAGCAGAAGACCAAAGAAATCGACAGCTGAGGTCGGAAGTTGGATGTTGCAGCCTTGGATGGAAGGAGGGGGAGGAGCTTTTGTCCTCGCCTAGCCTTGACTCTCTCAGGAGCAAAAAACTACCCATTAGTTTCGGTCTGTAGCCGCTTCGGCCGCATCAGCCTTTGTTCGCCCAGTCATAACTCACGCCAGGGGTCCCTGTCCCATGGGCATCAGTGCTCGGAACGTGTGAAGAAAAGTAGTAAGCGATAACTGTTGCCAACTAATGGAACTTCAATAAAAAAAATCATAATTACGATAGCTTAAGGATAAGTAAAGTCAATAATGGAAAAAAGTTGGAATAAGGACATCAATGTATTAGGCACAATTTAATTAGAAATTAAGGGTAATAATGTATTATTATCTTGTAACTTTAACACTTAGAATGCAAGCGTCTGTCGGTAAATCCTATGTGTATATAAAGAATAGAAGTGGGCCAAAGATAAAACCTTGAGGAAATTTTGCAGAGATTGGTTTTATTGATGAAGTCACCGTGGTTTGTCGAACAGAGGAGAAATTATTGTAGAACTGATTAGTACGCATTTTGAACAATGGGTTTGTTTAAAAAGAAGCCCCTGGTATCATACCCTATCAAAAGCTTGAGTTACGACTAAAAAAAAACCCAAAGTATATAGTTTCAGTTCAAGTGCGATAGAAATGAAGTATGTGACTCTGTGTAATACTGATTGATGGTTTAGAAACATTTTGTGTTCTAACAGCATGTTAAGGACAGGTTTGTTTAATAATTTTCAAAATTTATAGGATACAGGAAGAAGACTAATAGGTCTATAGAAATCGGGTATTTTACTGTCATTGTTAGGTTTAGGTCTCATCAAATTTTTAGCATATTTTTAATGAAGTCGAGGATTAAGTTGTTCTTAGTATAGCATTGCAATAAAGTAGAAAGAAATACTTAAGCTTTTCTGGAGATTTCAACGAGTATCTATGCAGTTCTCAAGTCGTAACCAGGAGTGATTTTTAAGTATTTCCACAATGTGTCTTAATAGTTCCGAAAAAGGAAGGGATTTCGGAATAATATACTTTAGAAGAGTGGTATAAAACTTTCTGTACAATAGCTTCATGTTGTGTGTCTGTAAATTCTATGTGGGGTTGGAAAACAGTTGAAAGTTTGTGAAAATTTCAGATTTTTCGCTATCCGACAAAACCTATGAACCATCGTCTTTTCTCAGTTGGGCTGATCCAAATTGAGGTTTTCGAACCAATGGATACAAAAATTTATTAGATGAGGAAAACGCAATAAATAATGAAATTTTGCACTGTAGAGCAGAACAACAAAAAATTAATGAATAAATATTGTGGAAAGAATCATTGCAGTTCCTATCACTAATTAATCAAGATAGATCAAACCAGGCTTCTTCTATAGCTAAACGAACCAAAAGGTTTCATACCAAAGACCTACAACGATATGTCCTTCTATTCTCTATCTCCAAACCTATCTTTACTCACCCCTATAAAAGCCATAGATCAATAATTTGAATTTTAACACAACCTCCTCACAGATGTAAATGTCAAGAATTGTTTAAGGTCATTTCAATAGTCTTAGCTAATTACTTATTTATATCTATTACAAATTATATTTCTAGAATGCATGTAACGCTTCCATGCAAATTAGAAATTTAAACATTATAAAAACAACTCATATGCTTAGCATGTTATCAAAAGCAATGATTTGTAACCAGAGACATATTATATTTATTTTGAAATGATCATTCATTTTTTTTTTCAATTCTATGTATTAACTACTAAGAACTGCGCGCACGCCCTTACGTGCCTGGGTAAATTTGAATATTAAAACATCTTAAAACGTGTGTTCCTATCAATCAAACATTGACAAAATAAGATTATATAATCTTCATCTATTGAGGAAAACATTTTGGAAATAAGTAAACCAATAACATAAAATTGCATATATGTTTATACCATATAGTAAAAATGATAATATTTGTCTGTACTCACTGGACGTTTCGGCACTGGCCCACAAAATTCATCTTCTGATTTTCTTACCTACAAAAGAGAAAAAAAAATTATTAATCAAAATTCACATAAGCTTATCGACAATATACTTCATTTAAACTATATCTTGTTTTGGAATTAAATAAATATTAAACTATAGTTAACTATATTAACAACTTTTTTTTTGTGAAGTAGGGTTTTTTTCGTGATGAAATAACATTTATCATGAAAAATAATCTTAAAAATTATAGGTAATATGTATTATACTATAGGTAATTTATGTTACAGTTTTTCAGAAAAACTGTAATTAACAAACGGAGAAAAAAACAAACAAAGATGTTTCTGATAAAAAGAAGATATGAAAACAAATACATTTGTAATAATTGATTTAAAAATCACTGCCAAAAAGTAGTGAACTAAAAAAATAATTGATGATGTTATGACTATTATTTAAATATGAAAACTTATAAATGAGATTTTTTATTTGAGGGAGTAAATGTTGTCTTTGTAAAAAATACATTCGTGTATTATTGGTTAAATCTTAATAATGTAATTAGAACTTAATTTCAAACAGCTGAAAAACAATGGTGATGTATTGAGAATTTTGTAAACATCGTCAGTTTTGGATAATGATACCAATTAAAATTTACATCAAATAAAAAACTTAATACTACCGAATCCCGTCAATTAACAAATGACACATACAGATACATACAACAAAAAAAAAAATATAAAAAGCTAAGCTAAATATTTTTGCTCGTATCCAGCGGGGTATGTATAGAGAAAAAACGAAGAGAAGGGGAGGAGGAGAAAAGCCAAGATAGGATTACTAATTGGACGGTATACACAAACTACGGACAGGATCCCATGGCCCGTACAAACACGTCATGCCTCTGATTTTGCGTATCGATTTAAAGTTCATATTTCACAAAGAGGACTAGAAACGCCTAGACACTTGTAGCTCTGCCATTGGAGTTATGAATCGTAGAATGAATAATGTTTTATAACAAAGCTTGGATGCGTCCGCAGTAGAGAGGGAAAGCTTGGTATGCCTTCCATCTTTTAAATCGAAATCCCAGCTTCTAAACCGGGCCAACCACTTACATACCCCTTCCTAATGCCTAATCCTCATACCAACCGAGGATTCGCTTTATCTGTGTAGAGGTTTTTTTAAAGCATTTTTTGGTGAAAAGAATTACAAACTTTTTAATTATTTTATATACACTACGATATATCTATAAGTGGGAAAAAACACATACAAAAACATTTTTAATTTTTTATTCATTTAATTAGAAGAAAAAAACTTGTACCATCAATAATTCAAAATGAACTCAAAAAGTAAGAAACGCGGCTATTCCATCCAATAATGTGTTTAAAACGAGATAATTCTTTTTTATTATTATATCTCAATAAATGATAATTTAGTGTATTTATGACCCCATGTAATAGCCTTGGAGACGGGGCCCAAAAATCGATCTGATCTTAGGCGAAGAATTGATTGTAAATTACAAATGTATATGTTATTCTGAGTAAAAAGAACCTTGTCTGCCGTTCCATAGCAGCTGCTTCCAAAAATGGCAGCTGATTTAAAGAATATCAGGCCAATAATTTGAGGATCGAAACGGCAAATCCATTGCGAAAAATGTGAGAAAAGTTTTTATTTTTTTAACTTGTATATATTGGTTTAGACATTTAAAAAAGAAAAATCTCTAACGTTGGTCACCAAGGGAAACCTTTTTACAACCAAAAACGTCGGATTTTTTCGATATTTTTTGTTTTTTCCCCTATAGACTATTAACTATGCATCAAAGCGAAAAATGTATTCTTTGATAAATTAAAGAATGTTAAATTTTGCGTCAAAAAAGAACATAAGCTTTATAATTTCGTTACTCGGTAAGGCATGAAACCATGGTCAACCAACGCTGATTTTTACCAAATTTTTCAAAAATGAGACAAATAACTATAAACTCTGAAATGAGTTCCCTAAGAGGAAAAATTCATAGAATCAATGTTGTAGAGCATCAAATTTTGCTACAACTGAGCACTGACATTTATTATGACTTCAGGGCTATAATAAAAACGCACGACCTCTTATAAATGTTTTTCTAAAAATAAATAACATTTCAAATATAATTATCATTATTTATTTACACCTAAATTAATTTTATTTACATGATGTATGCTTCATGTAGTAAACTTATAATTATATGTATAGCTTTGTACTCCCTCTCAAAGGTATTGAAATTCCGAAAAATCCCAAACTAAGGATATACAATGGTATATAAAGCCAGTTCTAATAGACGGCTGTGAGACCTGGACACTGACCAGTACCCTAGAAAAAAGTGCTTTGAAAGGAAAAACCTTCGCACGATAACCGGAGCGATCTGGGATCAGAGTACTAACACAAGGAGAAAAATAACAATAAATAACTGCTTATAGAAACTCGTCAATCAATATACCATGATATGAAGGCACGGAGATTAAGATGGGCGGGGCATGCAGCTCGTAACAATCCATCTGGAAGCCTCTATGTAACAACGAATGCCTCAATAGAAGGCAAAAGACCACGTGGAAGGCCAAAAAGCAGATGGAAAGATAGAATCAACACAGATGCAATAGAGCTGCGTGCAGATAAATGGAAAGAAATAGCCCAAGACAGGCAGAGATGGAGCAGGCTTGTTAAGGCGGCAAATGATCTACTTGGTCTGTAATGCCAACAGGAAAAAAAAAAAGATAAAACAATAATAATAATAATTCTATTTTATTTTTATATCGCAATAAATCTCAATGTGTTGTGTTTAACAATCACGTAACCAAAACGAACAGCTTAGGGCTTATTATAAAAATAACTCACAATTTTAATATAATTATTTATTTCCATTAAAAGTATAGATATTTACTGCGCCTTATACTTCACAGAATTAAATCTTAATTGTAAAAAAACAGTAATAATAAAATTCAAGAAAACAATAAAATAAATATATAAAATATTAATAATTGTAAGAAACTATTAAAACATTGAAAATATTACTAATAATAAATAAAATAAAAAGTATATAAACAGAATGATGATTAGTAAATCGGGGGAAAAAATTACATCATGTAATAAAAATAGAAACAGTACCGGTATAAAGAGGATATTCAAAATTATTCAATTTTCTAAATTCAAAGTAAGTGTTTAAAGTAAATCATTATTAACGGAGCATTAAAAAATTCATTAAGCCTAAAAGAGTTCAACGCTAAATTTTTAAAGATCACTTAAATATGGTATGAATAATGAGGAGAGGAGAGGGAGGAAATGATGGGAAAACCCCAACAACCTTAATTTCAGTTTCCGTTCCGACCAGAATCAGTGAACCCTAATTGGCCGACCAAGGTTCTCATTACAATTTTAAAGAGCTCCTAACGAAACGGTGATTGTCTACTCTCTTTACTTTAATCCAAAATAAAACAAAAAATATGATCTCCCTCAAACTCGATTAATTACAGATAAGAAAGAGAACAATATAGGTTTGATGCTAACAAAAATACAAATTCGTAATCCATCAGCGGGATTCAAGTATTCAATTTAAATATTAAATGAACATTACTGGCTTAATTTAGGTCAAGAAAACTAGTATGATTTTTTTTTATATTATTGACTTGATTCAATTCTCCTACCCCTGTTCAATTTCTAGAGTTTTTAGATCACTGGAATCTTCACCAGACTTTTTATCCTCTACCTGTCTTCCGTTATTGATTTGGTTTGCCGCATCTTTGTTGATTCAACTTATTCACTCTCCACCTTAACACCCTTGTATTCACATCATGAGATATTGATTGATCAAATTCTGAAAAAAACTGTTTCTTTATTGGTCCTTCTCTTCCACACAGCAGTGACCCACAGGTCCCAGCGCAAGAATGGAGGACCCTGTCATGTCATTTAATTCTTCTTTCAGGAGCAGCCTCATAAGCGGCATACAATCATAACATTGTACACTTTTAATTTGAAAATTTATAAAGATTTTTCTTGATTTCAGTTCCTTAGAAAGCAAGCTCTATTTACGCTTGCTACACACTGAAATTTACAGCTTGATATCTTAATTAAATTGTAGGACGATTAGCTTCACACATCAGAGTCTAGAAGAGTCTTTCAATGACCTCTTAATTACTTCAGAGAACAAGTATACCATCGGCATAAACTTTTGATGTATTTTGTGATTCTCAACGACTAAGCCCATCAGCATCAGCTAGAATCCGTCTCCTGCCTCAAATATATTTTAAAGCTTTGAAATACTTCTCTTTGTACATCGGTATGTAGGATAATTTTTCTACTCAATCTCACTAATTTCCCGATAACGTTTAAAAAAAGACACTGTACACGGAATCATAAGCTGTTTCGAAATCGACAATAAATATGTTCACATCCTTTATTAATTCTCATATTTTATTAGCAAGAGGCAGAATCGAACTACACCACATCTAAATACATACCGATGTTTGCTATTTTATTTGAGGGAGATTAGGATGACACTAACGCAAATCTGCTTTTCTTGTTTTTAAAATGTATATTAATGATACATGTATAACATAAACATGTCACTAACGTACATTTAACAACCATTCACTTTCCCAGTAAAAAAGAACACTTCACTCTCAAATTAACATGAACCACTTGACATGAAATATAAAGCAAAGTCGAAAGTAGTTAAAGAAACTATCCAAAAATTCAAATTATAAATCAATAATCGACTTAATAATGTATTGCTTGTGAATCACATCTTCATTAAATTTTAAAACATTCATATTTCAGCAACTGGATATTTTTATTTAAAAATAATGGGGAAACTACTTAAATTAACTTGAAGCAGAAAGGCCACGTGATGAAGAACCAACTAACTCCTAGACCTGAGAGAGGTAAAGAGACCACACACCTGGCGGTTTGTTATCAATGGTCAACCAATTTCACTGACGGTCTGTGCTGCGGTTGAAACAATTACCGTGAGAAAATGAGAAGTTAAGGCCAGCGCAGAGATCAAAAGAAGTACAGAACACAAAGGGATAATTCACCATTGATAAAATTGCTATCTGTCTTAGTTAAAGTAGAGATAAAACAGTTTTATAAGTCTGTAATAACAAACATAAATCTAAATGTATGTTTTATGTTTGTATTTTTATGTTTAAATACAGTTTTATATTAATAATGTTTTACATTATTTTTAAATGTTAGAGGTTATTTTTAATTTTTAAAATGAAATATATTTATCGATAGTTGATAATTTGTATGTATAGGTTTGAAAAGGTTTCGAACAAATCATACCTTTAGTTACAACGAAAAGTTTCTACCAAAATGAAAGATTGTAAATTTAAAACTGCACTGGAAGTAACATTAACGTTATATGGTTTATTTCAAAACACAATTTAAGAATTGTTATGTATTGTATACGAGTATATGACCCTTTCAGTTGATAGGATGATCAACATTTTTGATTATTAATTTTAATGATATTTCTAGTAGGAAAATTTATACCTTTATTTATAGTTCCACATTATCATAAATTACAACATTGCAAACAGTTACTCTGGAATTAACTTACTCACTGACTGTACAGATATTATAAATATTCCAACAGAAAATATCACTAAAATGAATCTACTCAAAAATGTTGAAATTGGAGTTAGTCAGTTTGTCAACTGAAAGGCTCATATATTAATGTAGAGAAAACTTATACTATCAATATGAAATTATTAAAACAATCAAGCTGAATATAAACTCATTCAGCTCTTGTGTAACTTTTGTTCCGATTTAAAAACTTTATTTTAGTCCTATATTTATGAACTTGCCAAAGAACTATTCAAGAGAAGAGTTCTTAGTAACCTTTCTTAGGTACATTCATAAATACTTAATGATAGTTTATAATAGTTTGACTTTAATTAGGGTCTATACAACAAACCTAGACTATTGATAGAGTTTTCAAAAATAAGCAAGAAATATTACATATATATCGCGGTAAAATTATTAATTGTTAAACCTGTGTTTTACCCGTATTATAGAAATCACTAGGATTGAAAATTAATACACGGAAATAAAAACTATATTTATTTATGGTCTTTTTTTTTCTTCTGTTTTTAAAACAGTCAGAATATAAACAGAATTTTGCCACCTATAAAACAAGTTTAATAACAAAGAGTACAATATGACACAATTAAATACAAAGAATGTTTAAGTGGAGGAACATTCAATGGCGAGCCGGGAACCCAGTGGACAGAAGCACTTTATACTAATTTAAAATATAAAAGTGTGGAGAGGGTTTTTTAAAAAATCTTTTTGTTTTGGAGGTAATTGCAGAGTTTAATTTTTCAATTTTAAAAGAGACTCTAATTTATAAATTTAGTCCCGAACGGACAGACAGGGCAAACGTTTATTTAAAAAACTTCCTATTTTACGCAGATCAAAAAGGAGAAATCTAGGAAAGTATTATTATCAAACATGCCATTATTCATTATTACCATTCGCATTTATGGTTGATGGTGGTAATGCACAATTTAGCGACGGACGTTTGGAAGGTGAACAGCCGCCGAAATTATAAATTTAGAAATAATACCAAAAATATAAAAAGTCTAATACGAAATATCTACATGTGAATTTCTTTGGTTTATTTTTGAAAAATACCTTTTGAAAAAACGCCTGCGGCATTGAACGCACCCTAACGACTCAGAACATAATCACATCTTCCACAGATCCAGCCGGGATGATAATCCGTGATAGATGTAACAAAAGAACTCGAAGAGGCGGAGAGAGGATCGTGAGACCAGCTAGCTGTGGAGGAGGAGGGGGGGGGGAGAAGAACAGCCTTGAACTTGTTGCTAGATCACCTGTCCGCTCCCTATGGCCAGGTATATCCTCAGTACCCAGCTCTCATGAAGGAAGGAGATAACAACGGCCTTCAACCAACCTCAACGGGTAAAAGAGTGCAACACATAATTCAAAATCAGAACAAGATAAAAAAAACCTATACAATTGGTTCCTATATTAATGATATGAGACGAAATTCATACATAAAGGCCAGAGTAAATGAAGCAGAGGGTGCAGTCAAGAAAGGTGGAAGATTCAGAAGAGGTAATGGCTGCAAGAGGATTGAGACAGGAAGAATGATTAAAGAATGATAAGAGAAGAAGAAGAGTAAAGCGAGAGAAAATTCTGCATATCGGAATACAATAATTGAATCGTTTATTTCCGAAATTAGCCCTACTAAATATTTACAATTTTTCACGAAACGCGAAAAACTATATTTTTCATTACAAATGTCTATCAAAACCAATATTTTTAAAATAATGAAGTAAGAAATTCTTTATTTGTAGTATATGTTTCTGAAAACCTCTGATTATTTCAATATTAATATAAAAAAAAAAAAATAAAAAAAATAACACTTATATTTGGACTCTTTAACCCTTTAAAAAAAAAATCAAAATCAAAGGCCTTAAGCTTCATGATTCGTAGGAAGGAACTGAAATTTATTCGTAGGAATAAAATAAAATTTATTTCCAAATTTCTTTTGAATAAAACGACTAAAACAAACTTTTGGTGATTTTTTTTTTTGTAAAGAAAACTTGATAAATGCAAATATCATCAGTATATGTTGAACAAAGTAACGTATATTTATTCAAGTTCTTAAAAAAGTTAAACGAAAAATAAACTGTAATTGGGTTTAGAAGAGTTATAATTTCTCTTAAATGAATAACATACTACGTAATAATTCACATACGTCGTTTGTTTGTGTAGTTATAAATAAAAGTCATTTTTTAAATAGACCTTTTAGCAAAATCAGCAGAACTTTAAAAACAAAATTTCCCTTTTCAAGCAGTATAGTCCGTCACTGGAACAGACTCCTTTTTATCGAATTATTAACATCCGTCTGAAAATTCGTAAATAGTTTCGTCTCATCGTAACCTACAACTATTTTATTTACGAAAACTCTTGGAACAGGGGTGTTTTCAATCTGGAGGGGGACAAACTTTGTCAATTTAATTAGATACTAAAACTCATAAATACTCACTTGCTTTCTACTTGAATCGTAAAATATACCTTTTTTTCTCGATTTTGTGATCAAATTATCTTACGATTCAAGTAGAAAGCAAATCAGTATTTACGAGTTGTTGCTACCTAATTAAATAGACAAACTTTGGCCCCCTCCAGATTGAAAACGCCCAAATTCCAGAGTTTTCGTGAATAAAATAGTTGTAGGTTACGACGAGACTGAACTATTTACGAAGTTTCTGGCGGATGTTAATAATTCGATAAAAAGGGGTGTGTACCACAGACTAATAGTATATACGAATAAACATGATTCGCTGATGTAAGTTATACATCAAATGCATTTGCGAGAATGACATACGAGAATAGATAAGAGTTCTATATGGGGTTTACGAATAGTAATAAATAAAAGTTTAGTAGAAGACGCTACTTATTTTAGTTATATTCGAACGGTGAATTACTGTTTTATAACATCCTCTCAGTGCCTTAAAAATAAAATATGTTCCTATTTATTTGCCTTAATTAACCTTAATTTCCAATAATTGATAACACATTCATGTAAACTTTTGGAAACTTAACTTAGAAGTTGTTAAATATATATATATATATATATATATATATATATATATATATTTAATTTCAATTCCGACAACGTTCGAGCTTCAATGATCTGCCTCGGTTTATTTACGCCTACGATTATGTAATTAAAGAGATACGAACAGGGAAATATGAAACATTCCGGGAAAAGACACGGAGACGGTACTTATTTATATTCAAGGAGATGGGTACACCACAAAGGTTGGAAAATTCCACACCTGTTGCTGTATTGTGAAACATTAAAAATATATATATATATATATATATATATATATATATATATATATATATATATATATATGAAGTAAAGATTTATTAATTAATTACAAAATTTAAAAGATTATTAAGCAATAAAACAGACAAATACAACTGGTTCTATTCACCTGATATATTTCACAATTTTTAAGTATTACATTAAGAATCTAGTTACCAGAAAATTTCAATAACATAATGTGAAAGAAATGTGTAAATCAGAAGTCAATCCATAAAATCGACATTAAACTATATTTATCACAAACAATAGTCTATTAAAAATACATTCTTATTTAATAGACTTTAAGCTCACAAATGGCGCCCTAGAGAAGGTAAATGTCGATTAGTAGTTTTAATAAAATCTAAATCTTGAAGTTTTACCCATGTGGACCTACGGACTAGAACTGTGGGGGACAACCAAATTTTCTAACATCAAACGCATTCAATCCTTCCAGTCCAAAGTCCTCCGTACAATAGTCGATGCTCCCTTCTATGTCTCTAATAAAACCCTGCACAATGGCCTTAATATTCCATTTATTCTTGACCTCATCCCAGACAAATTTTCCAAATTTCATCAGAACCTTACCCTTCACCCTAATCCCGTAGCACAATCCCTATCTAGCACCACTCATCCCTACAATCCTCCTCGCAGGCTGAAACGGCAGTGGCCCGGTGACCTTTTGTAACATGTATATACTGGAGTTCTGGCAATGGCCAGATTCTCCACTCAAGCCATGAGTGTCCGTGGTTGTAGCGCCCTTACTCTATCTCCGCTGGCTTTCAATGCCAGTGAAATGGTTGAGGAAGAAGCGCAGGGATCTCCTGAAGCCTTGCTTTCCCTCCACATGTGGGGGGATAAGTATGGTTCGGAGTTCCTATGGCCGACTGTAAATAGTGTAATAGGTATGCCTTCGTCTAAGATGTTTATTTTCATTACCTTTTTTTTTTTCTCACTATGATATTTTATTTTGTTCTTTTGTAGCTTTATATTATTTGAAGTTAGCTTATTTTTTTTATTTTTTTTTTATTTGTAAATATGGTGTGAATGTGCTCTCAGAACTCAATTAAAAATGTCCTTTATTGTAATATTTATCAATAAAAAAAAAATAAAATAAAAAAAAGAAGTTTTACAAATTGTTCAAAATTCTTTTAAAAGATATTTTAAACAACGGAAAATATTAACTACAAGATTTTTTGTTTCCATATACTTTTCTCAAAAATATCTTAAAAATTAAATAACGCTAAATGTGTGTTTTATTGTTAGACAGGCGTTAGTATAAATTCATTCATAAAAATGGAATAAGACAGAAAAATTGGGAAATTTTAAATAACTGTTGGCGTAAGAGAATATTTTAAAAAAATACTTATAACAAATATTTTTATTTTGACATGAAAAAAAAAATACGGTTTCGATGCCTTTAAAAAAATACTTCCAAAGGAAACTATTGATTATTATTGGTTGTTAACTGTAACAACATGGAATAGATAAGCTTGAATGCTATGATAACGATCGTACAGCAGGCACGTAGTATTTTTTTTTTTACCATTGTTCCAAGCTCCCATTTTAATTACAGCAAACTCATACCTCCTATTGCTAAAAACAAATATTAATTTATTTAAGCGGAGCATTCGAGGCGTTGGAGAAACGCAAGTAATAAAAAACGAATTTCGGTATGTAAATAAGAACCTAAACGAAAACGGCATAGCAAACTCTAACAAAAACAAAGCGGAGAAACAAGGGTACTCAATATTATTGTACAAAACAGAGGTTTGGGTTTGTTCTCTGTTTGGCCACGTTCGTAGCCCGTTCAAGCAGCTAATAAAGCCCTCGATTTTACAATGCTCAGAGTTCAAACAGAATCGTATCGCATTTGTCACCAGCCAAGTGTAGAAATCGTACCGAATTATCGAGAAATCGAATTTAATTATCTCTGAACTAATATTTTCAATCTAAAATATCCCACTTCAATTTTAACACATCGCTATCTCTCAACACGTTCCTCTCGAACTGGCATAATTCTAAATTACAATTAAAAATTTTAAAGTACAGAATATTTAGGAGAAAAAATAAATAAATAAAAAAGAACAAAACAATGAAAAAGTTTATTGGTTTAGAAATCAATAAAAATAGAATCAGTAGGTTGAGGGAAAATAAGATACAACACTTATTTTTTTAAGTGTAAGGAATGATGATTTTGATTAATTCAATGTTCCGACGGCAATGAGTCAACAACACAAATAATTATAAGTTATCGAATATTTCGTTCAATTTATTTACATTTGAAACAAACTGAATTATAAAACTAATTTAAGATTAAGTTTTTAATTCATTATTTTACTGGAGATTATACTTATAACGGTTTTACTTGACTACAGACGTCTCTACAATGGCAAATAATTTAACTTGAAATTTTAAAAATGAATTATGATACAACATTAAGGCTTAAATGATTATTGAAGTTGTTAATAGACGATGAAGAAATAAGAAAAAATAAGGAAATGGAAATTCACGATCCTAATGCTTATTTACTTAGTATTTAAGAATTTAGTCGAGAGGGTATGGTCAAAAGGAAAAAAAAAAAAAAACCTACGTAGTAGATTTATGATTCATCAGCGCTAAAAAGAACTAGGTACAAGAAAAAATAGTTTTCTTATTAAAATGGCGGCCGAAAGATCTTCGTTGCTTTAAACTTTTTTTTTATTTACTTATTTAATAAAATTTACAACTGTATAAACAATACAAATAGTAAAAATGCACACATTAGAAATAATGACATAATCAGACTTGAAGAGATACTGCTCAGTGGTAGCACTCGCTGTTTAATTCTAGGTGAGAAGATCACGAGGCCATCTTCTTTTCAGATGCCTAGGGGGAATATCAGGAATCGAGGAAGAAGCAAGGCTGGAAACAAGTGGGTTCGGATGGGACTGGAGTTTATCATGAAAGGATAGGTATCTGGCTCGGGCAAAATCTGTGTCATATGGAACATTAAGGTCTTTATGAACGGTTTTATTTGTGACAAAATATGGGGCATTACGGGTTTTACGAAGGATTAGACACAATAAGAATTCGATGGTTTGGTTGCTTTAAACTGTAGTGCCAAAACGGCTCTAACGATTTTGATGACACTTGTCTAAATTGTCTTTTCCTTGGAGCCCTTTAAATATATGTATATAAAATATTCGTTTGAAAAAAAGCTGAAAGGAAATATCTATGAATGTGGAAACAAATTTAGAAATAACTTAATAATTTTATAGTCAACAAGATTGTCTACAGCAAAAGAAAAAAAAAATTGAACGGTTTGGTACAGAGAAATGTGTTCTAAACGTTAACCACATGTCCTACAGCAAAACCTTCTATTTGAAAAAAATTGAAGGCATCAGAAGGTCAATACTAGCAAATGATATTTGCAAATGAGCAGAATTTTTAACTGAAATTTTTTCAGAAGAGCAAAAAAAAGTAGGGCGACATCCAGCACATATATATATATATTTGCAAATAATAATTTGCAGCTCTTTCAGTTGAGGTTTGTCAGTTCAAATGACAGCAAATTAAGTGAAGTTAAAAGTGATACATAGAAACTAGTGCAATAATAATTATCAAGCAATACATTATTATACCAATTTCCAAATAAATAATATAGTTAATAAAGAGTCGAGCAAACTTGGAAATCAGTGGATAGTATCCTTCGGTGGAGGCGGAGGTACAGGTTGAGCTAGGTTGGCCCCAGAAGACCCGCTCCCCCGAGGCTCAGCGATCTCCCATCTATCTTACACCTGATTTATTCCTTCTCCTGCCCATTCCTTCCTTACCTTCCAAGGACTTCACGGAATGGATAATCGTCGCTAAGCTTAGGCCGCAAAATATTTAAAAAAAAAAAATTGTTCGTGACACGGACTTGCAATCCCAATTACAATTACCTTGCCAATTCATCGGATATAGGTGGGAATAAATAGTTGCAACAATAAATTTTAACTTACCGCTAGCGGATCCAGGATTTGATTTTGGGTGAGCTTCAAAGCCCGAAAGCTTTTTATATATATATATATATATATATATATATATATATATAGAACGATAATTATTTTGGAAGAAAAAAAAATAAACTAAATACTTAATAATAAATTAAAATTAATAAATCAATAAAGATAATAAATAAATATTTACATAAGTTATTGCTAGAGAATAAAAAGAAGCAAATTATTAACCAACAGGTACTAATGAAACATTACACTCATTATTTCTTGCTAAAATGTGCAAAGATAGAGAATGCATATAAAACAATTTTAAGATACACCAAACAAAATATATTCCTTAAGATGAGGAAAGAAGCCGGGAAAAGTTAAAGAAGCTTCACATATAACTGATATGCCACGTGTAGACGAATATAAATAAATCGGAAACTGATGTACAAAAAATATCTTATATAATAAAAAATAAATGTTCCTAGAAAATTAATTATGATTTAAAAGAATTATACACAACTTGCAGATGACATTTCGAAAATTGCATTTTGACTTGATAAAAATTTAAATATAAGTAGTATCGTATGGTCAGAAAATTTACAAATATCAAAGAATTCCGAAATTTTATGATAAATATTGTGAATATGACCAATGAGCAAATATGTGCAAGCGATTTTCATCTCTCACAGAATTGACGTTTTGGTATTGATATTGCCACTGTAAGATGGAATAAGTCCCAGCGTGAAGCCTAGTGTAAATAGTTGTTTATTTTCATCTACATTTATATATTATACTCCGGTTTTCAAACCGGTACAACAATGAATTATTGCAAGATAGTAACATCCTTCATTACCCTAAACTAATCATATCAGAAAATATCGTTGGATGTTACGACGAAAAAGGAAATCCATCAGATCTGTAAATAAACACAACCGTTAAACTATATCCCACAATCCATAACAAAGCTCTGCGCTCTGCGCGGCCAGGTCACCATCCCGTAATGTATCGTAATGTGAGATAAAAATAAATAAATGAATATAATAAAATATCATACAGTAAATACAGAAAAAAATATAAGCAAATCCAAATCACGACTTACAATATTCAGATCAATCAAAATTATACCTCCTTGTTTTTGATATTTTTGTCATCATTTAATATAGACGTAGAAACAGTTTCGGATGATCGGGAGCTAATTAATAAATTTCGAAATTTCACATAATTTCTATCAACATTACGTGAATTAAAAAAAAAATTCACAATAAGGCGCACATCCAAATTAAATAAGGATTATTTTAGTTAGCTCCTAGGTTGGTGAACAAGCATTTCCCAAAACGAACATAAAATAATAATAATAAAATTTTATCTGCAAATATAGATCAATCTATAGCAAATGAGTTAACGCAAAATTTCTCATAAAATCGTCTTTTTCCACATAAACTAAATCTAATAAAATAAACTAAATTTTAAATAGTGTTTATATAATAAAGAGGGTATTACTTCTATTTTATTGATAATTAAAGTAGTCATTGGTCGTATCATCTTTCCTACATGGGGATCTCCCATTTTAAAATTTTGAGCAGGTCCCGTGTAAAATTAACAATCCCATTTTAAAGAATGGTTTGTTATTTTCCTAACAAACAATAAAATGTTTATGAAAATCATTACAAAATATATACATATATTTTTTTTAAAATTTTTCTTTTATAACTTACCAAGAAATGTGCCTACGGAACCTAAAAGAAAGGTAATGTCGAAGTACAAGGAACAGCTTCAGGTGACAAGTGCTAGAAATTTGTTGTTTATCTTGAAATGTAAAACCTCATATTTTGAAGGGGGATATAAATGATTTTCTATTATAATAATCAATAAGGCTCATAATTGATAATATTAAACAAAACAGAGACCGGCACGGATTTTAACAGCTCTTCTTCACTGGAGATGATTCTAGTAATTCTAAAAATATAGCCAATTATAAACTCAAAATCCATCCTTAATTGAATTTTAAGCTCACGATACCCAGATTGGGCCACTTGCTTCGCGGAAAGGTCAACAAAGAAACCTCAACTACATAATAAATAAGAGAATAAACGACCTGAGTTTATGGGCACAAGAGGCGGTTTCATCCTACATGGAGACTGGAAATGAATTGTAAATAATTGATGCTAACGATACCTGTTTCTGTCCTCTCTTCGTTTCTTATTTATTAATGGATACCTCGGAGCATCCCTGCTATGTCGACCCGCAAAGTCCAAATATAATTATCGGAATAATATAGCTTATTACTTGCCAGAAACAGTATATACTAAAATACAACAAAAGCCTTCACAAGCTACTAAATCATTGCGTTAAAAAGAGACCCTATGTGATCGATCTAATGATTTTTTTCTGACAAAAACTATAGTTTTTACATATATTTTTAATGACTACAAATAACATTTACTTTAAAGAAAAAAAAAAAAATAGAAGTGTGATAAACATGTTATTCGTAATATATATAGAGGGTGTATCAGTTGTTAATCACCAAACTCTGAGGAGGGGGGGGGGGAGAGGAGGGAAAGGGGGTCCTTCTGGACAAAATTTGCAACAAAAATGTGTATTTAATAAATAGTTCGATTCCGAACAGAAAAGGAGTTAAGACCAATTATGGGTGTTAAATATATTTTTTAAAAATTATTTCTTTTTTTTGTGCCAACGTTTCAACCTAAACATGTGTGTCATCTTCAGGGCTGAAAATTTTAAAATACAATCAGAGATATAATATTATACGACCTATAATGGTAAATAATAAACTATAGTGATTTGACGGTACATGAATCTTAACTGTTATTACAATACACAATATTAAAAATGAAATATGTGAAAAGTTATGCAAACTAAAAATAATATGTATAATCTATATATAAAAATTTGTAACATTTTCTCTTACAAACCGTGGTTCGAGCACTGAATGCTTTCAAGTACTGACACATTTGGTACGTAAGTAGAAAAAGTCGGGGAAGGATTTCCCAGTTGAACCTTTTCAGATATCAAAAGGTTAAACATAGTCAGACGGGGAAGAAGATGATAAAATAAATTATTCAAGATGATAACATTTTAAGAACATCATCGTAAACTAGCCCAATTGTTTTAGTTTTTGTGAAAACAGTGCTTAAATTTAGTTAATTCAATAATAAAAGGGACATTTAGGATATTCAAGATGTCCGCTGTACTGCTGCAATCACAGTGACTACGAGCAGCGTACAGAGACCGTAATAGACCTCCCGAAAGTCGCTTTTATAGCTGACTTTGTAAATTTTACCACTGTTTTATAATAAATCTTATTATTTTACGATGATTTACTTAGAATTTTATTATCTTGAACAATTTTTGAGCAATTCCTTCATACATAATAAAAACCGTGACACGCATAAAATTGGTCCTAAATTTTTTAACTTGTTTTTTGGAAATTTTGACTTTGATCGACTTCACCCTCCTTCCCTCAGAGGTTGGCCATTAAGAACTGATAAACTCTGTATATTGTAAATTTGTAACAAATGTTTATAAAAAAAAAATTATTTTTTGTCATGATAAGTACCATATATAATACAGGTTGAATAAATGGAAGACTATCCATAAACAGTTTCAAACTGTTTAATGTTATCAAGGAGAGTTTTATGTATTTTAATCTTACGAACACGTAAGATATGATATGTTGAACAACAAGCAAGGAATGTGAGTTATCTACTACATATATGGTACGGTAGTGTTAATCTATTTTCTGGCTCTCAAAGCGATGAATTTTGACAAGTAGATGTAAAAAAAAAATAATCTCATCAAGGGACATATTTCAATTTCAATGTCAATGAGAAAAGTAGATGGAGATGTGGCAAATTATTTTTAAGATTTCGAAGTGCGCAAACAAGATAGGGTGAAGTTTCTTCGGAAAGTACCCGAAAATCCCGATTACTAAAAGCCTATTTATGAATGGGAGATATCCATTTCAACTATAAACGTCTTCCTAAAAACCTTAAACCATTAAGAAACCTACTAACTATATAAAATCATATACATACCCTACCAAAGATTTTATGATATTTTCTTCCTTTAAACAAACTTTGTGAATAAATGGTTAGCACTGTAATATAGTTATAAAAATAACAAAAAATTAAAGTACTATACTAAATGATAATGTGAAGAGCCATCTGAAGAACTGGTAAATTAGTCAAAGATTTTATTCATACTTAGTCGATTGTGCACATAATTGTTTGTACAACACTGATAAAATAAAACTAATCATAAAAATTATCCTCTGATAACGTAATAAATTGTAAAACATTTTAGTAAAATTATTACTTTAAAAAGAGTAAAGTTTTGAACAAACTGAATTATGGTATCGGAATAAATAAAGTGACATAACTCTATAAAAAATAAAAGAGAGAGAGAGAGAGAGAGAGAGAGAGAGAGAGAGAGAGAGGGGGGGGGGCGTAATGGACAGAGAACGATAATGACGTCTAAATTTGTACTATTTTGATGCTCATCAAACAAGGACTGGATGCTTTTAACTTCTTATCAAACTTATTTTCCCCTCAGTAAGCTGACATCAGAGCTGGTTCCTAATTACCTGGAAAAGTTGCCTCAAAGATCGGTAAATATCAAGCCCGCCATCTCTCGTCCATGCCGTTTGCTAGGCCCCACCCTCTCAGCCAAGGTAAATTTACAGAACTCGACATTCATTCCAGGTCCCGAACGGGTGAAAAAAATAAATAAATTCCGTCGATACACTGCCAAGAGTGCTAACAGCAAGGGGAGAGTTTTTGCCTTTATTAATAAATGCCAGTTTGTCGATGAGAAGCAGCACTCCCAAAATTTTGCTTTATAGCAGGTAAGTTGAAGAACTAAGCTAAAAAAGTTTTTCATCACCGATGAGACGACGCCAGTCATCTTTTATTACAAATAAAGGAGCCGAACAATGGCAGCCAAAAGCATCAATGATTCACAAGCCTATTCATGTAGTGACTAAAGTTCTGCTGAGCTCTGCTTTATAAGATCGTTTGGGAATGGCTCAAAGGACACTAACAGAATACGGACAGAAAAGAACACCATTAAATGGAAAATAAAGCAGGAAATAATTGCTGAGGTTGTGAACTCTAATATAACTGTAGTTGATACCTCCCTATCATTTATCAAATCAGAATCACAAAAGGCTGAATAAGGATAAGATATAAATTAATCATAACTCGAAACAAAAAATGTATTCATTTATCTAATAATGCATATCATGATTTTTCATGTACGAATTGTTAAAGGAAAAAATATTTTCCTATCTAAAGTTATAAAATATTAAGTTTGGAACAATATCCGATAGGACTACAGAACCTACTTTGGTAAGCTATATACTTCAGTATTAAACGATAATCGACTTGAACATAAATAAATGTTTTTATTTCTTGAAGTTTCTCGAACCTTGGATTCAATAATATATTTAACATCATAAAATATATTTGCTATTATTCAATAAACCATAAAAAAGGTTATGTAAATACCTATAGTTATTTAAATTAATTTATTACATAAATTACTCTGATCATCCAATAAATTAAATTGGAAAACAGAAAAAACTAAATCATAAAATGAACTTTTTCAAAATTTACATCAACTGATAATTTAATTGCAATTGAATATATTTTTAACGTTTTAATGGGCATTGTATCGGACATAATTTTATTCTATATACTGTGTGGTTCTGACTTCTCTTCCGAATGACATTGTTTCAAGTAAAGGTAGGGAGCCGAGTCGGGCAATTTGGTCTATTAGTTAATCCCAAAAATTTACCAAGACCTTTTTTCCATTTGGAACCATTCGAGTTTTCCTAACGGACGAGATGGAGTACTTCTGTTTTATGACACAATTTGACATGGATGAGAGACTAATCAAATTTCGGTCATCAAAATTTTCGAGGTATGGTACTTTTATTCTGGATGTGCGTTAAGTTATTGACACTATACTATCATTTTAACAAGGAAATATGTAACCCGAAAAATGGCTTTGGATGCACTGCAAAGCGAAAATTACAGATGTTGTATTAGTGAGGTTATTAACGTTACAAGCATATTTATTTATTCATGAGGGAGGAGGGAGGTCGGTGGGAAGGTAAATTACTGTAAATCTGAGATCGATAACCATCTCCAAGGTAAAGAAGCCTTACTAAGGAACATAATCAACACGGACCAAGGTTAAAATTATCCTCAAAATTATCTTGGGCTATCACGGGCTCAGGTACACCGAGAAGATCGATCGAGGAACTGGGACTCCATATTGGATATTATCACGGGGTCAGGTACAACGAGAGGATCAACCAAGGAACTCGGACTCCATATTGGATATCCACCTCAGGTAACCTTAGCCAGGACGTGCCCCTTGGAGGAAGGTTCAACGGCTGTTCCGGTGCCTGCTCTCAAGGCCGCCGCCTCTTCCTGCCCGGCTAGTTACCGAAATACCTCCCTATCCTTCTTTGAGAGTAAGAGTTTCCAGAGTGAGGCACTTAAATCCATTAGTTGTTGGACAACCGAGATCCAATAAGATCCACTACAAATTAACGGGTAAACATTAATAATATCATATATATAAACACTTTAAACTAATCATATTTTATATCGACCAGAGAGAAAGGAGGAGAGGATATTCCAAAGAAATGGTCTAATAGTCCCTTAAAAATTAACCTGACAACCATTCTTTCGCCTTCATTGCTAAGCCAGTCTTAGAAAAGAAAATATCCGATGGATTGCATATTAGATGGGATGATATCTAACCAAATAGATTGAAAATACATAATAATATCAGTAAAGTCACACAGGGGGACTAACACTTATTTCTTATCATTAAGAAACCAACCAATAAAGAATAGTAACCTTAGAGTCTACCATATTTCTGATAAACCTAACTCTTTTTTGTGACCAATGAACTGAGTTATCAATGAAAAATATAAGCGCGTCAAAATCACACAAATCTTCATTATAAATAAAAAATCATCAAAGTATTTCAATTTTATGAAATGTTACTAAATGATTTTTGCGATAAATTAATGGAATGCTCTTTATACATTTTATAAATCAAGAACGAACAGGACTGGATATTGAAAAATTCTGTATGATAATGAGGATCGTACAGATTATTAAACAAAATAAACCTAGCAAATTCATGAACTTTATATAATCTAGCAAAAAAAAAAAAAAAAACATAACAAAGCAAAGGTTTGTAAGTTTACTAATCAAAGGTTTGACTGCTTAAAACCTAAACCAATGATCAATATATCTCCCATTTTTTTAATATATATTTTTTTAAATGGGTATGAGCGGATAGTAAATTTAGAAAGATACATATATCTTCTTTCTTTTTTTTTGGAGAATCTTCCATTCAAAGGACCTTGTTTTCTAGAAAAAGCTAACAAAATAGTTTTAGCAATTAAACTTTATGTCTCTACCAAGTTTATAATTCAGTATATCATTTTTAACAGTTTATTTTCTTAAGGAAGTGAAACAGTGTTGTTATTTATTCTCACTTCACTATCTTGCAAGGTTTCTTTTGACAACTTTCTTCCTAGTTTATTCAAATTGGGAGCATTCTTGTAATAAGTATTTGATGGTCTAAAGGGTATTGTTACAATTTTGGCTCGTCTAGGCCTCTATGAAGGTACCCGTAAATAAAACATTAAACTATTTACATATATAAATACCTTGAAGTGAACTTCAATAAATATTCTAAATAAGGTCTATTATTTACAGGGATTATGCAATTTATGTTGTACGTTTGATAAATATTTCTATTTAAAATTATAAGATATAAAAACCGCAAACGACCCGTTTGCCTTCACACGAATTATTATGAATTGAATGACCAATATGAAAAAATGAAGTTATCCATATTCTAAGTTTATTAAGTAATTTAAAAGACGATAATAATATTCCACTTAATATAATTGAATCAAACTATGCCCTTCATTGTTAACAATGTTATATACATAAGGCATCTTGGTTGATAATAATCAGTGTATCATGTTGATGTACATGACAGTCGAGTGGTTAAGCAAACCCGTCTCGAGTTGACAGATGAGAAACCTAGAGCTAACAGTATAATTCAGATCGTCAGTAGTTCCGGATAATAACACGATATTATTCGCATGCTTCCTACTCGAGTAAAATTGAATAAGAATAATCTACAGTACCCATGTAGGAAAGACTACTAGAGAATGTTAGAAACATTTAAAAAGTACAAAGGTATTCAAAAAGTACAACACATTCGCCGTTAAAACTCAATAAGATCACAGTCGATGTTATTTCAGAATTTTTTGTATTAATACACTTCATACGAAAATTTAAGTGCTGGATAATACCCATAAGTATTTGGTTCACTTCATATGTTTCGAGCAATGCTTTAGACTAAAAAATCATTCGCACTGAATAAAGTAAGTGATATTTCGTCTGGCAATGTTTTAGACTAAATTTTTAATGTTTTTCTTGGTACTACAAAGATCTAACATTCTTATACATACTAATCCAGAGGTATTGGGTGGGGGAACTAGTCCGGCAAGTGGACCTATAGTGGTAGTTTTCGCCAACCCCTGACCGCTACCTTTAAGGTTGCCGCCGCGTACTTGCCAGAATGGGAATGACACGATCCATTACCCGGGCCGCCGAGAAATGAAAAGAAACCGACCCAGGTGGGAATCGAATTCACAACGTTCAGAACCTTGCACTCTGAGATTCAGGCCCCAACGTGTTCGGCCATCCCGGCCTCCAACCAGAGGTAAGAAATACTGAAGAGGGCTCACTAGAGTCTGCAAAAGCCCAGATCATTGGCTCTGTCAATAGTCTAGTTACTTCTTAACAGTTACTTGTTAATCAACTAATAGCTGTTAATGTCATGTCGTTCCAACAATATTAACGTAGTTGGTTCGTCTCCTAAATTGTTCCTTAAAAAGTGTGATAACCTCTATGATTTCCCTATAAAATTCTGTTTCTTTTGAATCTTCATTTGTCAAACTAACAGATGAATAACTCAGTGGAACAAACATTCATACCGTTGAAATATTGTGTCACACAGTTTACCAGTAGCCATACAAAGGAAGACAGCTTATTTTAGGAGTTCTTGACCTAATTTAAACATACAGAAGCAAGTGGACGCAGAATTTGATGTTCTACAAGTTATCTAAAAGGGAACTCATTTACAAGCAACGGAATCATTAATGGTAATTATCTTTAGTTTTTGGCAAAATCGTAAAATTTCGTTACATCGTAAAAATCGCCGCTTGTTGATCGGAGCCTTCAAACATACAACTAAGCTAAATTATTAACGTGCGGTACTCACTCAACAAAGAGCTTAACGTTCTTTAATATCTACAAAAATTACAATCTCACTCGAACGAACCGATCAGCAATAGTGTTGCCAAAAAGACCAAGCAAGACCAAGACTGCCTAACTGTTGCAAGGCCAAGACCAGAATCGGTAAAAAAAATCGATTTTTTAAAATAAAAATTAAAGCAAAATAGTTACTAATACTTGACAATCTTAGTTACTATATGTTAATAATTGGAGTAACCAATATACTTTGCATTTAACTCCTCTAATTTTTCATTCGGGCTTAGTTAGGTTTCTCCCATCAAAAAAATTACACTAATATCTCTATATTATTAAGCTAATAAGTAACTGCAAGACTGTTGCGAGACTCTTGCGTAAGACCAATACTATGACCAAAACTGAGTTTGCAAGACCAAGACTTGTCTCGGTCTCGCATTTGGGCAACACTAATCAACAACTATAAAAACAAATACCTTTAAAACAAATTAAAATATTGAGATTTTCTGGATATCGAACGAACTTGCCTAAGTCATTCATTCCAACTAAACTTCAATTCTTCTCTCAGAATCCAAATTTCCCCTTAGCTGCGTAAACGCGAAAACTCATAATTTCGCGTGATATCTGCTAACTAGTTGTCAATGATATAAACCTGGTGGTTTTAACCTGCTAACAGACTTGACTGGAGATATCCTTTGAAGAGAGCCAGTTGGTGATTATTGCTCAAACTTTAGCCTGATTACAGACTGAGCCGGCTTTGATCCTCACCGCACGTCAAAGAGCAGGCCGCTCTGATCCCATTGATCTATCCCTCCTCCCAAAACCGATTAGTTCGCTCTTAATTAATCCCTGTCCGTAAGGAAATATTCAAAAAAGGTAATAATTTCAGTCAGGATAATTTTCAACCTGAAAGACTCCAGCGGCGTGTAGCCAATGAGTCGTAGAACGCCACCATGGCGATGCGACATGCCCCAGAAAATTTTAAATACTGATTTAATTCTATAAATAACTTAACCCTCATGGATAAACTAACTAATGCCTAAATCACCTATATATTTTAAGTATTGTACTGTTACCACTGAAAGTGATATGTAATCAGTTTTGGACATCTCATATCCCAAGTTTAAGTGACTTATTACCCTTTATATTAAAACACTATAGAAAGGTCTAGCTTCCTTTCTTATTGCCTGAGGTTTGATGGCAAATTACCGAAATTAGAAATACGTTAAAGATGCAAATAAAAAAGGAAAATGCCCTTCAACAAGCATTTATAGTCGATAGAAAAATAATGCTTAATTTCGAGCACCCACAAATTGCTATCAAAAATAAAAAAAGATAGTGCACTAGCAGATTCCGTGCCGATACCACTAAGGAATTAAGAATGAAGATTTTCATCCACCAAATCAAGTCAAAAGCTAAGTCTATGGGACTTGAGAAGCAATTCTAGCCTTCAAGCGCCGATCTAATCCTAAGATGTTGACATATTAGTTTAGAACTGATCACTTTAAAAGCCATTTTATTTCACTTTCCAAATTTCATTTAATAAATCATAAGGGAAAAACAAAAGAATCACATCCATATAATATAAAGGCAAAAAAAGTTAGTCGTGATGGCGAGACTTTTAACTCTCGGATTAATTCTCCGTCTCCCCTTCTGGCTCGGAAAAAAACCCGCATAGTCAACAAGAACAAAAATACGAGATATAATCAAGAATGAGCATCATATAAATTTATAATTAGAAAGGATTTCTAATAAATACTTATTGATAACTCTAAATAATAATTCACATAGTGAAAGAACTGACTGTAATGAAGTTTTGATGATCTTATTTTATTTAAAATACTTTTATACTTAGAAACTAAAAACTGAGAGTTATTTAAAGCATAATATAACAATGCTGATACCAAAAAAAAAAAAAAAATAATAATAAAAAATGCATTCCCAAAGTAGCAAGCATAACAAAAAAATGCTGGTTCAATCAACATGCTTATAAAATAATAGTTTGAACTTTATCTAACTGATAAAAAAAAAAAGTTTTTTTTTACAACTTAATCATCAAAACTATCTGTGATGGAGTAATATCTTTTCTATATCATAGAGTGGGGGGATCGATAGTTTTAATTACTAGTAAAAATACAAAATATTATTTATCTATTTATTACCCAATAAAGTTTTAAGATGAGAAGGAGTTGATCTGGGGGGTGCGGTCAAATAAATACTAAATTATAGAAATAGTACCTCTACATCTCTACATCATTAATAAAAGTTTTCATACAATAATGATAAATATAATAAATCATTATGGACACGTAAGTACACTCGCATGCAAGATTATATAAAAATATATAAATATGAACTCAAATTTCCTTCCGACCATAGTTTAAAAATAACCTCCGAAAACCAAAAGGTATTATACGCTCTAGTAAAGTACATGTTTTACATTTGATGAATGCCGGCAGAGGTAATGTAGGAATAAATTCTAGTCCTCTCCACCCCCTCCCGACTGGTTCGTACAGCACATGTAACGATTAAAACTGAAATTATGCCACACACAAGGCCTCGTCGTTCAACTCTCAACTTTATACTCTACCATGGAATTTGTAATCCATTTTTAAATGAGGAGAAAAATGAATGTAGAGGGAAGGATTTAATTTCGACATTATCTTCCCCTCTTGGTACTAGCCTAGGGCCTTTATGAGGGAGTAAATTATGGGAAATAAGCGGTTATGACAGTTACATTATACCAAAGGGCCGGTTGCTTTTCCATTTAGTACTTAATATATGCCCTCTGAGGCAGCATCAACTGCCCCCTGGGACTCTCCTGCAAAAATATCCCTGTAAAACATTAAATCTTGTAATTATCATTCTTTTTCCTTTCTTCCTACTGTGTGAGAGTGAAAAAAAAAGAGAGAGAGAGAGAATGCATAATGAAAAAGTAGCTTGATCTCCATAATTATTCCGGGTGAAATTTCGTGATTAGGCATCTCTGAAAAATGAGAACTACTATGAAGGAAGGTTATCGCAGTATAGAGCAGATGTCAGATACCACTCGATAAATAGATATCTTTTCCAACTGTCAGTAACGATTGATTTTGATGAATGAAGTCTTAAAAAAAGAGGGAAAAAAAGTATTTAAACGAAGTGACGAATCTTACTTCAAAACCTAAAATCCTACTACACTGAATGAAAAAATTAACTTGTTTCAAAACAGATTTTGGATTATTATTTTCAATAATGAACCACTGTGATCGTTCAAAAAATACAAAAATTTACTCCCCCTCAAAATTTGAGGTTTTACGTTTCACGATACGTCGAATTCGAAAATCGAATAAAAACGTTTTTGTCCGTTCTCCGTATGCCGTACACGCTGCATTTCTCCGAGACTAAGGGACCCATTTTTCTCAAATTTGGAATCAAAGTCAGAGGTCACCTGAGGATGATCCTCCTAACTCGACATTACTATCCGCTCTTTCCTTACAAGATGGCCGCCGAAAAAGCTGTGTTGGTATAGACTGTTGCGCCTCAACGAATGTACCAATTTCAATGAAACCTGTCTAAAGTCTACTCCTCGACTACCTTCAAATTTATCTATATAACATACTTAAATGAAAAGAAGCTGGAAGAAAAGTAACGATGGGTGGTAAAATTAGACTTTCAAATAACCCAAGAAGTATACACTTTTTGGTTATGTGATGGTTATTTAAAAGTTTGCTATTTTTAATGAGAAAAAAAAAGTTGAAATCCGACAATTTGGAGCGAAGATATGGTGTTCTAAATATGTAATTTTAAATGTAAATATGTAATTTTAATTCTAAATTACTGTAATTTTTGGCAATTGGTTCCATATTACAAAGTCAAGTAAATATAAAGGAATCGCTGAAGATGGAAAAATTATCCCGAAACGTCAGATGTGATTAAAAAAGATTAAAAATAAAAGCGGAAGTTTAATTGCCTTAACATTAAAAATAGTAGTAGGTTACGAAGAGATAAAGCTATTTAGAAGTTTAAGGCGGATGTTAATATTTTGATAAAAAGTAGTCTGTACCACAGCCTATATTATATTGCTTGATTTTTTGAAGGTCATACATAAACTGCAGCAATGTAGTCTATTTTTTAAAGCAAATTATCAATGAAAAATTAGAGAATTATATAGAGAAATGTTAGGAATCCCATTTTGTTTATTTTCTTAATGCTACATGAAAAGTAATAATAATTTCGATATTAAATTGTTTGAAAATAAAACCATTGTGTAATTATTTGTAGCGTTTTTTTTCAAAAGTCGACAGATTGAGATGGGATAAATTATCTTTTGAATATTTTGACGCGGACATCATGACTCACCAACATATCCAGGATTTAATTTTATATATATATATATATATATATATATATATATATATATATATATATATATATATATATATATAGATAGATAGATGGATAGATAGATAGATAATTACTTTAAAATAAAAATAAAGCAACTATATGAAATGGTATATAAGTGATTTTTGAATTCCTATTAAATGTAATTAAACGAACAGTAATACTTTTAGAAATATTTTTTCATAAGACATGCTTATATTTTACCAATTTGGGAGAGGACTAAAACCGAGTCCCCCACCCCTGTAGATCTGCCTGTGTCATGATCCAGAGTATACTTCTAGTTTTAATAGTTTTTCCACTATTTTAGTCTATTTATAACCGCCACCCTGGACCATCTCCTTACTCAATAATATACACAACGGTGAACTATTAAGTATTCAATATACTAACAAATAATATAAATTCTGCGTTTTAACGTTTTAAACTCCTAAAATGTTCCGTTTTGAGATTACATACTAAGCGACAATGAATCTGGATGCCATAGTTGCCATGGATCCATATATCATAAAAACTAAAATATCAACTGTATGTTATTTCTCAATGGGTTTTTATCAATACACCACGCCATCATCAATTCTTCATCGATGTAAGAAAATAAATAAATGTTTTAATCAGCAAAACCTAATATAATAAGTAGACTAGACATAATCCAGAAAATATAAATCAAGAGCGAAAAGATAAATTCGTTTCTATAGAAGTAAGACACAATTGCCATATTAAAACAACAGTTTTTTCTACTCATTTGTAAAAGATGGAAAAAAAAATGTGATAAATGAAGCTGTTTCCACAGTGACGAATTATTACTTTTCTGAATGCAGACGTCATCATAAAATTGACAACATTCAAAAAATAAAAATAATGAAGGAACAAAACCACAGAGAAGCACTCCGCTATTGCTACGTCATCAGACTAAGAACACAAATGGCCGAAGGAACAAAATAAGCAAGTGACGCATACTATGACGCCATAGCTAAACTTGTATTTATGACGGGAAAACACTGCTATAACAACCATAGCTAATTCTAAATAAACTATGATAGTTTCGAAATGAAATACCAATCACAGATTTCAAGAGAGAGGCGATTTAATAAGTTTGAAAATACACAAGATATAATATTATAACATAATGTCCGTTATACATTATACATGACTAATACACAATATTAGTCCGGGGTACAGACCCCTTTTTATGAAATTATTAACATTCGGCTGAAACTTCATAAATAGCTTCATCTCATCGTAACCTACAAATATTTTATTTACGAAAACTCTCGGAATTGGGGCGTTTTCAATCTGCTGATCGGCAAACTTTGTCTTTTTAATTAGATAATAAAACTAGTAAACACTCATTTCCTTTCCACTCTAATCGTAAGATAACTTGAGCAGTAAGTCGAGAAAAAAGGCGTCCTTCAAACAATCCAATGGTTAAAAAGAAAAATAGGTCATTAAAACATGAGTCGCGGCAAAGGAGAAGAGAAAATACTATTATTTTTTCAAACAATGAAGGACAAAAGATCTTTGTAAAAATTTTGACCATATTCTCTTTATCTTAGGCAAGTGAACATCTCCTGGTCAAACTATGAAGCTATGGGTTAATTATTTTTCAGAATTTTCATTGCATTAGTGTCTATGCAAAAAAATGTAATAATAATAAATAAAAATAACTGATAGTGCTACGAATAATAATTTAAAAAAAAAACCACAATTGTACAAAAAAAAAATAAACAGAAACTAACATCTACATAACCAAGCGATAAAACAAAACAAATCATTCTAAATACTCCAAGCAGAGGCAAGCAATAACACCAAACAAACCGCAAAAGCTTTTCAACAGACAGAAACTCCCACCAGACCGATAAAAAGTATTCCCTAACGGCTACAAACAGAAATAAAAAAAAAAGTTAAATTAAATTAAACTGAGGGCAAAGAGATAAGAAGCGCTCTTGTTCTCTCAGCTTGTTTTAATTATATGTTTTAAAATTATTAAAACATAAGGGGAAAAGAATTTAACACATGGGTGAATAGAAGCGAGAAGAACAAGGCTGTAGCTAATTCTTGATTAGATATTACATCTTTTTATCCTACAACAATCAAAATTTAAAATAAGGGGAAAAAAATTCAGTATTCGGTTTTCAACTCAAATAAACGTTTCGTAGAATCATCGGAGATTAGTACATTATTTATTGTAAGCCCACTTTGCACATTCGATGTTATTGAATTAATAACATTGAAGCAATATTATCGTGTACATATTATGAGTAAATGTGGTTTACATATTACTAATGTCAAGCTAATTGTTACAATATATCCCTCAGATGGTCAATATATTGAATATATCGACCGTGTACAGACCCTTTAATAGAGAGGGTAATTTTACAAATCGGGCAGTTTATTTTATAGACCATAGCGCCAAAATACGATTTTCGTAAAAATTTTAGACAGATTTCTTTTTAAACCGGTAATCCTCTTCTTTCTAGGATAAGTTATTATAGTTAGCACATAACCCAAAAAGTATACCATACTATGGGGAATACTATATAAAAAATTTTAAAAAAACTCGAAAAATACATGCAAACTCCTCAAACAATGGCAATATTTGACAAAGCACACAATTTGACAAAAAATATTAAAAAGAGTGGGCTCACCAGATGATTAAGTAAACAGTAACAAGCAACGATTCTTTGAGAAAAAAAAAATGAATGTTTATACAACAGGCTATTCTAAAACATTCTCAGGACGAGGTCTAATAAATATCAAATAAATAAATAAAAGATATTCTAGTGTATATAAATCTACTTCTTCGTCAGAACCAAGATGTAAACTTGACTAAAACTATTTGTTGATCGATAGACAACACAAATAACTTTCATCCGGATTAGATTGTTGTTATTAATATTATCTTTTTAATAAAATATATACGATTAAGAACAAAAGTAATTGTAAAGGCACATCAAATTTTACATTTTTTCCAATAAATAAATAATGGAGGACCTAAAAATCTGTATTAAATATTCTTCAATTATAATTACAAGATGTTACTAGATTGATAAATTCAATTTTTATTAGTAGTTATTTGATGAGAAATGTTATCAAAATATATCTGATGAACAAGCCATCACTCCTTATCGACGAATATCACAATATCTAAACGAAACAGCGTGATAACATTGCCAGGTGTTGGTTGGACCAGATGCCAGATAGCACAAATGTATACTTTGATTTATAAACGAAATCAATTTATGAAAATCAGAATATTTTTTTGAAGCCAAAAAAACTTCTTTAGGCGCATTTTGAACTTTTTTTTTTCAAGTGAATTATATTGAGCCATCAAATTTTCGATGTGTAACGCTCGAACAAAGTCGACTAAGTGTTTTTGCACATGGATTAAAATATCTCAAAAACTAAAAATCGGACCTAATATTGTTAGGGAGGTAAATTTTTATCATTCCATCCTCTTTGTAATGACCTATTATTCAAAATTGTATCTCCACGCGATGCCATGTTAGAGAGGCGAAAAGGAAAAAAATGGTATGAGCATTTCATCCTCTTAATAATGAACTATTTTTTATAATTTATATTTCATATTATTAATCTCGTCTTGTTGATGTTTTCACTCCTATTGTGAGGTGTAAAGAACACAGTTAGTTTTTTGTTTCTTTCTAAGTATCTTTTTATTAAAAAATATCTGATTTAAATATTAGATATGACTTACTCGGGATAAGTAAAAAATGAACACTAAAGAAAAGAATTATATTATTTAATTTATATTATAATAAATCATTTTTAATTTTAAGAAAATAAGTGAAAACCAGAGAGCTCCGACAATTTAACTAAGGTTGTTCTTCTCCACTTTATTATGTTCGTCAAGAAAATAGATGAAGAAATATAATTGTTATATTTAATCAACAACAGAAATAAAACAGATATCTTTAATCTGTTAATTAATTTAATATTAATCATATATTGATTAATTATAAATAATCATACAAAAATAAGGTTGTATATCAGGAATACAATTGTTTCATAAATTCTTAAATAGACCATTTGAATACGCTTTCTTTTAAAATCGTTGGGACAGCAAAACGTTGTGGAACATTTTACAACTTGTTTCCGAATTCGATTCATCAGAATGAAGGGGAGGGGAAGAAACACGTTACGACCCCAAAGATATTTCCCTACAATAAACTCGCATACACATTTTTAACCCTCTAACTAAATTTAGAGGGGTGTGTGAAACTTTCAAGAACTGGATAATATCGAAAAATCATTTGGTCATGAATTGAGTTAATTTCCATTTCTATGGTATTGTTCTTACTATACATAACTCGTGTGTACATATCGAAGTCCAACTTTTGTTTGCTGTCAAACTTTCTACTACTCGAAAGAGTAGTATGTGTTTGTACTCAAGATATAAATGCTTGTGTATACCCACAAATATATATAAACGTGTGTTCATCTACATCTAGGAGGGAGGGAGAAGGGGGAGAGGGAGTGAATTCTGATGACTTTTTTTTAATAATATGTTTCAATATTAAGTCTTTTATTTGCGAGGCAAAAACGACAACATTTTAATAATCTGTCCATTAGTTCTAACTATCAGAGGGAAACTATAAAAATCAAAATTAAAAATAATTATAAGGACAAAGAGAGCTAACGTTCTGTCCCCTTACTTCCTTTCAAAAATATTAATTTTAAACACATTAAATGATTTTTTTTTTTGTTTTAAGTCATGGGTTAAATCATAATATGTATTAATTTATTGTCATGTCAACCATGGATCACCCTCCTATATCATACCCGGTCTCTATAAAGTGGGTACTCTTAATTAATAATTCATTACTTAGTAGGGAGTGTGGCAGCTGAGTGGTAGAGCGCTGAGCTTTCTAAGCTCAAGGTCTCAGGTTAGAACCCCGGCTCATGGCGGAAAACTTATTTATTCTGTTTCATTGGCCGTGGATCGACCCTGGGATCAGGAGACCCTCCTGGGGCACACCCAGCCTCTATATGTACCTTTAATTAAATAATTAGTTAAGGGAAAAACCTAGCGGTTGTGCGAGATTTATGTCAAATCACCCTGTATAACAGTTGATCAATAAACCGTACTTTCTCTCAATAGTACTGGCCCCAAGACCCTTTATGGATTGTAATAGTACATATTTTTTTTTTTTTTTTTTGGAGGGGAGGAGGGTTTTAATTGATTACTTGAAATTCGATAATTATAATTTATAATAAATTTGACTTTGGAGTACAAAATTTATAACATAAACAGAGTAAGTAATTAATCCAGCCGTTAAACATTGAATCTTCAACCAGTTGGTATATAGGGGTAATAAGATACTTCAAACGACTGCGTTCCGACTGTTTGACCGCCATCGTAATAACTACCAGGCCAGCTTTAATTAAACTTACACAATACTGCACCAATGGCCGAATCAATTTAATATATGCCCCTGCTTCGATCACTATCCATGCTAGCATTATCCTCTATATACCGAAATAGCTACCAGGAATTAGTCGAGAAAATATAATTTCAGTCCCACTAACCGACACAAGTTTAACTCAAAAGCAAAACCAAAATTACGAGAATAGGCAGATATTGCAACGGCCGACGCTAAATGGATAGAGAAAAAAAAAATAACTTGAGTAATCGACAAAGGATAGGAGCTATACATAAAAGAAGACACGGTCGGAGGCGAATCAGGTTGTGGCCAAATCGTCCATGCTAGAGATGAACCACAAAGGAAGGAACAAGGATGTGAAGGAGATGAAAAAAAGATCAAGAAAGAGAAGAAAGAGGAAGGTACAGTGCTTTGGACTCCCTTCTATAGCCCCTTTAGTTCGGCCAAATCTCAAATAGACCATGAATTCGCAAGGAGCCATCCGCCCGTTTCTGTCTTCATTATGCCACTTCCTTGACGCTTTTACTAGTTATGACAACCCTGATTAGTCCTGTCTATACGACTTGGAGTATATCTTCATCCTAAATCATTAATTAATTTATCGAGCAAAGAGACAGATTTTCTACATTGAAATTTTGTTTTACAATAGAATATCATTCATTTTTATTAATATGACACCCAATAACAAAAATTAATTCAGCGAAAATTCGCTTAAAATGTCCACATACATATTGTGGTAACAGTATTATTATACCGGGGTACTATTTATTTTTATATTACCAACAATCTATTATTTTACGTGTGCATGTACTTCGTATGAGAATATAAAAACGCATATCAAGGATAACCGCACTTTATTCACAGTCTACGAAAAACGTATTCTAACGTGTCTCCACTCTTCACTTAGGTGTAAATATAATTTTCAATAATAATAATTTTATCGGACGAATCGTTTGATTCGAATCGATCGTTTGATACGAATGGGTTAAAAAAAATAATTAAAATACAGGGTGTCCCGTAAGCAGAAGGAAACGTTTATAGGGGTGATTGCAGAAGTCAAGACCTAAAAAAAAAGTTTATTTAAACAATGGCCCGATTCTCAGCATAAAAGTAGGAAATTCAAGATTTGTGATTTTTTAAGTGAATCACGTTTTTGTTGAATAGAAAGCGGTAACTATAAAAATATTTAATTGAAGCAATTAACAATTGCTCCACAGTAAACTAGATAAAATTTGCTTTAAAGGAAAGTAGAATTTGTCCTAGCTAAAACTATTTAAAGAGGGCTTTTGAACGGCTAAACTGAGCTAAATTCGTTTTATGAATAAAAAATCATAAATTTTTTACGATTTATTTTTTATTCGCCCTAAAATTGTACTACAGATACCCAATTATAGCAAAAATTCCTCGTTTAATGAGCTTTAAGTACACATTAATCAAATTGAGGTTTATTGGGGAAAAACTTGAGATTCACCTCAAGTTGCGTAAAAAAATTATCTGATTTCATATCGTGTCACTTAAAACTACCAGTGTTATCAGCAAAAATAACTACAATTAATTATCGAGTTTTTGATTAATCCAGAGTCGACCTTATAAATACTGTTGTTTAGATTATAATTACACCCAGACAGAGATGAGGAAAAGTATAAATAAGCCAGGACATTACGAATCACCTAGGGAGTCGCAAATCGTAGAAGCAAGGCACCCCTTTGGCAAGCACTGTATAATTTTATTATTTAAATGGTTGCTACGAGGTTGTTTAGGCAACCTATCAAAGTTAATAACCTGCTTAACCCATCCGCACACAGCAAACCTCTTCAAAGGGGATCGACCAGCCAGGAGGCAACCATTCCTCTCTAACTACTTCGTCAATTAGTTGCTTTGAGTCTTGCTCCTCCATTACTATTCCGTCATCTTACATCCAATTCGGTAGTACGCATGGTGCCAAGCACTTGCGATATGTGTTCATTGCTTTGGATAATACAATTTTACCAGGTTTGCTGAATATCACAACACAAGTTGGAACCAAGGTAGTTCATTCAATTATAGAAAGGTATTTATTTATTTATGATATTAGTTCTCACACTGTTTCGGCTGAAACTTTACCTTCCGCATGCTGCGGAAAACAAACATCCCAGGCAGTCGTTAACTTACCTGCCTATTATAAACGTTCTTAAACTTATATAATTAAATAGAACATATTCAATGCAGAATAGTTGAGTCAATTTTGATTCGGAATACGTCAATCACAGAGATATGTGATTTAGATATGCAATCCTTAAGAATTTAAAAAAATAAATAATTAATATGTGTAGCAAATATCTAACATGAAAAACAAAACAAAAATAATGGTTAGATCTTAATCCCAAAACAAAATCAGATACCAGAAATGAAAAAAAAAAATGTTCATTCAAATATTGCCTTACTGTTGTTGAACGTTAACTTCTTTTACAGAGATTGTAGTTCAAACAACGGATATCATAACAACATATACAAATCATGATTTAATTAGATATAAAAATACACAGACAAATGGTTTAAAGTAAAATAAGTAAATTGTTAAATGGTGTTTCATGCTAGGAACTAAGTAACACACTTGTGATATCTTTTCAATAAGATCTATATAAATCCAACTAAATATAGCTCTTTCGAACTCTACACACAAAAACTACATTGTCAAGCAGAAATGTTTACCTACCAAATACATGCAATTGAGAATACTCAGGCTAAGTGCTTGAATGACATGAGCAATTACTCAAAATTTATAAATTCACAACCCAGATCGGCAGTCGCTGTGTTTCTATATGCTCTGCAATCGCGGAACACATTCTTGTTTTGGTGCAGTGTGGAAAAAAGCTGTGCATAGACTACGTGAGACGCAGCGAGACGGTTGTGCGGACATGCATGCCAACGCCTACAAGAAGCTACGCGGGTGGTGAAGAAGCCGGCTTACCATGTCAAACTGGTGGAGGTGGTGAGCCTGGTGTAGCTTGAGCTCCTCTTCGTGGAAGGGCTGAGCAGAGAGAACGGGGGCTTGGACGATCTGGTACTGCGGCAGCTGAGGGGCACAGGAAGGGCAGAAGCAATGGGGGCAGGGCAGGGGGAGTGCAGTCCAAGGCTGGTAATACGCAATCTTGACCGAGTTAGTAGCCAATTTAGGGCGAATCCCGACTTAGTCTCCAATATCTTTGGCTTAGGGTTCCGTGCGAGCCGAGTATTGAGGTGGGAAACCTTTTTTTACAAATCTAAATTTTTTTGGTTTGTTTATTTTTATCAAGAAATAGATTTTTTTTTTTATTTATTTATTAAAAAGTTAAAGTTTTTTGTTTATAGATTATACGTTACAGTTATATTAGAGTGTTAAGTAAATAGAGCTTTATGATAGATTCAGTCTAAAGAGTGCCTTGAAAGTGAGCTAAATGATTGTCAAGAGTTGTGTTCACTTCCGAAATAGAATTATCGAGTAGAGTAGAAAAGAGTGATTGTCTTAAGAATAATAGAGATCACAGAGTAGTGTCTTAAGATTAAAAAGATACACGGTGAGATAGAATTGACAGACAAGAGACGCTCTAGATAGATAAGAAAGACATACTAGTGATTGTCGAAAAAGCCTTGCTCTCGTCAAGAAGGGAGAGTGAGCGGACGACACCGCCTGGGGAGACCTACTGCGAGCAGAGCCTACCCCCACCGCCGCCGCGGCTCCGCGCATGCGCCCTCTCCCCTTCCTCTCCGCGCACCTACCCCTCTCTATATATATTATACCTCCCTCTATTGTTTTCCTTATATTTTTCTTACCTTGTCCACCCGACAATACTGTCCAACTGATAACTCCATACAAACCTAATCACCTCCAAGGTGCAAATAAATACACATTTCAAACGTACAAGTATAGCTTTAATTGATCTTTAAATAGCTAACAGCGATATATCTACGATGATGTGTAGTCAGAATTTTTAATGTGATCTATTTTTCATAATAGTGCGGTAGCTTAAAGAGTAAGGTACAGTGCTCCTGCGCTGTAGGGTTCGAGTCCAACAGTGCTAGGTAATTATTTATTATTTTATTCCCATTCAGCTATAAAATTAAACACCAGACGATCGAACATGATTGGTCACCTACTATCACGACCACTTATCATGAAATAGTAATTCTTTACAAACTACTCGACTCTGGGAATGTCGGGTGTAACATTGTCACAGAAACATTGCATGAAATAAAAGTAAAGAAATTTTAAGTGAAGTTATATATCTTTTTAAATAATTATATAAGTCAAATCGAACCAGCTAGTTTTGAAATATTGTCAAGCATAAGAAATTAAATTTTGATTGAGATAGTGCGGTAGCTTAGAGAGTAAGGTACAGTGCCCCTGAACTGTAGGTACGGGTTCGAGTACAACAGTGCTAGGTAATTATTTATTATTTTATTCCCATTCAGCTTCTATAAAATTAAAAACCAGGCGATCGAACATGATTTGTCGAATCTCCTACTATCACGACCACTCATCATGAAATAGCAATTCTTTACAAAGTACCCTACTCTGAGAATGTCGGATGTGTTCGAACATTGCCACAAAAGCATTAGCAGAAATAAAAGTAACGAAAGTTTAAGAATTTCTAATATTTTTAAACAACGATTTTAGTCAAATCGACCAGCTAGTTTTGCAATATTGTCGATCATAAGAAATTTCGATTCAGTAGTTCAGTGTCTTCCACACATGAACGAAACTCAAGATTCTTCTTATTATAGATTAATTTACTTATTGTATACTTAAACAAATGGAAGAGGCTTTTATAAGTTGAAATCCACAGATGTATGAGAGAGTGTGTGTTCGCGAGGAGCTAGAATGAGTAGTAGAAGGCACTTCCACAGACTACTTTCCACCACTTGATTAACAACATAACAATATTTTGCTTCCTCGCCACCAAATGTAGGGTTGAATGCCTTCTGTTTATGCAAGAATTAAAAAACATTTTTATCTTCAGGATCAATCAAAAAGGTGCAGTCACGTTTTTGAAAGAAAGGAACAATTTTCGTTCGGTGTCTGGCTACTTGTCTCTGTTTGGCCTCCAATTTAAAATTTCGACATTACATCACAATAAAAAGAGAGCTCACATTGAATCATAGTTTTCACTCAAATTGAGGCTAGAGCAGTTAAAACCAATTTAGAGAGTATTGAAGCTCTATATCTTACTCTAGTCGAATCAATGTTATGGCATAACAGCTATTGCAATTGATTTGAAGACATTTTCTGGGATCGCGAGAGTTGATATCTAGTCCAATAGAGATTTTATAAAATTCCTTCGACTTCTCCATTTTGATTTCATTCTTAAAAGGCTAATCATAGACCTTGAATTTTAGGAAATTATCTACATAAACAATAGAATTTGTGATGGAGCTATACTGCTGACCCTACTTGGCAGACGTTTTTTTATTCTAAAAGTCCATACTTTGTATATGACCCATATAAGGTAATAGCTAAAAACGTGGATTTAGATGATACAGGAAACCTAATTTCAAAGACAGACTCGTGAACTGGAAGTCGGGTGGATCCCTAAGGACAGCTCAAAAGACCCTTCCCCTTTACGTGGAAGACAAAGAGGTAATAAACTAAAACATATTACCGAAGAAACTTCTAGATTCGCTACAATAAATTGTAAACATACATTTGAAATGGACATAAAATAGACTATATGAATCATGGTATGAATAATTTTATCATGAAGGCTCCCACGGCCCCTGTGGAAAACTTAGAACCCAGAACAAAACTTATATAACTGTTTGGAAGATTAAAGAATATTATCTATAATGCGTCAAGTTGAAGTAAGAACATTTTTAATTAGTTTATTGATATTAAAAAAAAAAATACTGGATCTAGTGTTGTTATGGATTTTTTTTAAATGATACAATACCATTACATGAAGCGAGAAACGACCACAGCCGTTTTGCACAACGACGAGCCATCACGAGGGTTTATCACAGCTTATAAGCAATCATCGACGAATAGGCAAAGCTAACGGAAGCAATGATGCAGATATGTGTGCACACTTTAGCCCTGGATTAGTGGCTCCGAGATAGGCTAGATCAATACCTGATTGTGGCGTAGGTATCAAGTGAAAACTAAATCCACTAGCTGACAAAGAGGAATACCTGACAAGTCTTTGCATATTATCTGCCTTTCATGTTCGAATCCAACCTGTTAATACAGCAGCGGTCTTTGACGACAAAAGCCGTCATTTTCCCTTAGAATACGTTCCGCGAGCTAGTTCGATCAATGATACTTTGAATAGCAATTCTATTTACATTCAATACAAGTTAGTTTAAATTACTTTTTTTTCCTTCTTTTTGGAAGTGGAAGCTTTAATGAATAATATTATCACATATAACCGCAACAGATATCAGGTCCCCGAGTTTCAATTGCAATCTTAACGAATTACATTTGCGTAATCATTTAGAAAATAAAACTAAAAGAAATAAAAATACCTGATCTACTGAATATAACATGTTATACTTTTAGAGTTATACGCCTTAAATAAAATTTCTTTTTTTCTGATTTGTACGGGGAGACAATCATTCAAAAAAAAAAATTGAAGGGCTTTCAGTAAAACAGCTAAAGCAAGTTTGATGAAAATCGCTTAAGTCGTTTTAGCACTACACTTTATAGAAAACACACAGAGTTCCCAATTTAGTACACGTCGGAGATCGAAACCCTACAATATATGATTATTGTATATTGCATTTTGCATATTGCATTGTATATTGTATATTGCAAAAAAAATATATGATTTATAACTAACATCAGAATACTTATTAAAAAAAATCACCTTTCATACAATAAGAATATTTATTTAACATTAAATTGACACCAATGAAAATGGGGGTTACACAAGGCGATATCATTTTATAATCATAATTTAGATCAAAACGTCTCCTAGTTCAGTGCTAGTCAATAATAAGCATTAAAAAGTTTATTTTAGCCTTATTTTATAGCTAGAATTTAATTGACTATTTGATAAAATCCATATTTATTGAGTCATAAAGCTACAAGCCAAAAGGCTATTTCCCAATGATTGGCGGTCACATAAATATATATAAATAAACAAATTAATGTACTGCACTATTTAACTTTTAAAAATAAACATTCATAACATATTATTAATTAATTAAATGTTTTTTTTTTTGCAACATAATAAAAATTATCAGAAACGAAGCCAACTGTTGGGTTCATTACTACTTAGGGAAAGTTCATTTTCTCACGTTAATGAACGCAAGATTTCTTCCCTAAATTGATTATTTAATTAAGGGTACCCACTTAATAGAGGCTGGGTGTGCCACAGGAGGGTCTCCCGACCTTAGGGTCGCCCCACGGCCAATGAAACAGAATAAATAATTCTTCTGCCAGAAGCCAGGATTCGAACCTGGGATCGTGAGTATTTGAAGCTCACAAGAACATGGCACCAAAAAAATGTGATGGGCCGCTAGAAATAAATAACTTACTCCTCTTCCTACAATCAAATGATTTTTATTATATCTTATTTGCGAAGAAAAAACATTCATTTTGTTTATTCATATTATGCCAGCAGTGAAATAAAGATTGCGTTATTTTAGTTTGGGAACTTTTAATTTATATTTGTTTATTAACCAGTATGCAAACAGCTTGATGAACAGGTGAACTATTAATGAAATATGATAAATGTGAAAATTAGTCTAAAACAAATTAGAAAAAAAACTAGAAGCGATAAATCAAAGATAATTTATAAAAATTTTATTTAACAATCTACCTAAAAGTAACAAGTGAGATCGTTTTTGTGAGTGCCGCTTCAGTTCCCAGACAGTCTCCCATGTTTTTGTGGGTAGAATATTCTTTATAATTCAAATGTTCAATATAATAAAACAATGACATCAGGATGGTTTGTTTTTACGTCATTACGCAATTATGTTTATTTACTTTAAGGGAATTTCGGACGTTTTTAGCGACAAAGATTATTCCATAAAGAAAAGATTCAAATATGTTCATAAAAGTTTTAAAAATGTCAGAGCAGCAGAAAAGTGTTTTGTTTACAAGATGTTTATATATAAGATGTTTGTAAATTAACTGATCTAAGCAATCGAGGAAAAAGGCTAAGATCCGACTTAAATAAAATAAACTTGTGGTCTATACAACAAAATTATTGAAGAAATATACACATAATAAAAAAAAACCAAACTACTCAACTCGCTTAATATATACAAAGTTTAATTTTTTTTTCTTAACTGTTTTGGTTAATTAGAACTATGAACAAATGCAACTGTATTATCTGATACCAACATTTTTACACTAACATAATTAAAACAAAACGCACCTTTTCCTAAGACCCATTTACAAAGCCAGTTGGGATTATCAGGGAAATACATTATAAAGTTGAGCCTCGATCAAATACCATGTTATCAACATGACAGTATCGTACATGCGCTATCTGCAATGTGAATGCATTTGAAGAGCCATTTTGCCGTATTTCTAAATATTTGAGCGAGCAATAATTTAAAAAGGCAAACATAGGACTTAAATAATACAAATATGTCATCTATATATGACAAAATTATTGAAGGAAATTATACATCATAAAATTTTCGTATACCGACTAACTATTTATACGTTTAAAATAGTTTTATTAAACTAATAAAAGTTCCATATTTTATTAAAACATTCGACTTCATACTTTAATTTAATTTTCTTATTATTTATAAATCGACTTTTTATTTATTGCACAAAATACATATTTGTGAATTTCGATATTATTTGTCGATAAAAATAATTAGTAAAAACATTAAAATGACACAAACCCTTTTATAGATCAAATACAGTCACAACAAGAGCACAATGTTTTTATTTCACAAATTGTAAATTCATCAAAGTTGTGAGCGATTTTAAGGTTAATAAATTTGATTTGATGACTTTTTACCAAAAAGAAACGAAATACTTTATGGCTTTGAGCAATGGAGATCTTGAATTGGCATAAGAATTCATTTTTGGTTTATTTGCTCAGACGAAATAGGATTCCTTTTTTTTTTTTTTTGAAATTGATTGAATACTGCACTAACGAAATATACATTCAGTAACAATCAACAATTGATTGATAAATTAATATCCAGATCAATCGTTGGAAAAAATGTATTTTCATTGAAGTTCCAATAAAAATACCACTGTCGTAAATCCCAACAGTGAAACAAAAATTATTATTATTATTTTATAACTGGCAACAATTGAAGAGAAATTCAGTTTTTTCGGTTTTAAAATTTTGTTGAGCTCAAAATAAATTTTATTTGTACAAAAACATGCAGAAAACCTATTTCCCTTTGAACAGTTTGGAAAAAAACACAAACACTTGATTTAACAAAGTACGAAACAGCAGATCTTTTAAAATTTGATTAGTATTACATATTAGCATGCCTTCTGTCCAAGTTGCGTTTTAAAATTCAACTGCGTTGATGTATCGTAAAACTATTCTATATTCAGAAAGATATGAAAGACCATGAATGCAATATTTCAAGTCACTTCCGACATCCGGAACTTTTCCATGATAAGAAAGACAGAGTGAAATCGTCCCGGTCCAGAAAAGAAACCGAACCATCCGAGGGCTTACCTGGCGCTCACCATCCAATTCTGATCCTCGACTGAGAGGAGACAGAGATTATGTTAATAACACCTTAACATATGGTGGAAAAACTCAACAGAGTTAGGTGGAAGCAGGTGGAAACTTAATATCACCGCCTTCATAATCTCCAGGGCCTTGTGTAAACTTTGCCGGGCATTCCTCCAGAGCTCCGGGCGGTATCTTTTATAAACATAATGACATCCCCTCATAAATCTTGCCTCTTCTTTGTGACTTGAAAATTCTTTTATTTATGGAATTCCGGTTAGCTCCCACCCCCCCCCCCCCCGACAAGGGTGGGAAGGGACGAAGCCAGTCAAGACATTTGAGTTAATAACATTTTCAATGTGATAAGTCCAAGTACTTCTTAATTAATTTATATCAGTACCTCTTGTCGCACTGTCGCACAATGGATCCAAAATTCCAATCTGGTTGTTATACTAATAGTTGCTAGAAGGCTATTGTACTCAGTAGGGTACAGGGCCGGCCTTAACCATTCGGCCCTCTCGGGCAATGACGTCATTCCACCTCTCCTCTCCCCAAAAAAGATATTAAATTTATTTCAATATTAAGTTGTATTATATTGTGGAATATTTGAACTTTATTTCATTATTTTTTATTACTATTATTTATTTGATTATTTTTATTCATTCTTTTAATAATTGCTAGTTATTATTCAGTTTTGTATATATTGTATGAATGAACACTCTTAGCCTTAATACTGACACAAAAGTGGCTGATTGTATTATTATTCAATAAAATCTCTAACAAGTGGCGAAAGCTCCTGAAGATAGGTTTCCCGGCTCTAAGGCTGGCGCACTGGTCGAATACACAGCCAAATGACAAAAACAAAACAAATTTCAATAAAAGCAAAAAAATTGGTCCTTTCGTTCAAGAGATTCGGTCGCAAAAAACATACTTGCTTGTAAAGATCTCCATTTGGGTAGAAATTATTAACGTTTATCCTACAGAAAATTATTAGTTCAGTAAACTATTTTTAGGGCAAATTTGTTTTGGTCTAAAAAATACCAACTTGTGACATAAAAAGTGTTCTTAATCTTAGAACACTTGATTAATTAAATCTCGATCTACTAAATAATGTTAAAACCTAACACAATCCTCACCATCAAAGTCTGAGACTACCTTTCCAACGTTTGCTCGTTGCTTCAGCAATAACCATTTTTAATAATAATTTAGAAATATTTACCATAAAAAAACAAAAATTATAACTTCAAAAAAAAATTATATCTCATAAGAATTCATAGGTGTTTACCGAACAAGGTTGATAGTTACCAAAAATGTATTTATATACACCAATAATATTATATATCCAAGCGAAAACTTTACTAGAGATTAGACAAAACTGAACCAAAATTATAGTTAAGACCAATACATAAGAAACCAGACTACGTCTCAGATCAGCACGGAAAAAGAAAATATGAAGTAAATATAGACCAGATTAATAGCAGCACATCTAACATAGAGATTACCCAAAAAATGTATCCAACAACAAAAGGCAGCAAATCCTCCAAAGACAACCTAAAGCACGAAACGGATGGGAAGGGAACAACCTTCTTCTATGTACTGACATATTGTACGGACAGAAAGAATCGAAATTCAAGCTTAGTTCAGGTATTGAACAATGCCAGTGCTATGTTAGACAAAAGTAAATACGAAATAACCACCCTTAACACGAGAAATAAGTTCAAGCTGCGTTCTTTAAATGAAAAATAACAAATATCACAGTTTTGAGTTATTCGCAGATTTGAGGATATTACGAGAAAGTAGTCTGAACTAAGCTGCTTCAGAGCACTACATATTAAAAGGGCCAATTTTCGGAATACTGACCTTTTAACATTCAGCGACCACGGACTCTTGTCATTGTTTGTCCATGAATCTCAACTTTAATGTACTTTACACTCGTATGCATAAGTATAAAGTAATCAGTATGCCTTTCATGACTATATCCACCTCATTATTTCCACAGTTCTAATTTTAGGTTTAATAAATTGTTCTTCTTGTACTTGTTTGAGAAAACAAAATGGGAGGCCATGACTAGGGTCTTAATTTCGCTTTCACTTATATAAATAAATTTAAAAGGATTCGAGAAGAAGACTTTAGGGAAGTTTCATAAAAATCGTTCCATTTGCATAGTCGCTTCAGTCTATAATATAGTCGTTTATCAACCGCCATCTTAGAGATAGGGCGGATGGTAATATCGAGTTCCGAGGATAATCATTGGGTTATTTCTGAGATAGATAGCAAACTTCAAAACTAATCAACCGAAGTAATTTTGGTGAAAGGACACGAAAGGATTTTTTTATTCGTTGTTTTTTTGGATCTTACACATCTTGAAACGTAAAACCTTACATTTTGAGGGAATGAACTTTTTTTTTCCAGGTCGATTACAAAAGGAATAGACATAAATATCATGCCATAAATAATACCTGGTAGAATATCACTCATTACTAGACTTCATTAGTAATTCAATCAGTCGAATTGTGATATATTACAAAATGGAACGTTACAATAGCGGGAACAAGGAAACTTAATATCGATGGTCATTGGTCGTTCCACAGAATAGCAGATTATGCGGAAATGTAATCATTATCCATACGGTGAATGCCTATTTCAAGGGCCATAGTTAATACACTGAGAGAGGGATCCGTGATTGCCAATACCCCATTAGTACGGCTATTGTACCATTTAACGTTAGGCCTATGTACCTCCACCGGTGAACACAGTCTCATCATGTACTAGAGGGCACTTATCGGTAATTAAATCAAAACTGGCATGTCAAGTTGACTTTCTGCCAAATACTTATTCAAATATTCTTATTTCAAGAGATTGGAGGGGCAGGATAAAACGAGAAAAGCCAAAATAATACTAATATTCTTTAACTTTAGGCCCACGCCACAACTTGACTTTCCCAACAATTTTAAACGCCCTCGTAAAAAAATTGATTTTAGCATTACTAATATAATTATTCCACACGATCCCACACAGCTCGAGCTCTTCTCGAATGAAAAGTATACTCATCAACCTCAATATTAACGCATGGGTTCCACCTGAATCCTCCCCAATAACAAAACATACAATTTTTAATATTAAATTTTAATAAATTACTATTGAAAAACAACCCGCTTAGAAAATTGCTTTAGCAACTTAATGTAAGCATGCTTCAAGAAAAAAAAAATTGTTTCTAAAAACAATTTTGTTCGCGTAAAACCCGTTATTTAAAGTTAGCGTTTTAAACCTGAATATTAATTACAAAACTTTAACTAATAAAAAAATGCAGATTTGATCAATAATCTTAAAAAATTTCCGGGGATCACTGTTGCTTGTTCTATCATATCTTAAGTTTTATTGTTTATCTACGGTGTAAGATAGAAAAATTTAGAACTGAATTTGCTACTGCAAGGCAATAAAAAAAATCACTCCAAACCATTCAGCATGTGAAAGGTTCCACTAAGACTGAAAAGAAAGAAGTCTTAGCATTCTAACAGAGACCTTCATAATGAGCCTTATTAATTCAGATTATATGAAGGAAATATTTAACTTTTTATACTTAAGAGTGTATATATATATATATATATATATATATATATATATATATATACTATATATATATATATATATATATTTCTAAGTCTAACTAATAAGTGAGAAAATTATACAAATGAGAATTAAATTTTTAATTGCATATCTGTATAAAAATGATGGATATTTGATTTTTTTTTTATTGTCAAAGATTTGTTTTTAATACATTAATACATTTTCATTTTTTATTTATTTTTATTGTATTGTATATATAGTATGAATGGGTCTTACTCAGTTTTAGTACTCAGTGCCCTTAAATGTGACAAAATGTATTATTTCTCAATAAAAAGATTTTAAAAAAAAATACATTATTACTCCTGCACTGAGAACATAGAAAAACTTTAAAAAATCTCTTTTGTATGTTCTCGCCGTGCAGGAGTAATAATGTATTACAAACAAATCTTTGATAATAAAAAAAAATCAAATATCCTTCATTTTTATACAGATATGCAATTAAAAATTTATCAATGATGCTTCCATATGTTTTCTGATAATTTGATGAAATCGCTATGACCTAATGTGCGAAGGCTCGATTCCGAGGCGTCGCAAGTTCGAATCCGTCCTGTGGGTGATAAACTTTGAGTGATGGACCCACGGAATCTAGACCGTCCCACTCTTGCTAAAGTATCCAATTTATAACAACCCGTTCTTCCTATCACAGCTTGAATTCCTAAGGACTTTATATCCAAATAAACAAACTAACTGGTCATTGGATCTAATTCATCACGCGGCACACAAAATGTAGAAAGGCTACTGCAAAAGAGAGTAAGTAATAAAATTATGATGTAAGCTTAATAAAATAAACATCAGTTCTCAAACGATATTATTTAATTTTTTTATAACTATGTTAGAAATATTAAAAAATAGCCTGTAATATAACTATGATTCAGTCATAATAACCTTTCCGGTATCAGTTATTTATGATTTCTTAAATCGATAAAAAAAAAAATGTTGAAATCTATATTTGAGACGCTAAAGCCCAAATGTGAAAACTAAATACTCGATAGTTTTCCTACTTAATAATGCATGTTTACTTAATACAACTGATACACGTCAAGTTAAAGTTATAAACTGAATCATTTGTTAAGGTAAACAGGTTCATAACCAATTATACCTTAGATACTTGTAATTATATCGATTTTAAATTAAACGAAAAATAGTCGATCTTCCAATACTGGTTAGATAACCTATAAGCAAAAGATGCATACTAATTTACCTTTCAACTATTCTATATTTATCAATAACATAACCTTACGGTTATAGAATTATAATTACAACCAATATTATTTTTATAAGCTTGAAGTTTGAACTCATACGATGCTACATTTCAGTTGCTTAAACCTAGGTAAATTGCATTTAGTATAACCGAGAAAAAAAAAAAAAACATCATTAAATCTTTTAAAACACATGTAAGTGGAAAACGTAAAAATCATGTATAAGTGATTCATGACTGTTACAGGTGTGAGTGAATTTTTATATAGGTTAATAAATATGTAAACATTTGGCTGGAAAATCAGCGAAATCAATTAACACAATCAGTCAAAAAAGTATTTGACATCAAGCAAACTAATTCAAAATAAAATTGACTCACGTAATCGTAATCATCATCGTCATCTTCGCACATCTCCCCATCTTCCCTATCCGACTTGACCACGGTTTCTTCCTCCTTTGGCGCCATCTACTAAACTACAGAGATCACTAAGTACGATCAAAAAAGATAGAAGAGGAGGAATGACAACACGGTAGACGGTACCTAGCAGTCAGCGATAAAAAACAAAAAACATATGATTAACGCTTTACAGATGAATCGCCATTGAGGGAAGAATTGTAACTTCATTCAGGAGAATTATCTTCATGAGAACAACAATACAGTTCTTCAGAGTGTAATTTCGACATATAACTGCAATCCAAACGATGGTTCAATCTAATGTTACATTTTTTTTTTTTTTATTAAAGCTTTATTATAGAAATTCCTTAGTAATCAGACTGAGAATTATTTATATAAAAAAAAGTTACAAATCATTAAATAATGGTTTATTATTATCAAATATTTATACATTAATGTCTAGTGAGCAACAACTACATCCTTACCATTGTTGGGAAACGTTAAATAACAAAATTGTTATTTAAAAAAAATCAAATTATAATTGAAAAAACAGTCTCTATAGGTTCCGTAAATATAACATTTCCGAGTTATAAACATAAAAAAATTGAATTTCCATTAAAACATATTGCAATAATTCATTAAGTGACATGTGATAATTTTAAATTACGAAGAACTATGGTGAATTTTTACTTTGTAAAATAAGAAAATTAAAATTGTTTATGATATATAGAGGAGTGTGTGTCATTTTAGTCTACTTACTATGTTTTTGTTTTTAACAATAAATAAGTTCGGAATTCACTAAAATGTTCTTTTAAGTTCAGCTTTATGAAAAATGTACTGAGCGACATGCAGTAAACCGAATATATACAAAAATTTCTTAATACAGTTACTCTGCACCAAGGAATCAGATGTCATTATTATTTTTTTTTTAATGTAATGGCATTATCTCTCAAATAAGCATGAACATGACAAACGGAAATTGGGGTACTTTTTAAGTAATTCGTAAATGAATCGTAACTTATTTCCAGCATCATTTCGACTAAGTATGCTGTATACGTGTGTATAATTTTATACGACTTCATGGAGAACACTTTGACAAGTTTCATTAAAACTTTTTGTCAAGCAGGCCACATTGAGACCTCCACATGGTCCATGGCTTCTGGTTTGAGATGAAAAAAAAATCTTGTTCTATAAATGATACTTCATGGTTTCTTTTCTTTTAGAAAGCTCATTTCATAGGAGCTTTCTAAGAGGAAAAAAACATGCGATAAATGTTGCAGTAACCTCGTGTGTGAGTAATTTACTAAATTTCATGTTTTTAAATTTTATAATCTCATTAAAGAAATTTCGTCGGTCAGATTCGAACACCCCTGCCTTAAAATATATTTCTTAATTTAAATATATCAGAAAACTAAAATTATTATTAAAAGTATATTTTTTGTAATTCATTTATTGGTGGCATTGTTAACTGTTGGAAAAATATATTACCTAAAATATTCTCTTTAATCTTCGTAAGATGATAGTTTTTATGCAGCTTGTATACCTACTTCTACCAATACCATGAAATGGAAGACGCAGAATATAGGTTGACTATTTATTTACAAGTTATCGTTTCCATTGTGGTTATTTTGTTATTTATATGAGATGTCCAGAGACCTTCATATTTTTTCATAACTTATCATACTGCTACGCTTAATCTTAATAATAATAACTATTTTAAAAAGTTTTCTACAGAATCTACCGCTCATGTTTAAGGAATGGGATATCAACTGCTATCCTATAACTTGCAGCATATGTTGAAACTGTCTCTTGACTCTTCCCCTAACCCTCATTTTTTGGAAAGGGAATGGAATTGGGAAGATGTCAATCCTTCAACCTTCGGCACCCCGCAAACGCCATCTCCAGACGATCTCCTTCAGATTGGAACGAGAATGGAAAAAATTAGCTAAAATTTAGCTCACTGCCAACTAGGATATTTTTAAATTTTTTTTTAAAACTATTTAATCAAGATATTTCCAACTGTATTACAATATAAATACATCCAGTAAATGTGTATACAGGAATATAATCACATGAAAACGGTTGTTGAGAAACTACCCACTGGTAGCACTCTAATAATATGTCTATTATAAGGAGATCACGAGGCCGTCTTATTTTCAGACGCCATGGAGAATTATCAGGAATCGAAGAGGAAGCTAGGTTAGAAACGAGAGGATTCGGATGGTTATTAAGTTCATTATGGATGGATAGGTATCTGGATTGAGCCAAATCGGAAACATGCGGAACAATAACATCTTTATGGGTTATTTAATTTGTGACAAAGTAAGGAGCATTGAGGATTTTACGAAGGATTTGGGATTGTTAAGATTGGACACGAGAGGAATTTCATGGTTTAGTGGAGCCCCATAGCTCAGCTCCGCATGTCCAAATAGGTCTTATTATTAATTATGTATATTAGTCTTTTGTAATTAATTGAAAGTTTAGAGCGTTGGAAAGTGTTGGAGTAAGCGGAAACGTCTAGCAGTTTCTTGTCGTTTCAGTCCTGTATGAGCATTCCAAGCGAGACGTTTGTCCAGGTTGAGTCCTAGATATTAGATTCGCTGAACAGGGATAAGTGGGGTGATATTAAACAATACTGTAGGATAGGAAGTCATATGTTTACGACGAAGGATAAAGATGATTTATTGGGATTTATTGGAATTTATTTTAATCTTCCACTTTTGACACCATTCTTCAAGGTTTGTGATGTGTGATTGAAGAGTTTGGGATGCAATTGATGGATCGTTATCATCGGCATAGAATAAAAATAATTTTTTTTTTTTGGGAAAAAGGGAATAATTTTTTTCAGTTACTTATTGCAAGATGTTTCGTATCCATTTATCATCGACACCTAGCAAATATGAATACAAGTTGAATCGTAGAAATCAATTCAATGGCGGATGTTTGAAACAAGAATTCAGGCTTATCTGGAGTTTCGAACTTATTTCCTCTTATCTTAACATTAGAATGAAGTACTACAAAAAATAATAATAATAAAATAAAGTGTATATATATATATAATCTTTCTATACAAGGCCCTTGGGAAGAAGAGATAGGACCTATTCCGCAGAGAATAGCCCCACCAGTAGCTAACTATTACCTTTATGATGATTGTAGGAGAAGTAACAATATAAAAGCAATCACTGCCCAGCCCCAACGGATAATGGAGAGCATAACCGTTATTGCGGAACATACATCTTCGATCACGCTAAACCGATGCATAGATGAAGTTACATTTAAGAAATACCTATGAAAATTTATAAATAATTACTTCAAAACAAGAAGTACAATATCTCAATTAGTTAAATAAGAAAATGAGAACATAAAACTCGTAGGTATAAAATAAATTTTCATTCATTCAAACAATCTGAAATGTATCCAACAGTTTCTATGAACATGTGTTAATAGATCTAAAAATCTAAGAAATTTAATTTTTTATAATAAATCAGTCCATAAAGAGTCAAGGTGGAATGTTTGTTGAGTGCGGTTAGCACCAAGACATAACATCTAAACCTCAGTTATTTGGACCATTTTGGTTATTTTCAATAATGAACCATTGTAATCGTCCAAAAAAAAAAAATAATAACCCATCCCCTTCAAAATTTGAGGATTTACGTTTGACGATACGTAGAATTCGAAAATTCAATACAAATTTGTTTGTCCGTCCGCGGCTTTTCTCTGAGATTACTGGACCGATTTTTTTTCAAATTCGGAATCAAAGTCAGAGGTCAACCGAGGATGATCCTCCTACCTCGACATTACTATCCGCCTTTCCTTCTAAGAAGGCGGCCGAAAAACCTGCGTTGCTAAAGACAGAAGCGCCTAAACTAATGTACCAATTTCAACGAAACTTGGCTGAAGTCTTCTCCTTGATGACCTTTAAATTTATCCATGTAACATACTTCAACGTAAAGAAGCTGGGAAAAAAGTTACGAGAGGTGAAAAAATTATATTTCCGAATAACTCAAGAAGTATACATTTTTTGTCAATTTAGGGATTTTTTGTCCTATTTCAACAATTTAAAAAATTGTTGAAATAGGACAATTTGGAGCAAAGACAAGGTTTTCTAAATATGTTTTATATCTTTTACTTCAGTGCTTATACATTTTGTTTTGGTTTTTTTATTTTTTGAAAATTTCACATCAATTGTAGCCATGTATACTTTTTAAGCAAATTATACTTTTTAAGGCCAATGTTAGGAATCCAATTTTATAGACTTTCCTTAATGGTAAATGGAAAGTAATTTTAATTTTGATATTAAATTGCTTGGAAATAATAAACCATTGTGTGATAATTTGCAGTATTTTTTTATATGAGTTGGATAAAGAAACTAAAGAAAGCTTTAGTTATACCACTGTTTCTATTTTTATAATGAATGCTATTGTTATATATTATAATAGTAAACAATTTTATTCACTTCAAATAACAATGATATTTTATAGCTTTAAACAATGGAGGTCTTTAATCGCCATTATGAATCAGAGGTTTTTATAATTGGCTGAATACTGTCTGAATTAAATGACCAATTAGACAGTTATTTAGTTAGAATAAACGATCCGTTGATAAATTAATATATAGAGCAATCTTTGCAAATCAACGTTTCTACGGAAGAAAAAAAAAAGTAGACGGTATCGATCCGTTTAAGTATTAAGTGCTCAGCAGGTTCTTCTTCCCCGAGGAAGAAAGTGATTAAGAAGCAGTGTAAGAGTTTGCAAAGGGGTTAAGAGATTTCTTGTTTAAGACAGTCTAATACAGTTCTACTCCAGGCAAGATCATTTAACTCATTCGTTCTAAGGTTCAGCCCAGCTTCTGCCTTAGGGATTGATCGAAATTGTCAACGTTTCGGGTTGTATTTAAGTAAATTACATGTGATGAGGGTGTATCCATAGCTGCGTGGAACCAGAAGTCATCTGGAAGACTATTAATTTTTTTTTTTTGAAGTTATTCAGTGAGTTCGATATTATACAGAGAGCCATGGCCTGAATTAAATTTTCAGTTTTTGTTTACAGAGACTTCGAAAACTCGAGTAATAACGCCAAGACCAATAGTACGAAACTTATTCATGTATCATCTACATAAACCTAATATGGAAAATGCTTAAGAAATTCTGAGACCTCTTTAGTAACTTAGATGAAGAAAAAAGAATTTTCCGAATTGTTATATTAACCTACAAAATTTTGGCTGGAGGACTGAGGATGGGCTAGAAGGCTAAAGCGTGTGCAAAACCATTAATTAGTAACCAAATTAATTGAAGTTTACGAGTTCTAATCCAAGCGCGGGGGGCTTTTAACTTATGAAACACCATATAGCCAAAAAAGGAGAAAAACAAATCTTGGCTTTTGAAATAATTTTTGAACATCATTAATACATATGCATTAAGTTATGACACTATTTTTTAATTAACTGTTTAATATTAGCAATACGTGAGAAGCTTAAACTTATACCAGTTAATGTTTATGTTTTTATTACAAAAATTTACAAAATTTGGTCGAAACGTCAATAAATTTCCATCTATAATTTTAATTATAAATATTCAAGATGCGAAAGCTGCAATGTTCAAGGAACAGTAAAAAATGTTATTCAGGACTGCTTCAAATTTGAAAATACAAGGAAAACGTTAAGAGGTGGCACTAATATTCAAAGAAAAATTATAAGCCAAAAAAAAGGTTTAAAATATATATTTTTAACCACCCAACATAATTCAATTAAAAATAAAACAGAGCTCCATTTTGATAAGAACATTGTGTTTGTTCGCGTGCACAAATGTACTATAAAAAATATTAAAATTGTTAAAAATGTGTAAATCATCCTCATTTCGAACGACTCTTCGATCAAAAGAAATCAATGACAATTCAATAAAAATCAAATACAATAATTAAAATAGAAAATAATTTTTAATGACGTCAACATCGGTAAACTGCCTTAAGGATCTCGAGGACTAACGACTTACAGATCATATGTTTGATTGTCGTTGTATTCACCTTCATAAAGTAGCTACAAGAAACGTGTAGTATGAATGCACAAGATTGAGCCTGTGTGAACGAACCCTTTAGACGTAGGACCGCCGAGAGAATACAAAATAAGTAATGGCAACTTTACTTGGTAGGCCGTATATGTGGAGGGAGGGGAGGGAGTGAGGAGGGAGGAGGTTGAAGAACAATGTCCAAGTTAGTTAGTAATGCACTGTTTGGTCGAGTGAAGCTATTGTTAAGTCTCCTCCGGTTGATACAAGATTAAACTGTCACAAAACATAACCAAGTCCACCGTTAGCAGTCCTTTTACCTACCTCTCTCTCTCTTTTCTTTAGGCCCTTCTCTTCTTTATTTGAGGCCTTTCTTATGTGGTGTAGCCTTTATCCAATAAAGGCGCCGTTTTTGCTTTTCTCTTTGTCTGAAAGTGCAATTTTGATTTATGAAAGGTTCAAAGTATCCAACAATCCCTTCGTAAAACAATCTACGTTGTCATGAGCGATCAATATATTTTCACTAAATAGCTTTCTTAATCCTTAAGTATATTCTTTTTATTAATTATTGAGTATTTATTAATGCGTTTCCTCCTTTGTTCTCATGCTTCGTTTAGGCCATTTAATTAAATTTATGAGGAAGATTTTGACAGATGTAGAAATAGAATGACAACATTTTGAAACAGGACATTTAAAAACAATAACTTATTATAAGAACAGTTCAGTCCAATTATAACAGAAAAAAAAAACATAAACAACTACAACCCAGGAGGGGCATATAATTCAGTACTTCGTGAGGAAATTGAGTTTCTAAGCGGTTGTTCTCAACGGTTTTCTTCCTAATTAAGGACCCAACTTTATAGAGACTGGATGTATGGATGGAGGAGGGCCTCATCGATCATTATTACACCAATCGATCAATGATAAATAAATAATTAAATACCCGTCACAGTCAAATTCAAAGCTGGAAAAATATAAGTAAAGTGCCTTTGTCACTGAGCTACCCATTCATCAACCTAGACATAACGTTTAAACAGGTAACTAAAGTTATAAAAGTATGGATCGAATCTATTGGATAATGCCAATGGAGAATTCAAACTGTAGGATTATCTGTGATGAAAATTTATTAAATAGCTATAATTGCTAATTTCCAACTACAATGGATGAGTTTATTTAAAGAATTCCCAGTAAATGTTATACAAAAAGCCATAAATTGATTAAAAAAATATATATATATATATATATATTTTCAACCACCATTTTAATTTCATTTATTTAACACTTTGTATGTCTGAGGAATGCTTTGAAATTGTTAATAATTATCAGTTAAAATCGTTGATCGCTTAACGTACGTACTTCTTAAAATAATTGCGGAAGTAATGAATTATTCAAATGATTTTTCTTTTTTAATATTATCTCCTATTAAAATAATTCATTACAAGTTAAATAATAATAGAAAAAACACTAATGAGCACTTTAATAAAACATTATTACAAATTTTTAATAAACAATTTTAATATTCCTTTACCCCGGAGGTAAAGAAAACCATGTCCACTTTTGTACTTGTTCAGGGAGACAATATCTCTTAACTTTGAGCTATCAAAATTTGTTTTTTAGTTACTAAATTAATTTGGAAAAAAAAAAAAAAAAAAAGAAGTGGACATGACATCCTTTGCCTCCGGGACACAAATTTAATATCAGATATTACATAATTTTTATTGCACACTTTCTCATGATTTTTATATCTTTTGCTTAATTTAAAATGTCCAGTAGAATTTCGTTGAATTGTGTTATACTATAGAACTTTAGGGTACTTTAAAAAAAAAAAAAAAAATTACACCGATGGAATACTTTTAATGGAATACGTTTAAAAGGTTATTCCAAATAGCAACCGGTCCAAGTAAATAATTTGAACCTACGAGTTTTGAGAATTAGGTCATAACATTCTTTACTAAGATTACAATTAGTTTATTATTAATTTTCTTATCTGGGCTTAAAGAAAACTAAAAAAAATCAACAAAATCTGTAGGACAAAGCAAACGAGAGATGCAAATGTTCGATCTGATATATTTAGAGTTCCTAAAGTAAAATATTTTTAGCGGCCATTACCTTTTTTTTTTAATACTGTTAAATTTTTTTTATCCTGTTTAGGCTAGGTCTCAAAGAACTGAGCTATGTGCAATGAAATAAATTTTTTTAATGTGGATACTTCTAGGTGGAGTTATGTTATGAAGTACAGTGATTCACATCCAGAGGCTTAAAAAAAAATAAATAAAAAAAATGTAGTATTGAAATTTAATAAGAAAGGGCTATGAAGTAATATATATTTGAAAAACAGGAGCGGTGGAAAACAAACAATCGAGGGCGAGAAGTGTATTATGGATGAGGAGCTATGTAGAAGTTGGTTTGCCCCGGTGGCCGCTTCCACGGCACGCTGGTTACAATGAATATAGATGAGCGTTGGTCACTGCTTGGCAAACTTTTAATTTCACTCAGCTACAACTTTTTTGAAAATTAATTTATAAATCAATTGTCAGCCGCCGTTCATAAAACAAATTAATTTAAATAAATAAAAATGAATGACATGTAATAGCGAATAACCACTATGTGTCCCCTTCATACATCTATCCACGAAACTCAATCTAGACCTCATTAGACAATGTATATAGAAAATGGGAATGCCAGAACTCGGCATAATATTTTTTTTTAAGGCTTCAACTACTAGGGTCATTATTGTTTTCATTGAGAATTAGATTGTATTTTCAAATTTAGAACATTTCAGAAAAGGAAATAATATTTTAAAACAATAATATTTTAATAATAATAATATTTAAAATAATATTTTAAAATGATAAATAATATTCAATTATTTTACTAATATGTTAGTAAATTAATAATCAACAAATAAGACTCATTTTCTGATTTCTCTCAAAAAAGATATTAACCAATAAAAATCATTATAAACAATAACAAACCTTTATAAGTTGTGTCAACATATTTATTTATTTGGCACCTTTAAATACTGTTAACCACTATATTAAAAAAAATATATATTTTTTTTGTTATACTTGAAAAAAATATTAAAGTCATTTTTTATTTATTTTTTTTATTTAGCCAAAATCTTCTTTTTATCAGCCACCCTTCGATGGTATTTTTATTCTGCTTTTATATACACACAAATGTTAGAACTCTACACTTTTTTTTTGTTGAAAATACAACACCTCACATTATTTTAAAATTAGGCATCATCAACTATGGTCCAATAGAGAGCTGCAATTGTAAAAAAAAAAAGTGTATTTTTGTGTTAAGCACTTATCTATTTATTATGCGTATGAAAAAATAATAGAAACACCACCATGGCATAAATGATTAAAAAAAATAAAAAAAATGTCTAAATGACGTACATATATATTTTTTTTAAATCAGAAAAGTAAAAAATTTTAAATTGATGTGAACGATATACAAAGGCGATATGTTATAAAATGACCGAAAAAAATGGCAAAACTTTACAAACAAATATGTGGTATAACACAATAAACGTATTTTATTATAATAAAGACTTTTATGATTTGCATATTTTTTTTTTTTTTTTTGGAATGAAAGAAAGATTCCTTAATCCTAAGTCCTTAATAATCAACAAATTTGTTTTTTCATTAACTTTTTAGAGATAAAAATAAATATCTATGAATGAGTAATCTATTAAAATGAGGAAATCATATATAATGTTTAATTATATAAAATACCTATTTCGATAAAAGCTTTCCGAAATTGCTGCTCTAATAATTTAGGTCGTATTCAGTTCAATATTTAAAAAAAAAAAAAAAAAAAAAATTTAAATTAAGATTATTATTTAAAACTTATAGATAAAAAAGGATACAAGTTATTTATCATATAAGTATAACTTCTTCAGGCATAATAAAAAAAATATCGTTAATTTCTTGAAATAAAAAAAAATATATGGAAATAAAAATTCTTAAAAAAAAAAAAATTCCAACCATTTGGCTTGGACAAACATTGAATAAAAAGAAAGTGATTTTAACAATTTTTTCTTCTTCTTTTAAATGATTAATGTAATTTTAACCGGTCTATCCACTCGGAAATTCGCCTAATAATTAATAATCTTCAAAGAGAAGGGGAAATGAGGTGGGAAAACAGATTACGGAAAATTAATTGACATTAAAAAATTAATTATGATATAATTTCAAAGTATTGAACAGATTCAAACTATTGTACAGATGAAAGCATCGAATGCCATTGAGTTTACCTTTTAAGTTAGTTTAGATAGAGACGTTATTAAAGCAAAGGCGACCAGGTCCTAATGAGACATTTAGAAAGAAAGAGAGCGAAAAGAAAAGAAGAAAAAAAAAGTAAAAGAAACGCTAGAGCTTGTTGAGGTTAGAGTTTGCCTCGGCAGACAATGTTATCAGGGATGTAGGCTGATAGTCGAGTGGCGCAACTCCTACCAACAAGTTACCGCTGGGACAAATCAACCCTCCTGCCTCTTGATTGTCTCCTGCAACTCCCGACAAAAAAGTCTCCTCAAAATTGTGCCCGATGGGAAGATTCCTCTTCCAGGCTTTTTAAGCCTCGCAGCTACTTAGGATCCGCTCTTTTAAACGAACCTTTCCCATCTTTCTACCTGCAAAATATTGTGATTTTCTTCTTAAATAAATAATAAAAATATCCCATTTTGAAAGCTTCAAGTAAACATAAAATAAATGGAGATCAAATAAATCTGTATAAGAACTAATCGTGTTTAATCTTCGATATGAAACATGTCTTCCAGTTTTCCTAATCAATAAACATATCCCACAGAAAGACAAATGACATGAGACCCAAATATCACAAAAAAAACAACACTTAAATTAAAGACCAAGACTTTTACGTCCACTTCTTATTCTCATTAAAACTTACAGAGAAATAGAACACATACACACATAGGATATTTGGAACAGCTAAAATGGATCATTTTAACTAACTTCAAAGCTTACAGAATCATTCAACACCAAAAACACCTTAGTACGTTAATAACATAACCTTACACAATGAACTTGATATGCCGACTGCTAATGGACATATATGAACCATTACACACGATCCCATGATAAATTATAAGGACATCATAGCATACTCATAAATGACATGGTCACAACACGCATGCCAGGTAAAGTCCGCAAAAATTGAAGAGAAGCTGTATGAGGGACATTCTCGCCTAACATTTAATTTAGTTATCACACCAGGAGGAGGTAACGCTGGGTTTGTATATCATATTTATATCATCTAATTCACCAAATTTGTATTACTATCTTTGACAGGTAGGGGTGTTCGAAACCCCAGAAGGGGGTTTCATAGAGCAAGTTGCGCCATGAAAATTTTAGAGGAGGGCATATTTTGACGGGTTTTTGAATTTTTGAGGGAGGCTTTTTGAAATTTTTAGGCGAGGTTATGAATTTTGGGACTAAGGGACAAGGAAAAACATGGAACAGACCCCAGCAAGTGTAATTGTATGCAATATACGATTTTTCAAATTCCACCTTAGCTCTATTTTTAAGAAAAGGAGAACAATAAAATATCTTGGGAAGAGGGAGTAGGTTCTTGCGTCATCAACCTTGGTGGGGATGGACACCCCTGTTGACATGCGTGAATAAAAATTACAAATTAAAATAAATAAATCTATTCATTTGAAGATCAAAGAACTTTCTTTCAAAGCTCCCCCTACTAGCATGGGCCTCCTTTGAATGTAAGAATAAGATATTTCGTGAGGATATAGATTCTTGTTGAGGAGACAGTAGGGTGCCTGATGAACCGGTGAATAGCGCCATTGTCGCACAACCATTACTCTGCGGAGTCAGCACTTGATCCAGTGATGGACTGCACTAATTGCAACCTCCAGGAGTGCACCGTTTCGGGAAATTCGGGAGACGGGTGGCTATCGGATAGCCAGGAAGTAACAATGATAACTACCAAAAGCTAACATAACTGAGAAAGAAATAAACTCGTTAGACAAAAAAATGTCATAAAAAGATATATCAATCCAGAAGAAATTATGTTTGGAAAATAGGACCTAAAGACTCACTTGTAAGACTACTTCACCTCATAAAAAACTAGCAACAATACACCTAAACATAAAAAATTATTTCTTGTAAAATACAGTACAATACAATTTATTGCCATAATAAGGGATAAAAGGAACACATCTGCGTTCATTTTTTAATGGAAGGTTATCATCTAAGTCGCTTTCGAGTATCAGTAGCAGTTATTTTTCAATAACTACAAAAAGAAGTATCACCAACAATTCATTTACAACGGAGTTGAAAAAGTAAGATACGCAGTAGTTGTAACAGTGTATAAAGAATTCAATTATCCGCTATTGGTTTTGTGTATTCAACTCCCTCAGGTAGAGATTAAGCTTGCTCTCTTACATTTGTGTCGTTATTTCTAAAGTATTGAGTTCTACCAATGGGTAGTTTCTCTTCATATTTTACATGTTATGTTACCAATGTCACATTTACCTGTTGTATTTTTAATGTAATACAGTTGTAAATTTCAATAAAATACAAAATAAAAAAATAAATAAAATTTCTAAAGTAAACTCTGATCATCACTGAAAGATTTTCAGGCAAAGCGAGAAACTATAATTCATATATTAAATGTAATTTCAAAACAAATATTTGTCAAAATAAATGATGAAATTCTTTATTTGTAGAATTTATTTCCGAAAATAATTGCTTATTTCAGTATTAATTTTTATAAATCTTGAATAGGGCAACTTGAACAAAAATAGAATTTGGATTAAAAGAAAAATTGGTTTATGCTTCGGAAGGAAAACGTGATTAAAATTCCACTACAAAAAATTATTGTAATAATAGTACAATAAAATTAAATTATTTTTTTATTTTAATTTCAATGCTTAAGAAATGCACATATCATTACATTCCTTTTAAAAAAGGCTGGCTTTGAAAATAAATTTACTTTCACACCACTTATTTTGTAACATTTAGGTTCAGTTTTGAGAAAAAAGATTCGTTGGGTGTTTTTACATTCCAATAGATACTTATTTCGATTTCCAGAAAAAAATCTATTATGGTTCACTTAATATAGTTCATATGCAACTAAGCAGCTAAATAAATGATAAGCACACCCCAGTTTTACTATGGCACTTAGCATTAAACTGAAGAATAGTAATGGTTTAGATCGAAAATTAAGGCCGAATTAAAAAAAATTTTAAAATTAAACCTTATAAACTGTTAGCACTCATTAAATCACAAAGATAAATAAAAATTGTGGAACTCCTTCCAATCCAGGAGTTAAAAATTAATCATTGCCAATCAAGAACCATTCAAGTTTGAAGATAAGAAAGGACTTAACATTTCTTTAAGAGGGGTCACAATGTGTTTCATTGTGGTTACTTTTACAGACACGTCCGATTGTGCAATAGGGCATTCGACTATAATTGAACTAATAAAATAAGATTTTATGGTTTTCTTAGCCACCTTGTTACATTTTAACGGCCTAGCGATAATCATCAAAAGGATCAGTCGGCGAACAGGCTCAACCGCAGTGGAATTTAAAGTTCATTCCAAGCCAGCGAAACATTTTGCAATCTAATAACAACCAGACAGTCGTAGCATGCAGCCTATATGAGGACGTCTTCAATTATTATATTTCCATAAAAGAAGGAGTAAAATAACAAAGGTATTTTTCAAAAATAAAAAAAATATCTATGTGCTGAAGTGTCCTTATCAAATTCTTATATCCCTGTTATGACCACACGTGGTTTGGGTCGAAACGTCGACTAACCCAATAGAAATATCTTGACTGAAATTTCCGAAAATTTTTCGCATCCTTATAGTTGATCGGTCGACTACTTACCCATATCTAAACTGTTTACATCAAATGTTTCACTACATTTCTCGTCATTAAAAGAGAATTAAATATGAGGTGTCTGATAATATAATTTTTATTACGATTGATTCAGTTCATGTAAGACTTGTAATTAATCCAAAACAAAGGAGATCAGCTTCGCAGTAGAACATGTAGAAAATGTCTGGAACGCTATATGGTCCGTGGTACAGGCCCCTTTTTATCGAATTATTAATATCTGCCTGAAACTTCGTAAATAACTTCATCTCAACGTAACCTACAACTATTCTATTTACGAAAATTCTTGGAATTGGGACGTTTTCAATCATTAGGTTGGAAAACATTGTTTACTTAATTAGGTTATAAAAATTCGTAAATACCCATTTGCTTTTCACAAGGATTGCAAGATAATTTGATCACAAAATCGAGAAAAAAAGGCGACCTTCAAAATTATTGAGTGACCTACACTCCCAAATTTTCAAAATAACGAGGTTATATAGGACAAACGGCCCAATATTTTTGTAGGTCAGCTTTTTTCTCTATTTTGTGATCAAATTATCTTACGATCCAAGTAGAAATCAAATGTGTATTTACAAGTTTTTAATACCTACTTAAATAAACGAAGTTTGCCCTCCTCCAGATTGAGAACGACCCAATTCCAAGAATTTTCGTAAATAAAACGATAAAAAGGGGTCTGTACCACTGACTAATACCTCTGCACCAAATCGTACGATTTCAATGATTATTTTTTCGTCTTTTGGGAAATTTAAGTACCATTGAAATGCTTTAGGGGGTTTATAAAATATACACATTTAGACCCTACAGTCTATAGCGAACTAGGTTTCTCGGCTGCCATCTTGAAATAAAAGGGCGAATAGTAATGCCGAGTTCCGAGGATCATCCTCGGATGACTTCTGACACTCAAAACAACGGCCCGGAAGTCATGAAGAAAAGCCGCGTACAGGCATTTTTTTTTTTTTTTTTTTAAATTTGTGACTATACTTGCCCTAAAACGTAAAATCTTAAATTTTGAGAGCGGTTTAATTTTCTTTCTTCGTCGATTTCATTATTGAAAATGATAAACTAAAACGCCACCTGTTATTCGTTTTAAATAGCTCTTTAGAATTTTTTAGGTAAAATGGTATTAACAGAAAATATTAAATCATTTTAAAATCAAACGACCCACTATAATATTCTACTAATAGAGTAGGCCTATAGATTACAAAAAAATAATAAACTTGACTGCATAGAAATCAGTGAAGACTCGGTTCCTTTAAGACAAATAAAACACTTGAAAATTGTTATTTCGAAGATGTTTAGTAAGAATAATTGAGTAGTTACTTTAACATAGATGATACGGACAATTTTAACTCCCCTCACATACCTTTTCGGATGAGATGAAAAATGGCTCTTCTTAAATAATTTATTTGTACATGCAAAAATAGAGATTTTTTTTTTTTTGTTTTTTGGCATAACAATGCGAAGATGGAAGTGAATTTGATGTACATCCATCGTGCAGGATTCCGTTCTAACTAAAAATTCCCTTAAAATATTAAAACAATTTTGAAATATAAATGCCTTAAAAAATTGAAAAAATTTGATAAGACGAGAAACAGCTCTTGAATTCATCAAAAATTCTTGGAAACTCAATGTCTTATCAACATTCGTTATTTAAAAACTTCAAGGTAGAAAATAATGTTTACACAATTTAATGACCGAAACTATTTTCAAATATTGACTTTGAATTTTATAATTTATATGCGGTATTTGTTTCCTTCTTCTAAACCGCTACCATTACAATATCGATTAAAAGTACAGTAAAACAAAATGTCACTTTTGCAGAATTTGTTCATCGACCTGTATCATATTTTTATTAATGTGATGCAATTGTCAATTAAATGGTTGCCTAAATATATTAACTACGCAGTTTAGTTGTATATGTGCCTTATGTCAAAGAGATATTTCAAGGGGCATAAATGAGATAAAAAATAATGATCCAAGCTCTCAAACTGGAATGAAAGATGTCTTAGACTCAGCATAGACGAGATAAAAAGGATAAACTTGCACCCGATGTTATCAATAATTAACACTATTACCATTGGTAATATCGAAAAATGTAATTACGGACTGGTTATTTATTTATATATCAAAATGCGAAACTTGATTTGTTGTAAATAAAATAATTAGAAGCTATCTTTTTGCCTATATTAATTGAGGTAAAACATTTTTGAAAAATATATAAATACAAGGTAAAAAAATATATAATAAAAGCTTGAAGGAAGTTAGCCGACTGTTCTACATATCATGGGTTATAAATATTCAGGACGCAGTCTTTTTAAATTTTTTTTATTTTTGCCAACGTTTCAACCCAAACATGTGGGTCATCTTCAGGGCTGAAAATGTTTTTTAAAATTACAATCAGAGATATAATAGTATACGACCGCTAATTATAAATAATAAACTATATTGATTGATGGCACATGAATCTTAACTAATATTGTAATACACATATTAAAATTAAATATTAAAATAGTTATACCAACTAAAAATAAAAAATAATGTATATAATCCATTTATATAAATTTGTAATATTTTCTCTTAGTAATCCTGGTTTGAGCAAACATTTTCAGCCCTGATGATGACCCGCATGTTTGGGTTGAAACGTTGGCAAAAATAAAAAAATTTAAAAAAGACTGTGTCCTGAATATTTATCACCCATGATATATAATAAAAGATTTTAAAAAATCAGAAAGTTGTGGCGTTGCTCATATATTCATACATTTATGAGGTTTAGAGTTACAAACTACAATTAACATACAATTTCATCACAATTAAAACTAATGCTAAAATACACAAGACACTAACTACTAATATTTAAAATAATTACTAAAAACTATTGCTAAATGCATAATAAGCGGTGCACTATAGACACTTACATGAAAATAACCAACACCTGTTGTATTATAAGCTGGCAAGATACTCACGAAATCCCCCCAAACTGGGGGCCCCAACCTCAGGGCCGAACCCAGGGTAGATTCAAACAACGAGGTCATAGTCGACCGCTTTTATCTCAGACCTACCTGCAACACATAAAACAATTATATATAAATAATTATATAAGGTATAAATAATAAAAATATAATGCTTTCAATATAATTATAGTAATCAGGAAGCGTAAATACAAAGCTTATACGGGCTCTGTCACGGCAACGGTATCTACCCCGCTCATCACAGAGCTCAACCTTTTTTTTAAATTTTTTGTAAAGAAAAAATAGGAGCAAGCAGTGTTCACAGAACAGAAAATGCAAACTGTTAAACTTGTTATAGTGTGTTTTTCACAGTCATTCAAAACATCCCTGAACACCGAATCCCCCTTTTGCTTATAAGGTAAGAAAGAGCTGAAAATAGAATAGGTTTTAACATGAACAGTTTTGGGGTCAAGGGGCGTGACTAAAAATGATGCCTCCATGCAAGCAGCTTTTCCAAAAAATTGTTCACTAAATCTGTTAATCCGCACCCCAGACCCTGGCACCACAATGATCTATATATAGAATATAAGCAACGACAGCATTGGTTTTGTTTAGACCACGATGGACTATACGATGCATTTAGGATCGCGACATTTTCGAAGAGGTAAGTAGAAAACCAACCAAGAACAAGAAACACAACATGGTCAAGTCTTAAGCTTCACTGCATTGGACGGATGAAGTGCAAGATAGATGAAAACCACAGGAATTTCATCGGTTAGTAAATGAGGAGAATTTGCCGTGGTTAAAAAAAATTTAAATATACAACTGAAAAACTGTAGTGCGACCAACCCATTTCAATACTTGAGCTAGGAGAACAGACCAGCGCAAGGAAGAAGGTCGGAAGACGGAAATCGTCCTTCACTTTAGGCCACCTTAGATTAAAAAAACGAGCGTTAAAAATTGTACGCTGTTTTATTGCAGTAGTGTGCTGTTTTGCAGTTGTGCATACAGTACTGCAAATGCCCGTACAGGTTATGCAGCCAGGGTTAGGGTGGCGCATAAATAAATATCAAAGGTTAATAAATTATTGAATAAAGTAAGTTGACTGTTCCACATATCATAGGTGATGTAGTTTTATATGACAGATAATAGTTAATAATGAAACGTCGGCACCAATAAAAACCTTAAAAATTACTGCATCCTGATTATTTATCACCTTTAAAAGAGGTAAAGTTTTAGGTTTCAGGAACAACAGACAACACAATGCCAATCTTCAATGTGAATCAAATAATTTTATTTATTTAAATAAATTATCAACGACGACGTTGTTTTTTTTTAACAATAATAAATGTAGGACAAATTCTTTTCTTTGTAATAAAAATATAGTTAAATACATAAGTGCCTATGATTAAAATATTGCTTCTGTTTCACAGAATTCATACTTAACACTTATTAAAGGCATCTACGATAATTACACGCTTGTACTAATAATTACATTGTTTCCAAGATGAAGGGACTGGCGAACAAATTAAATAACTTCCATAGTAGGATCAGACCGTGGTTACGCTAAAGGCTTGGCAAACAGGTACACTTAGCTCAACGTATGAGAGCTATCTAGGTGTAACTAAGTAAAACTTAAAGCACCTTTGTACAAAGCCATAACTGGTATTTAACAAGAGGGCCTACATGCGAGCTTCTTGACTAAGTAAACTGATAACACAATGTGTTCCAAACCACTAGAAACATTGGAGTATAAGCCGAATAAATCGATACCGTTCAAATTCAAAAAAAGAAAGAACAAACGATAAACAACATGAGGTAAATAGAATTCTTTTTTAAAAATTTATTTATAAAAATAATATTTTATCACCAAGAGGTGCTGTTATGGTTTCTGCGGAAACCAATTTGATAATGCCAACTAAACCTAATATTCATGCTATGGAAAAAAAATTAATCCAACTATTCTGACTAAAATTGTTTTTATACATTAGGGGCACAAATAAATAGAATAATTAGTTTCTGTTAAATATTTGTAACATGCTAAAATAACAGAACTCAGAAACTGAATTCGCTTATCACACAATGAACTGTTGCGAATCTTAGCTTATGTTATATTAATTGTAATGAATTATAAAACAGAGCTATTGAAGCAAGTAATACACAAGTTTAGCGCTAATTAGGCGATGATGAAGCCGAAGTAAACTGCAATTTGTAAGGTCATCCATCAACATCAGGTGAAACAGACCAAGAAATATAAATAAAAAAAGAAGCAACTCCGACATAACTTGCCAGAAGTTTATGCAGTAAGAAAGAAAAGAAAAACGAATAGGAGGCCTGGGGAGAACTGTCCAAAACACAGCTGCGCCAAAGTTTACAATTCACACAGGTGAAAACTTACTCCAACTTGCCAAAACAATTGTTCCCCCAAAACGAAACAGGCAAAATAACTTTATTTAAAAATGGAAACGAACACGAATAAGAAGAAAAAAAGAAAAGAAACCTACAATTGAAGCGATGTATATGTTAACAGAGCTCCTGAAAAATATAAAGTTAAATGTTATTTATTTTCGAGGAAACTTTCGGGGTCCGAAATGCAAAAAAAAAAAAAAACCCATTTTTAAGAGGAAAAATAATGGAATCGGCGAATGGGTTATTTATTATTTCTCCGTTTATGATTACTTGGAAAACAATATTCAGAGTAAAATGAACTGAAATAATTTATTCAAGGAATGTTATCCGGTGATTGGCTGAAGACTGAAATAACCAAATTACGATGTTCTTTCAACCAATAGGATATCTTCCCTTCAACGAAAAAAATAGTCTAAAGATGGTTGCCGAAGGAGGCATTCTTGCAAAAGTAGTAAAGAGATTGACAAATAGCTATATTTATTTGAATATAACAAATGATAGATGTGGTTAAACTGAAATGAGCTGTTTTTCTAAAAGAAAAGATTAAAAAAAATTGTTCTCTAAAAAAGAGAGAGCGTTTAAAATTTGATAACGACACATTTTATCTAACAATATTACTAAAAAAAAAAGATAAAGCTAGAAAAGAGACAAAAGGTAAAATTATGTTATTAATAGAAAAATCCAAACAATCAAACCACGAGTCTCTAAACATACAGGTGGATAGTTAATTTGCCAACGTTTTGTCAATTTTAACACCATCAGGACAGAAAAAACACGAAAGATCACTTTTATATATATATTTTTTTTCTTTTCTTCTTGTTCTCTTTTCTTTCTACATATTAGTAATCTTGGTTTTGCTGCCCTGATCTGCCGTTAGCAAGGTAACTATACCTGTAAGCAAACAAATAATAATTGTAGCATGTGTAATACAAACGAAACAGAAGATCTCTATCACTTCCTGACTGCATGTCCGATACACTCTGAATTTAGAATTAAATGGTTAAAATCTAGAAATTTATCACGGGATCAAGTAACAGCAAACAAATGGATAGCATTGGCAAATTACTGCAAGTCTGCTTTCTCCTATAGAATGATGCTCACCAGAGAATTTAACAATTAATAAATTGGAGAATTTCGGTACCTCTCTTTTTGTAATTAAAATATTTATATAACTTTCACAGTGTAAATATAATTGCTCTTATTTTATTATTAATTAGTTGTATATAAATAGATTGAAATATTATTTTGTTATAAAACACAGACTCCTCTGACGGTCAACAGACCATGTAGAACGTTTGATTTTCTGTTTTAAATTCAAAAATATTGTTTTGTAATTGATATTATGTAATTTTGATAAATACAAAGATTTTTTTTCTTCTTCTTCTTCTATTCACCTCAATGTTTGGAGATTCGTTGCTTGATAGTTTGGATTTTTCCATTAATAGCACGATTAATCACCTTGTGTCACTTTTCTAGCTGTATGCATATTTTAATAATATTATCAGATAAAAGTTATCGATATAAATCTTAAACTCTCTTTCAATTTTATAGAGATAATATTGCATTGGAGCGTATTTACTCTCTTTAAGAGTATTTACATGAACTAAGAGCCATTGGATATGTTAATTTTAATACAAATGGGAAAAAACGTTTCCATAAGTTGATATTTATATTTCCCGTTCATTAGAGCTAAGTTTTAACAGAAGTATATTTCTGTAGTAGTTTCTGAACAAGATTATGGTAAGATAGGAACAACCCAGATTAACGCTACAAAAATAACAGAAATAATTCTACAAAAAGGAATATGCATCATAGTGATTCTAGTAGCTAAATTAGTTGAATAGTCGGACCATAAGCCTACACATTAATTGATGAGCAACTGCATTGATTAATACCAACGAATTGTCATTGCGTAGCAGGCAAGCTGCAAGACCAAATATGGCCACAACCATTGAACAAATGAACCCAGCTTAATAGATGAAGAGCAATGCAAAATAACATCGACTAAACCTTACGAATTTAGAATTAAATGGTTAAAATCTAGAAATTTATCACGGGATCAAGTAACAGCAAACAATTGGATAGCATTGGTAAATTACTGCAAGTCTGCTTTCTCCAATAGAATAATGATCACCAGAGAATTTAATAATTAATAGATTGGAGAATTTTGGTACCTCTCTTTTTGTAATTAAAATATTTATATAACTTTCAGTGTAAATATAATTGCTCTTATTTTATTATTAATTAGTTGTATAGAAATAGATTGAAATATAATTTTGTTATAAAACACAGACTCCTCTGACGGTCAACAGAACATGTAGAACGTCTGATTTTCGGTTTTAAATTAAAAAATATTGTTTTGTAATTGATATTATGTAATTTTAACAAATACAAAGATTTTTTTCTTCCTCTTCTTCTTCTATTCATCTCAATGTTTGGAGATTCGTTGCTTGATAGTTTGGATTTTTCCATTAATAACACGATTAATTACCTCATGTCACTTTTCTAGCTGTATGCATATTTTAATAATATTATCAGATAAAAGTTATCGATATAAATCTTAAACTCTCGTTCAATTTTATAGAGATACTATTGCATAGGAGCGTATTTACTCTCTTTAAGAGTATTTACATGAACTAAGAGCCATTGGATATGTTAATTTTAATACAAATGGGAAAAAACGTTTCCATAAGTTGATATTTATATTTCCCGTTCATTAGAGCTAAGTTTTAACAGAAGTATATTTCTGTAGTAGTTTCTGAACAAGATTATGGTAAGATAGGAACAACCCAGATTAACGCTACAAAAATAACAGAAATAATTCTACAAAAAGGAATATGCATCATAGTGATTCTAGTAGCTAAATTAGTTGAATAGTCGGACCATAAGCCTACACATTAATTGATGAGCAACTGCATTGATTAATACCAACGAATTGTCATGGCGTAGCAGGCAAGCTGCAAGACCAAATATGGCCACAACCATTGAACAAATGAACCCAGCTTAATAGATGAAGAGCAATGCAAAATAACATCGACTAAACCTTACAAGGACCCGAAATAACTGTTTATTGGAAGATGTAAAACTAAGTAAAGTTGTCCAAAGCTTGAGCCCTTCACATCACAGGGGAAGAGCGTTTACCACAGCTAATGCCATCCCCCCCCAAAAAAAAAAATCTTTCTTTTTTAAATTATTTATTTATTTCTTCAAGTCTTATGAAAAAAAAAAAATAGAAAAGTATTTCTAAAAGTATTATTTCTCGTGTAATGACATTTGATAGAACTTCAAGAATCACTTAAATATCATTACAGATAGGTAGTTAGTTTCTTTCTTATTCATCTAAACTAATAATCGTTTCTATATATATATATATATATATATATATATATATATAAAAGCTTTCGGGCTGAAGCCCCCTAAAATTAAATCCTTGATCCTTGAACTTCACACCGTAACTTTTATTTGGAACTTAGCCTTACGTATAATCTATGTATAACCTTCATTTATGGCAATGTAAGGAAACTAATACCATAGAATGGAAAAACATAGATTGAGAAGAACGCATAGATGGAACATAGATGGAGTTCTAGCCTTTATCAATAATTACATCAGAAAAATTTTAAATAACAGAAACCGAACCATTTATTTTTTTGTTTATTTATTTATTTAAGTTCTCTTACATAATCTACGATGAGGAACAGTAATTTGAAAATATTTTAGCCAAGAACATTTAATGATAATAATAATTATAATAAATTCATTAAGGTTCCAATAACAATGTTTATCAAAATCTGGAATCATTTAAAGCGAGTATCTGAAATAGCTTGTATGGACAAGAATCAAGAAAAGAAAAAATACTATTTAAATAAAGAATGTGCCTAGCTCCTGAAGACAGGAGACATCCCCCGTGGGCGTGAAATACGACCAGGGAACACGGGCTGTCCTGGGAATAAATATCAACCTTGAAGGGAAATGGTTCACGGCTGAAAATTACTTTTCCAATTATGAACTGGCTTTTGTTTGTTAGATCCTGCGTATTATTCCAATTAGTGGTAATTATAGATAGTTCACAGGAAACGTCTCTTGAAAGGAAAATCGGAAGTTGATGGTATCTTTATTGTATAATTTGTTATTTCATTTAACTTTTTAATACAAATTTATCCGCAGTTTGGTTACGAATATAGGCAACATCAAGACTATAGATAAATTTAATTTAATGAAAATCTCAACTTGCTTTGGTCAGGGCAATCAGAGGAGGGTTCGTTTTAATTACTGGGCTGATTAGAAGGATTCCAGGGAACAGTCTGCTGGAGGCTCCAGTTTCAGTTTGATAAATTCAACCGCAACAACCTTTCCCCATTTGCCTGATATAATTGTTTATCTCAATAGGACGGTACGTACATTCCTCATATTACATTTCATCCTATATGTAACAAACATCCATAATTATTAACATTCACAGTGAAATTCAATCCGACTGCTACAAACAAGGAAAGGAAAAATCCCAATTAGATTAAATTAGACATGTTGACACTGCATATAAAAAAATTGTAGTCTTCATGATTTTTCTAAAGAAAGTACGCCTCAATATTATTATTATTTCATTTCTATTTAAAACACATAACAACTACCAACCGTTTCAGGATTCATTATTCTGAAGATTACAACTAAAGTTGTTAACGAACATGTAAATTTTCTGAGACATAAAAGTGTCACAAAACTAATCGGATTCTGAATTATTTTTATTACGGATTAACATACAACATACAAATTACGGATTCTGAATCATCAATCGATTATAAGATTTCCTGACCTTATTGTGGTTGTGGGAGTTAAAATGAATCGTCTGATGACAACAAAATACAAAAAAAAAAATTAGTAAAAACCATGGGTTTCCATTAATTTTTTTTTTTCATTTTAACTATCACTGTGAAACTTTTTAGAAAAAGAAGTAATTAAAACTAGAACTTTTGTGTCATATTTTTTTTTTAGATTTATAGTAAAAGTTTTTTCCTTTATATAAGTTGTTGAAAAAAAAAGTTATGTTAAACGAGAAATAAAAAATAATTAGGTATAGGCTAGAGTTAAAGTAATATGACTTTAATTAAATACATGATTCTAATATGTCGTTTATTTGATTTTCTGATCATAGAGATCATTTATTAGATTTTTGTCGAAACAATAGAATTTTTAAATAACAGGTATTTTTTATAAATAAAGGTTCTATAAAATCTTACCCTGAAGTAGTAAAGAAAAAAGTTCCATGTGCGAAATAACGGGAACAATATGAAATGAAATATTCAAATTCAACTGAAAAAAAAAAAAGTTAAAATTTCCAGCCCAAATAAAAACAAGTAACAACAACCACTTGTTCCATTGATATAATAATATTGTCTATACTAATTTTAATCGGAGCATAAGGAACGCGATATTACCCAGATGCCATCAACTGCAATGGTACGAGTAATTAGGAATAATTCAGGTAATAAACTCATAAAATATGTAAGAATCTTATAATAAAGATAATTTTTATACTAGCCTAGAACTCAGGACGAATACCCCAAAAATATAATATAAAATATTCATAAGAGAATATCCATCGAAAAATACATTAAGGCTCGGGAAAGATCTGACACGAAGATTCCATCCATCCAAATATTCGTAATCCACTTCGTCCAACCCCATTTCCGTGGAACCTAATTTAATGCTACCTCCCCATCGAAGCTTCCATGAAACTTTTCCCTTCGATGGTTCTTTAGATGAGCAGAACTATGTGCTGTCCACAGAAAGTCAATCTAGCATGGAGGAATAGACAAAAGGTTGCATTACTTAAAGAAAAACTTCAAACTATTATTAATTTATTAAAAAAAAAGAATTCTATACAACTATATTTTCGTTTGAGAACAAAAACTTATTGTGAAGCAAACAAATTCCTAAACGTTCCCAAACTGGAACAATTCCTCGTTCCGTTCCATCAGGAACGGTGCATCCCCCAACATGTGCACAATATGCTAATGATTGATGACAAAATTATACACATAAACAAGTGCTATTTTTATGGAAGGTGTTGATTAATAATTAATAATATAGGTTACAGAAATATGAAAGTAAGATTTGTATAAATACCACCGATACTTAAAATACCCACAATAAAATATGAATTGTCTACAAAATAATCATGAGATATTCTAAATTATTAAAAAAAAAAATATTAGAACAACCAAGTGTCTTTAATAAATAACAAAGTTAACATATCAAACAGGGAAAAAAAATGTAGAAGACTATTCTACTCCTTAATGCAATATCTTAAAATAGAAAGACATTATTAAACTAATTGACTGTATCATTGTTAATAATTGTCCGATTTTTACGATTGTTTGTTTGTTTTATAGGTAATTAGGTAATATATAGGATGCTTTAAGTAGAATGGTAACCGAACGTTTTATGATGCGAGCAACGCACCAAAATGTTCTATAGTTTTCACATTACTTACACCATCCTTTAAAATAAACGATTAATAGTTACAAACGATTAATAAATTATCGCGTATTTTTAAAGTTTTTTTTTTATTTTAATGAAATTTACAACTGTATTACATGAAAAATACAACAAGTAAATGTGACATTGGTAACATGACATGTACAACATGAAGAGAAACTACCCATTGGTAGAACTCAGATTAAAGTTCTATATTAGAAGGTCCCGAGGCCATCTTCTTTTCAGACGCCTCGGAGGGTTATCAGGGATCGAGGAGGAAGCAAGGTTTGAAACGAGAGGATTCGGATGGTTCTGCAGTTTGTTATGGAAGGATAGGTATCTGGATTGGGCCAAATCGGAAACATATGGAACATTAAGGTCTTTATAGATGATTTTATTTGTGACAAAGTAAGGAGCGTTGAGGATTTTACGAAGGATTTTGGATTGTAAGGATTGGATATGAGAGGAATTCGATAGGTTTAGTGGAGCCCTAAAGCTCAATTCAGTAAGTCCAGAATAGGTCTTATTATTGTCATATATATGAGTCGTTTGTAATTGATTTAAAGCTTAGAGCGTTTGTCTAGTAAGTGCTGCAGTAGTCGAAAACGTCGGACGGTTTCTAGACGTTTCAGTCTGGTATGGGGGTATTTATAAAGTTAAATGAAATTTCTTTTTATTCATTATTTTTAATATATAGGTAAACATATGAATATAACTAGCAATATACATGTAGCTAACTTTAAAGCTAAAAAAAATTATTGAGATAGTAAACGTAACGTTATGACCGATTCCATTAGAGATGTTAAAAGGGCTACTTGTGTTGATAGCAATTGGTGGATGTTATGTTAAGGGATCTGGCTGGAGGCACCGACAATCTCAACTCGACGGAACAATATCTCTCAGCGGAGCCGAGTACAAAGCTCTCTCATAACCCCGAGGCTGTTTAATCTGAGAACTTATCCCCCCTCTATCTAAAATTTAATTAATTTACCGTATTTTGAAAGCGGGGGTAATTTACCTGGCAACTATCGGGAGCGCACCTCACTCCCTCCCACCTCTTCTGCCCTCCCCCACCTCCTCATCTTTCAAAAACCATCATCGCCTAATAATACCCCTTGTCTCGTCCTATCATCCTAGAATATATTATGGTAGGGTATAGTAAAAAAAAAGGTTATATGTATAAATCATAAATGGAATCCCTCCTGTAGTAAAATTTTATTTAATGGATTTGTATGTGTTAAGAGTGGTGAGAAGCTTCTTATAATGTCAAGCTCAAATCAGTCGACATCAAAAACAACTAACTTTCTTATATATTCTGCATCCTAAAGATGCGGCTGAGAGAGAAGCGCTGGGATCTCTTGGAGTCTTATATTACCCCTTGTCTCATCCTATCATCCTAGAATATATTATGGTATAGTATAATAGAAAAAAAGGTTATATGTATAAATAATAAATGGAATCCCTCCTATAATAAAATTTTATTTAATGGATTTGTGCTTGACATGCTAATGAAGTGATGACATGCTTCTTATAATGTCAAGCTCAAAACATATCGGTTGTTTATGAATCGTAGGATCAGATCATAGGATATTCCTTAAGTAGAGTGCGACACCTCAAGTTAAAAAGACCAGACAAGTAGTGATAGAAAACAATTCTGCCAAACCAGAAGACCGTCAGCATGTAGTTCATCAACTCTTAACTCTTAACAATCATCAGTCCACATCAAAAACTACAAACTTTCTTATGTATTCTGCATCCTAGAGATGCGGTTGAGAGAGAAGCGCTGGGATCTCTTGGAGTCTTGCCTTATCCTCCACACATGGGAGAAAAGGCCCGACTCGGAACTCCCTCGGCTGACTGTAAGTATTGTAAATAAGTATGAATGTGTTTTTATTATTTATTTAATGTTGTATCATGTTTGATTTATTCTGTTACTCTAAGTTTTATTTTATTTTATTTTGTTACAACCTTGTCTTCTTTTATTGTATATATTGTATGTTTGTGTTTTATTCATCCTAAATACTCAATGTCCTTAATTGAGGCAAAATGTATTTTTTTCTCAATAAAATATTATATTGTATATTCTGCAGAAATAGAATTACTTTCAAGCAAACCCATAATATAAATAATAACCCCATAGAAGTCGCAAAAAATATCAATTGATAAAAACATAATATTTTACCCAATATAAGCTCCTGTCTGTCATGCTCAAATAATATTCTCCACATTTGTTGTTCTTTCATAAATAAATAAAGTCGATTCAAACATTTTGCTAGGCTTCAATACTGGAACGGTGGTAAGTCTGTAGATCGATTCGGGACGAATTGGACTTGGAAGATTTTGACGCGTACAGCAAGACCCAGAACTATCGGGCACTACGTTTTTAAGCCAAAAAAAAGTGCTATTTTCGAGAAAACGCAAGGCATAGGATTCCCATCCACACAACCTTACGTTAATTGTAGTACTGTCACTGAATATATGTCTCATTTTGTCGACTTGAGGCCTCTATGATCGAGAAAGGAGTTCATATTATTTATCGGGGGTGTTCTTGATCGGCAAGCCATATCATCGTTAATTCTTCACAAAATCTCAAGATTGAGCCACCAATTTTGAAGGCCTTCTTCTCCTTCAGGCGGGCAAAATAGTCCAATCACCCCAAAATTCAGGCAAACTAGTTATGAAAGAAAATAAATTTCAATTGCAAATAACTAAAAAATTAAACACTTTTCCCATTATGCCCATGATTATATAAAAGATTACTAAATTCCCTTACTAAATTAAAATTTCGAAAATTAATGAATGAATTAATTAAATTTAATATTAGAATATAAAACAATCTGTAAGAAATAAACTAGACTGTGCAAAATTCGTACCTAAGATTTTTAGTTATAGGATCACCACACGAAGTATAACAATCCAACGCTTATATTACTTCAAAAGAAAAAGAAAACTGAGGGTTTGAAAAGTTAATGGAAAATATTCAGGGATGGTAATGGATTTTATCTCGGTTGATAGGATGTGGAAAAAATGATGAATTGATTATCAACTGTTAGATTCGAATTCGATACACTGAGACTTAAGGCCGAAGTAAATGTAGGATTTGAGTTAATCGGTTGACAAGATGTGATCTTATCTTCTCAACATCATTCAAAGACTTTCTAGACAGCCTTTCATTAGTTAATCTCTTAATCATCTATCGTCTTCCGAGAAAAGACTTCAGGACCACATTTCCTGAAATGTTATCTTAAATTACCGCAGAGAACTTACTATTGAATCCATAAATAATTAATTCATTATTCCTGTTTTGTTTCAAGATATTTGTCTGAATATCCCAGTAAAATAAATTCATTTATCCGATTGTTTTTAATATCAGAGCTTATAAAATATATGTTGCAAAATTGTGTTACATTATTTATCATTAACGACCATAAAGTTAATTCACACTAAACATAGAGAGTACGATCAAACTAAAAACTTGACATAGATGGTAATGGGCGAACTGTTCCCCTTAATCAACAGTTTGTCGGGGCATCTGCAGCTATTTAGAGCAGCGTTCCAATTTTGGCCGAAACATGACATCAATGGAAGTAATGTTTATTGGATTCGCAATTCGTGATGATCTTTATTTGGTTTGTTCCTGAGCCACATACACATTATATTTTTAAAAAAACCTAACCATTTTTGTTTTAGGTTCATTGCTTATACTTTCACTTACCTATCTAGATATATGATATACTCGTATAGTAAGGGAAATTATTGCGATTGTGAAATTTTTTGAATCTGAGTTTTTAACGGAAATATATGTTTTGAAGTTCCGCAAAATGGTATGTGTACGTGTGTGATGATATGTGAGCAGTCAAGCTCAAAAACGGAATATCGTACGCAACTGATATTGCGTATTGAAGGATTTACATGTCTGGGATGTTACAGTAACTTTTTCGTCAAAATCGGCTAACCAGAAGTGCCACTTTATATGATCGATTTTACACATTTGCACAATTATCTCGAAAATGCCTCTTAACTATTTTGATTAAATTCATTATTATATCAGTGTTTATACCAGTATCATGATAAATGTATTTAACAAAACTCATGCTCAATAAGAATTAGTAATGTGTAGCACCAGATTTTATATAAAGGTTTTGGCGCCAAATCAGATCATTGGAATTGTTTTGAAATGTATTATTTTCCTCAAACCGAGAATCAAGAAGAATTTCCATTATGATCCGTTTGAGGACACATAATAAATAATGTTTACCAGAAACTGACCCACTCCCATTTAGACTATCATAATTCGATGATCAAAGCCATACTGGATTTAATGGTTGAAGAAATACTGAGGGCAATTTCCACAACCTCTTATAGGTTGTGGTGTTTGATCCTAGCCCTGCATCTCGAACCATGTACCAAAATAAGCTGCTTTTAAAAATCTTATAATAAAATCTTATATTAAACGTAAGAGCCAAAATGGTGTCGAAACATTGCATCACTGAAAATAACGTTTATTAATTTATTCGCTATTCATGAATCATGGTCATTATTTTTTGCTTTGTTCCAGAGCCATATACTGCTTAAATTTTATACCTAGCAATTTTGAATTCAAAACTTCTTCATTTCATATCAGTGTTTAGGCGCCAAATCAGAACTTAAACGTTGATTAATGATAGTCAGAGAATTCGGTCAAGCTATTCCGACTTTTCAATGTTAAATATCAAAATCCCCAGAGCAAAATAAAACAAAATGTAAATAATAACAAACATAATTAGCGATAGTATATCTACAAATGCTTATGTTTATTACATAGGCACCATTTAATTAAAATTTATGATTATTATTGTGTTCCCAAACGGCTTTCTAAGATGGTGATTTCTAGGATAAAATTCAAGTTCTAATGTAGTATTAACTAGAGGAAATTAAAAAATATTCTATATTTCCTTCCATCTAGCGACTAAATGTTGCTTTCCTCGGTATGAAAGGGTGGAGCGAGACGTTGCAGAGGAAATGGCAAGAAACACGACACCCTGATCCCGACACCATCTTGGGAAATTGAATAAAGGGGAAAACTCGGTAATGCCTAATGCAGTTTCAGATTTTTCCCCTTCCTTTCAATCCTTATGGCTTTCAACCCCGCCTTTCCCCAACCCAATTATTTCCCTCCTCCTCATACAATAAAACTTTTTAATTGTCAACCAAAGACAGTTTTTTTTTTGTTGTTTTTATTTTTTGCTATTTTTCTTTTTTACCCCCTTCCCCTCTGAAGCCATTAATACATCTGCATCTTCTCCGTCTCTTCTTGTAATATTTTTTTTCCCCTCATTGCCAACTCCTAAAGCAACACGAAAGTCTTTATATTACGTTTTAATATCCTAAGGAAAACCTTTTTCCCAGTTCTTTTATTTTGTCAACTAAGACAAAAGTCGGCGTTTATTCAATTAGTAGAGTTTTTAAAAATTCACTTCAGGATATCTGAGATGACAATTGTCAAGAAAGGTTGTTTCAAAGAAGTCGTGGATAAATGAAATTTATCAAGAATATACGTCACTTAGAACTCATAGTCACTAAAAATAGCACCAAAAATATAAAATTATTGATAAACGACATAATATATAAACAACTCTTGTCATAAGTATGATGAAATGAATACAAAGAGTATGAGGAATTAAAAATAAGATGACTTTCTTTAAGTTAACTAAAACGTCAATTATAAATACCTTTAAACAAAAAATATTCTGTCAAGTAGGACCAAAATAGCTTACTCATTAATTCTATGTTTGTTTTTTTTCTTAGCCGTATAAAAAGTAGCGTATAGAATCTATCTGATGCTGAGAATTTGAACCTACGTGACTTTGAAAACACACTAAATTATCTAATATAACTTAAATACAAATACACACTGTCGTTTATAAGATCTATGTAGACATTTTTAACATGGTTTTGCAAAATTAAAGTTTTCTAAATTAAACGTAAGAAAAATTTATTCAAAGGAATGCAGATAAATAGAACGAAGGTATAATTAAGTCTGACTAAATAAGTTTTTGATTTAAAAAATTACTAATTTTAGAAGAGCAAAGAAATAAGTTCTATAATCAAATTCTATAACATGTAAATTAAGTCATTTGTTGTTGGCACTACAAGGCCCATTTAGGCAATAACGAACTCTTCAGCATTATTTATAATCTTAAGCACTTAACGTCATACTTGAAATAAATATTTACCCGAGAACATCATGGCCCGCGGCCAGTAATAAACATATTCTGATAATGCAGATATTAATGTTTGTACTAAACGAAACTATTCACAAAGCAATAACTGTTAATAGAACTCCATTGTATATTGAATTTAATAAACTGAATGTGTATGTTTTTTTTTTTAACTTATTTAAATGAGTATTGGTGTATAACAAATTTTTACATTAGGAACTAAAGAAAAAAGTAAATAAACATTTCGGTCAATATTATAAATGTTTACTTTGTCAGCAGTTTTTGGTAGACGTTAAATAAATTGGCCGACATTTTTTTAATTACTGTTAAACATTCAATGTAAAGCAAAATAATGTCTCAAATGAACAATGGTGAAATTGAAAAGCCTGGTTCTAATGTATTAAATTATTATTGTATTAAAAAGTTCTAATGTACATTAATTATTAAACGCTGCCCTTGGTAAACTATTTTTGAATATTAAAATAAAAAATTTTAGTAACAATTAATATCAACTCAGCAACTTGGAAAATGCGATTAATGAACTTAATTCATGCCATTAAGTTAACTGATATAGTTCTCTGTTTGAGATGAAGCAGTAAAAGAAAAAAAAATGAACCTTTGATCATTGTAAATATCCCTTGATGTTATATTGATTATAATGATATTTCGATGTTAAACAAAATAAAAATTTAGTCGACCAGCCTTACATAATGCAGTATATTGGTTTATTATTTTCAATAATGAGACATTGTGATCGACCAAAAAATTCAAAAACATACTCCCCCTCTCAAAATTTGAGGTTTCACGTTTCAAGAAGCGTAGAATTCGAAAAACGAATAAAAATTTTTTTGTCCGTCCACTGTCCGCGTATTTTCTCCTAAACTACTGGACCGATTTTTTTTTTCAAATTTTGATATAAAATCAGAGGATATCCTCCTTCATCGACATTACTCGCCGCCTTTAACTTTCAAAATGGCGGCAGAAAAATCTGCGTTGCTATAGACTGTAGCTCCTAAACGAATGTACAGATTTCAATGAAACTTTGCTAAAGTCATTTCCTCGACGCCCTTTAAATTTATCTATATAACATACTTCAACGAAAATAAGCTGGAAAAAAAGTTACGAATGATGGTAAAATTAAATTCCGAATAACTCGAAAAGTTTTTACTTTTTTGTGGATATTGTATATAGTTTTTTTAAAAGTTTACGAAATTTCCCAAAAATCGTTAAAATCGGACAATTAGGAGCAAAGATATGGTCTCCGGTTTTTTTTTATGTGTTCTACTCCAAATATATACATTTGAGTAACACCTTGGTTTGGTTTTCTAATTTTAAAGGTGTTACTGAACTAATGTTATTTTTTTTTTTTTTTAGCATATTACTAATGATTAAAGAAAAACAGTTTAGTCCAATAATTGAAATCACCTTTTGTTTTTCTTTCTTTGTAACTCGGAAGGTAATCTTACTTTAGATGTATATTTGTTTGGAGATAATAAACCATTGTGAAATAATTTGCAGCGTTTTTTTTCCTGCATCACTGTTTTAAGGGCTAATTTTTAAGTGTGGTGTTCAATGTATATATCGACTCATAATAATAGAATTTAATACTTATTCTATCGCATTTATGGTATTATGAGACAATAATATTTTAAAATAATCCGTTTTTATTAATATATAATTTTTCAACCGTTAAATAAAATCCGTCTGAACATAAAAGTAGAGGCTTAAAAAATTCCATAAATATACAAACAAGTATTTTTCTTAAAATTATAATTAACTCGACAATATCTAAACTGATGTTGGCATTAAAAATAAAAAAATAAATCTTTTTTTAAACCTTTGTTCTTCTTCATACTGAAAATTCAAACGTTACAAAATAATAATTTTCCTCATTAATTAATTACGAATAATTTTCCTTGTTTCACAAAAAGCGAAAGAAAAAAAAAAACCTTTTTATACTACATTACCAACGTATAAAATATATATAATATAAAATCATGCGCAGAAGTAAAACGAATTTCATTATAATGCAAATCATGTAGAGAAGACAATTAATATTTTAATCAGGTCCTCATTCAGGGCGATTCTGAATCTCATGGACGACTACAATCACACCTCATAAGAATCTCAAAACTACAAAAATATATCGACAGCTAAACTAGAGAAGCTTGTAAGGACAATTTCAATGAAAAATGAGGTTTAGAACTTTTCAGGTCAAGCTAGGCACATATTCTAATCCCACAAAAAAAACCTACGATGTTTCATCTCTTCTCTATGGCCTATTTAAAAACGTGTAATTTAAAAACCAGCAAATTTTGATGTAAAAAACTGTAAGTTGCACTGAAGGTTATCGTTACCGAAAAAACGTAATTAAATGCTGAATAAAAGGTGGTCATGTAAATATAGAATGTATAGAGCGTTTAGCGCAATGACTACAGATCAATTAGCACTACTAAAAGGCTAAAATTAATTTTACTTATGCGCTTTGTATTTTTTTTAAATTAAATTTTTAAAAAGTGCATTGCGCCTCTGGGCAAATGCCTTGGTCCCCTGCCTTGAGGGCGGTACTGTTTACCACTGAACGAGACGAAGCAAGGAAGAGAGTGGTGATATAATATTGAACGGCCTTCAAAACAATCCAAACCTCCGGCCAACTGCAAATGAGCTTGAATGGAGAAAAGTACAATGGCGCCGAATTCGGAGAATTGATTTCATCAATTGAAAAATTCAACAAGAAACGACAAAAGAACTAGTATAATTTTTTTAGACCAATGAATCTTCGAAATCACAAGAAGCACAGAAACGAAGTAACCTAAAAATCAACAGGATACCTAGAACTTACTAATCATTCGTGAATCAAACCAAACCATGTCCATATGAAGTTGGATAGGTTAAAAAAGAAACTTTCATAGACTATTCCAAAATGGAGCCGAACACTCCATTTGAGCAGCCCTTCTTACACTAGGAGGCAAAAAAGTGAATAAACCGTGTGATCAAATGCTCGCTTTCCAGGCAAATGTTTTACAAATTTACATTTTAAATATTGTTTCTCTACATTTTGGAAAGTGACTTTGTTTAAGGAAATGTTCCTTTCATGATTATATCATTATTAACAAAGTTATGGCTGTAAAAGATTATTTGGTAGAAATACGATCAAAAAAGATACATAGAACATTACATCTTTGCCTTAGGCTTGAAACCGAAAATATAATGCTTTTAGAACGAATATTCGCAGTTTTTTTCGTTTCCTGAAAATTTTTAGTTTTTGTTCTTACAGGCTTTTGCAGTGTGGCTGTCGACATAGAAACATCATTATCGAATAAAAAAAATACTGAAATAAGTGAATGTTTCTTAAGCCTTGGACAGTTCAAACAATATCGAGAAATTTCATTTTAAAAAGTACTCAACAAGTGTTCTTTTTATATATAGAGCATTCATTTTGAAGTCCTGAGAAACTGTTCTTCCCACGATCTCACTTCTGGTTACTGTACCCTGACCATTTTCTTTAAGACCCAACTTCATTCCAACGTTTTCACGTTAAGTAAGTACATAACGCATCTCAAGCTCCATAATCTTTTAAGAGTCTGCTTCAAATAATAAACCATTAAGCTTGATGATGGCGAAGATTAGTTACAACATCTAAGATAAATTAAAAAATAACAAGAAACTGCTAAGAATAAAACAGTAAAGATTATTTATATTTATTATTTCTTTTTGTTCTTAAATTCGAATGTGCATCAGCTGCTGCTATCTATAACCGAACAAAGGACTGGAAGACACAGCTGCCATTCCTAACAACTGGCGTTCGTCTTTGTTTAGACTTATACTGAATGTTTCTACACATAATCGGTTCATAAAATACATGGAAATAATGTTATTAATTTAACAAAATAAAATGAATAATATAATCCAATCGCATTAAATAAATAAATATGATGTCGAATTAATACGGATAAGTTGAATTGACTTACGAAGATGAAGAGATAAGAAGAGAAAGAATTAATCCTCACTTCACAATCACTACACTGGAAAAGCACAAATCACAGAGAATCACAACACAACGCGGTGAAATACGAAGCACAAACTACAGCTCCTTGACTATAACCACGTGGTGGCGCACTACCCCAAACCGGCTGGACAGGGAGGGGGTTCGTTTTGAAATGGGTGGGGAAGGACGTGAACAAAAAATAAGTCCTACCCTCCCAGGTAGTTGGGGGCCTGCTAACTGTCTATGGGGGCCTGGAAAGGATCCAATGGAAAGGAGGGTCGAAAACACCACGGGGACCAGCGGCAACTCGGTCACCTTCACGATCCATCAATTACAAGAGAAATTTAATAAATTTTAAAAAATAATCATGCCATCAAACTACAAGTGTAAACTTGTTAAATATGCCAAAGCAGAAATACTCCTGGGGTTCGCAGATAACATTCTTTATTAGAATCAATATTTCTCTTATTTTTATAAGTTGATCTAATTTTATTAAAAATATACCCAATTCTAGACTAATCTAGACATATTTATTTTGAATCCATCTTCACTATATATAATATGGCGGAGATGAACTCGAACTGTGTCCCTCCAACCTGTAGGACAAAACAGTAGAGTCTCTGGAGACAGCCTTTTCAACCAAATATTTTCTTACATTTAACTCAATGAGGCAGTATTCTATGTAATTTGTCGTACAAAATTAAATAGCTAATCATGCGTAGCGGTGGGAAGTAGCGCGAAAGGAATTTTTAAAATAATTTATATCTAAAACTAACTAATGTATTTTCTTAGGCCGAGCGTGGCCGAATAGAATTTTTGGAAATTTCTTTTTAATAATACCTTAAAATAATTGTTTTAAAGCACCTATGTCAATTGCTAATAGATATTTAATACTTATGTTGGGGAAGGAGAGGGGGCAAGCATTCAAGAAAAAATAATTTAGCCCAAAATTGTAAAAAAATTCACATTTTATATCAGCGGTTCATCTTATATATTAGCAAGCCATAAATTTTATTGTAATTTATTTTGCTGTTGGCAATAAAAAACTTCCAAATATATAACCACTAGTTTATTTGCTACTAGCTGATGAACCCGTCGTTGACAGGTGTATAGTTAAAATTTGAGAATCTTTTTATGAGATGGATTTTGTATTATAGGAGGGAGGGTCCAAATCCAAGTAACTGCCCAGCGGGATCTCTAGACCAATTACTCAAGAACTTATAACTGGTTATACGATTCTACTCAATATTTTGTTTTTAAGCCTATATTTTAAGTCATAGCATCCTACGAACCACCCACTTTCCTCTTTTGTGGAAACATTCCACTATTATCCTGTTTCCGAAACCAGGCAAACCTCCCAACTCCTCAACGTCCTACAGACCAATTAGCCTTCTTCCGATTCTCTCAAAAATCTTTGAAAAGATCCTCCTGAAACGCATCCTACCCTTTATAGAATCCCAAACTCTTGCTTCCCATAAGTTCGGATTTCGTTCACAACACTCTACAGTCCAACAAGGACTCCGAGTGGTTGATCATATTTCCGAAGCATTGGAAAGCAAGCAATATTGCTCGGGTGCATTTCTGGACATAGCTCAAGCTTTCGACCGGGTATGGCACGCCGGGCTTCTTTCCAAGCTGAAAAACTATCTTCCTTAGTCCTTGTACCTTGTTCTCCGTTCCTACCTCTCAGATCGTACCTTCCGAGTTCGTTGCGGTACTGAATTTTCGCATTGCTATCCAATTGAGGCAGGTGTTCCTCAAGGTAGCGTATTGGGTCCCGTCCTTTACATCCTCTTTACCGCCGATATCCCTGTCCATCCCGATACCTTCCTGGCAACTTTTGCTGATGACACCGCCATTCTATCATCCGACTCAGATCCCAACATAGCATCCTTAAATCTCCAAAACCACCTCACCTTGATTGAGCACTGGTGTAATAACTGGCGCATTAAAGTTAATGAATCTAAATGCCAACATATTACCTTTACACTCCGACGCAGTTCCTGTCCACCAGTACACTTTAATTCCATCCAGCTTCCTTACTCAGACACAGTCCGGTATCTTGGCTTTCATTTAGACCGAAGACTAACGTGGAACCCACATACTAGACTCAAAAGACAAGAACTCAACCGACGATACGGCCAGCTATACAGACTACTAAACAGAAAATCCAAACTTTCTATTGAAAACAAATTACTTATCTACAAGACAATACTGAAACCTATATGGACATACGGACTTGAACTGTGGGGGACAGCAAAAGCTTTAACATCAAACGTATTCAATCCTTTCAATCTAAAGTCCTTCGAACAATAGTTGATGCTCCGTTCTATGTAAATAACAAAATCCTACACCATGACCTTAATATCCCATTTGTCCTAGACCTTATTCCAGAAAAATTCTCCAAATTTCACCAGAACCTTACCTATCATCCAAATCCCTTTGCACAATCTCTATCCAGCACCACCCATCCTTACAATCCTCCTCGAAGGTTGAAGCGGCAGTGGCCCAGAGACCTTTTGTAAATAAGCATCTACTGGAGTTCTGGCAATGGCCAGATCCTCCACTCAAGCCCGAGTGTGTATGATTAGGTTAGTTCTTTTGTTTATATACATTTATTTTATTTTATTGTATTTATTTTTATTTTATTTTATTGTATTTATTATTATTAAGTTTCTGTATTATTTTATTTTTTTTTTTTATTGTAAATAGAGTGTGAGTGTGCTTTCTCTGAACACTATTATAAATGTCCTTGATGTGACAGAATGTAATATTTCTAAATAAACAAATATATATAATAACAACAAAAAATATTTTAAGTCAGGCAAACCTAATATATAATATAAACTAAATATAATATCTATGCTTTGAAAAGTCTACCATTAGCCATTGCCGAGTTTACTCTTGACAAAATTTCGATGGACAATGCGGACATCCAGATCGACAACAAATTTTTTTAAAGTGGATTTAGTGTCTGCAAAGTATCAAACCGAAAGATATCATAAAACGGATTGATTCTATTCAATGTACAGACAAAATCTTCGTTTTATTTATATAGAAAACTCATTATAAGTTTAAGTTTCGAGAAACTACTCCCATCTTCAGAACTTTATTCACATCTCTCATAAGCAATTAATAGCTAGAAAAGTGTTTAATTGAAATGAATATATATTACAATCTTTGTCAATGCAATGTTGTTACATATTTGCTACATTTACCTAAAACATCATGTACTCCTTTGTCATAATTTAAAGTTCTGTATTATGTATAAAAGTAATATCTGGAGCATCAAATTTATGGGACTAATAAATGGGTGTCTGCTAGCTACTTGGGGTCTGTTATTGACCTTTGTATCTGATTATTTCCTATTTTTCTATTGATATTTGTATGAATGTTGATGACATAGCAGTATTCTATTTTTATTATGTTTTAATTTTGTCAGTTATTCTATTGTTTTTGTGATTTGGATAGCTTCGATTAATTTTCTGTTGTTATATTTTTTTTGGTTTTGTTTCTATTATTTGTGGTTCATTAAAATTGAAATCGTGTTGTAATGTTATACTATGGTACGCTAATGCTGTGGAGTTTATGTTTTTTGTATTTCTGCAATTGGAAATGTACTGTGAAATTCTGGTTTTTAGTTATTTTGATGTTTCACCAATGTAAATTTTAAAACAATTTCGACAGTTAAATTTATAAATTACATTTTTCTTATCGATCGCATCTATTTTATCTTTTTTGCTGGTAATGTATTTAAGTATTTTGTTTTGTTATTGTACTGTCCAAGTTTGATTTCTGGTAGGTCATAATTTTTAAACACGTCCTTAATTTTGTATATTTAATAGTGTATATAGGTATGCATGTGTTTTTGCTTAGTTTCAATTTTCTTATTTTAGGTTATTTTATTTTATTTATTGTATATACTTTTTGACTATTATTTATTGTTATTTTGCTTCTATTTATTTTTATTTTTTTTGTACATACACTGTGAATGTTATCCTACCTCACTATAACTAATGTCCATGTGACAGATTGTTGTAATACTCAATAAATATAAAATAAAAAACATTAAAAAAAATTTGTTTCTAAGATTAGGTATGCTAATATTCATTTTGTTTGTTTGTAAAATAGTGTCTTGATTGTTCTTGCATGCTATGGTAATTTATAGTAGAAATTCACTGAGTCCGTGTGTTTATGGTAAATTATTTGAAATACTTACTAAATTCGCCAAATAGAATCAATGAATTTTGTTTAGCCAGCCTTCCGTCTAACGCTGATAGGCCTGACCCTTATCGAATACCTGGAAAAAATTCCAGGATCCAATTGGAGCTCTCCAAAAGATTTGCCGAGATCCAATTTCAGCTATTTATGGTGGGGTATCGATCGCTTTTTCGGCTCTCAGGAACGAAGGATTTTGATGAATAGGGTACATCAAACAATATAATATAACTAACCATTAAAGTGTGTGACAAACTAATAATCTATCGAAAAGATAAATTGAGGAGAGAGTACTGATATTCCTAGGGTACCTTAGATAATATTTAATCGACAGCATGATGATTAAATATGAATAATCTAAAAGGTGAAAAGGAAAGCAGGAATGTTCAACAACACCGACTGAACTAATATGGGTTGCAGTCAGAACTTTTCAAGATTCAATTAGTTACGATTTCAAGTAATAAATCTTTCAAGTCCTTCAGGAACTTAAGGAATGGCTACCTGGAGACCGACGGTCAGGTAACCGGTAGGAAACCTTAAGTTTGCGCGCACAACCACTGTATTGTTCCTAATTCGCAAGAAATGGAAGAAACTAAACAGTATTATTATTTGGAAAATTATAGAAACTTATGGTTAAAGTGGATAGCTTATGTTATTTCTCTACCACAAAATTACCTAGCCTTTGCCTGCAGTAGCTATTAGAGTATTAAAAGATTTGAATTAATAATTTATAACATCTCTATTGCATTACTATATTACATAATATTTATAAGTAGACAGGGCCAGGGGTGCCCCCTACGGATGTGTTTTGCTTTCTTCTTAAAAACAGTGCAAGCGAAAAAAGAATTGGAAAAATTGAAGATGTACAACAATTACAATTGATGTGACTTATTCTCTTGCCTTGTTGCCGCTTGAAATTTCCCCCAAATTGGAAGTAAAAAAAAAAAAGGATTCATTAAAAAATTCTTAAACCAGTAGAAATGTGCTCCCTCAAAAATTTTCATTGCGCAACTGCTTCTGGCTACGTCTGGATTGAGACGTAAATGGGATGATTCATTCCGCTCTTGATGGGATTCAGTAAAAGAAGATGACCATTGGTGCTGTGGCTATCGAACATTCGGGTTCGCTAACATTTATCATTATTCGATTAACGATATTATAGTAATCAAGAAATACCTGACAATTCCTTGATATGCAAACCAAAAATTTCCTCTACTAATAACCTCAGAGGCGACTAATTCAGGAAGATGAGGTTCGTTATATTAAAGAATTTTATAACAAACCATCATCATATACACCAGAAAAATCATATAACGATAATTTTGATCATTAACAGTTAGCAATGTTATTTTGATTTTTTCGTTCGGCACGTTCGTAAGGACGTAGCGAGGTTGGCTGAAAACATAGTCTTTGACTCTCTAGGAATCATTCACCTAATGATCACCACCACGTGCATGGCTAGGCTGAGTTTTAATTTATACCTTTATTTATTTATTTAATGAAAAATGTCTATTATATTTTTTTCATATTAAATTCTAGATGTATACACTTTTGTTACTTGTTATTGTTCTATTATAATTTTAAGCATCTTAATATTGTGTATAGGAGATATGTATAAAGAGAGATAAAGAAAGAGGAGTGAGAGAAACCGAAATTAAATGTAAAAAAAAACATGAACAATGAAAGGGAAAAAAAACAAAATATATATATATATATATATATATATATATATATATATATATATATATATATATATATAATACTCATATAAACTAACCACTTTTGTATTTTATTTATAAGTTCATTTATTGTCCTACGAATTAACGAGTATGGTTTGTATATAGCAACCCAATATAATTGGGCAGCAAGCTTTTATATTTTATGTGAAAATAAAGAGTTTCTCTTTTATAGTCTTGTATGATTAAGTGAATTTTCTTTAGCTATAAATGATTTTATTTAATTACATAAAACTTATAATTTAGTTCATTTTAGATTGATCTCTTTAAAAACATTTTTACCTGAAATAACAGTTTATTTTCCTATATATCTTAGTCTGAAATAGAAATAGTGAATTACAAGTAAGTATTGCGAATTTGAATAGTAATCTTTTGACAAATTCCTTTTCCATTCCATAAATCGGTGTAATTATTATTATTATTATATTCAACTACAGATTTTTAAAGAAATGTATACAGGTTAGGTATACAGTCTTATACAGGTTTGAAAATGGCTATTTATGATTCTAAAGTCAATAAAAAAAAACAAATCCCATGGTATTCCACGACTTCTGAGTTTTAAGTAAAAATCCGCTTAAATCACGTTCATACTTCTATTGAATAAAACGAAACAAAATCATTCATTTTCAATTTTCTGTCTCTTCTTGGATATAAAACAAGAGTGTTCTTGACATATTTAAATCAGAACATATCCAAACGTTATTGACAGATACGGAGAAATAGGATTAAAAAAAAAAAATGCTAACACAAAGAATTTTTATAAAGGGGATGGTAACCTTCATACAGGTATATATCAGAAATGGTTGTAATATTCACTATATAAATAAATATTTTTTTCATTTTTTATTTATGTTATATAAACAAATATTATAAATTACTATTTTTAAGAAATATTATTCTCATCCTTAACATTCAGCACTGACCTGAAATAATAGTTATCAATTAGGTGAATTAAGCTGAACTATGCTTTTTTCAAATTGATTCTCCAACAACTCCTTGAAGTCAATAAATAACTATTTTAAACTAATTACATTTAATTATGAATTATAAACTCGCCGATCAGTTCAATTTCTTTCATTTAAAATTATTTACAACTTTCATAAAAAAAAAGTAAAATAAAATAAAAAAAAAGTTAAATAATGACTATGATGATACGAAAAATATTTTGAGTTTTCAAGATTAATATATTTTTCTTATGAACGATTTAAATAAAACTTTAAGCAAAATGTTACCAAGACCATTGAAAAAATAACGACCACCAAACAAGCGAACATTTCAGAAGAACCTGTTTTCCTTTAATTCAAATTAAACTCGTGAAGAGGGCAATAGGCTCTATTTTTCATTCCAAGAAGAAACCGATACAAGGAATGAAACTTCTTCTATGTAACTTGCAAGGCGATGTTATCATAACTTTCCGGAACGCGTTAAACGCTCGAGGAAAATTCTGGAAAATGAAAAAAAAAAATGGCTACAGAGGCCAACTTTCTTAGCAAGTTTTCCTTGGTTTCTTCTGGAAGAAATATCTCATTGGCATGGCAATCCTTTCACTGCTTTCAGCCGACATCTCCCTTCGTCCAAAGGTTCACTTGTCATTGCAAAGGCTTTTGAGAAAAAGTGCGATGGATGACTCTTAACAAGGAAGTAAGGAGGAAGAGAAAAAATGAGTAAGGAATCAAACCATACTTTTGAGATAAATAATTTTTTACTAAGAATTGCATAACTTTCAACAGCTCCAATAAATGATCAATTATAAATAAAATATAATGATGAAATCTAATTTTTTTTAAAGTAATTACAATGACCTTATGATTGAGAAATAGATTTATACCTAATACTCGATAACTTTGTTTAAAGACAATCCACACAATACTTAATCAATAAATTTGTAATAAAGCATAAATTCTTGGTTAATAACTGGGGTTATCGTTATTATTATTATTATAGTGGATTTATCGTCGATTGTAGTAAATAAATGAAGAGGAGTTGGTTGGGGTTTTCAGTCAAAATACATAAGTATCAACATAATTTATTAATTTTTACTTTGTATTTAGAATGAAAAACCCAACCAACTTACTTCAGTTTTTATTATTATATCGAGTTTAAACATTAGATTAACAAGGAAAGAAAATCCTGTGTCTACAGCCCGTGGAAAGCAATGAAAATTTTAATAAAAAGTTTATAACATATATTTATAACATCACTCTGGTACGTTGAAATGGTTTTATCCTACTTCCCAACAATTCCTCCTTGGAGTTTTCCTTTTCCAAGTCTTCAGAACCAAAAACCCTCCGTACATCCTGGAACTCCTAACTCTACGTCCCTCTATCCACTCTCTTAATACCAGGTCACAACCAACAGACTTACATATCCCCTCCCATAAAACTTCTTCCTTCAGCGAATCCTTCGTCATTCGTGCTGCTTTCCTATGGAACTCTCTTCCTACCTCCATATGTCAATCCTCGTTCAACAAATTCCTTCAAACAACTCCTGTTCCTACACCTACTCCACATTCAAACTTCCGCAAACATGTAAAATTACTTGCGTCTGTACACTGTTTAATTTCAATCTAATGCACATCTGCAATGACAATTAACAGTTAATTAGTTTATCTTTTTTATTATTCTAAGTCAGATTAAGACCCATACATTTGTAACTCTGTTATTATTCTTAGGGGACAGTAGTACCAGAATAAATTTTTTTCATTTCATTTCATAATTCGTATGTATTACTACATGTAATTGTTGTACTATACAGTATGCATTGATATAATTACATTAAATAAAATTAAATAAAATATCACCAAAACCCATGAATGGTCTTAGGTCATGTAGTTGGTAAGGAAGTAATGTTTTCGGGTTCAATGGTTGTCCAAGCAATGATTGGACGGAAATCATGCTCAACCGCTATGTTTTTCTCCTAATCAATTATTTAATCAAGAGTAACTAATTTATAAAGGCTGGGTATACTCCGAGAGAGACTTTGGACCCCAGGTTCTATCCACGCGTGATGAAACAAAAAAAATAATGACCTGAAACGGCCAATACAGAATCCGTACCAAATGAGTCCCGTTTCGACTTAATATTAATATTACATGTAAGTCAATTTAAAGAAGAACGATCAACTGTTATTGCTCAAACTATAAAAAGATTGAAGTCAACATTAATTAGGTTAAAATATCGTCTATCTGCCTTAATGAAAAGTTTAGGTATGAAAAGTTGTATTGTATATTTTAACAAGCTAAATTGAAAACTTAGAATACATCGACAACCAGAAATAGTAAATGAAAATAAAATACACTCTTGTAAATTTTTAATGAAACATAATGTAAACAAATTCTTAATATTTTTCTTATATTTATTATTAATTTGAAAAAAGTTATGTTGATCCATATACATAAATCACATTTTAAACCAAATCAAAAATTACATTATATTATTATTATTACAATTCTTTAACGTGCTCCAAACACGCCCTGATGATGATTCACATGCTTGGGTTGAAACGTCAGCACTAATAAAAACCTTAAAAATGACTGCGTCCTGACTACTTATCACCTAAAAAAAAGGAGAAAGAAGTCCGGGTATCGCCCAAAAATAACAGAGATAGCTTGATATGCAAACCTTTCGACCGTCGTTGGTCTTTATCATGGCTGAAGTAAGTATATATATATCTATATTTTTATTTAATGCTTTATGCTCACTAAATATATACATAAATAAAAAATGTATCATTCCAATCCATGGTCTTACATTTCTTAACTTTGTATGTAATTTACTTTATAGATATAGTTCCATGGATGTTGAAAACATAATATACTCACAGAAGCTCAATTGTAATTATTCATTATTTTTCCTGGCACCTGTCTTACAGATATCCTCATTAAAATCCGACTATCTATAAGAGATAGATAATTTTACTTCGAAGAAATGAATTATCAAGGGTATACTAATAAATGTATTAGCAACAGAATTCCATCACATAGGTCCGATTTTAATTTTTAATAGATTTTTAATTTAAGGTCATTTAAAATGTATTTATTGTATATATTTTTATTAAACAATGTATAAATTAAAATAATTATCAAATCAGCATTAGGAATCTACCGGTAAATATACAGTTTTGGTAATAACGAAAAAACAAATAATGGAAATAGAATTTACGAGGAACTAACGAATTACACCATCTTGAAAAATATTTCTAAATTATTCATTTGGGAAATTAAATTTATCGAAATATAGTGTATAGACAACTATAAAATATTATACATGGACAATAGGCAAATGGGTCAAATAGGCAGGTTTCGCAACGTCCAGACTTAATATTTTAAATTGTAGCACAAAAAAAAAAAATACTGAAGACAATACAGCATACTTGTTTTTATTATTAATTTTTTTCGGACACAATATTCGTATCGTAACCACCCAAACTGACATTGTTTGTGAAGTAACCACATAATTATTGCTTGTAACAAAATGCACATTAAGTAATAAGAGAAGGATTCCTTTTCAAGAGTTACGATAATTGAGTCTCATATTACCAAACTGAACCCTATTAGATTTTTTTTTTTGTAAAGACACTTTTTTGTTTATGTATAGATTATTATGTAAAATAAATCCAATAAATCCGATGTTGTAAATATTTGTTTTTTAAAAGCGAATCTAAACATTTAAAAAATGGAATAAAAACAATATTATTTCTAAAAAAAGCTTTTTTTAAATAAATGGAATGAATCTTGGATTTCTTAAGTATTATTAAAAAAATTATTCAGCAAAATCTTTTTTAACTGTTTTATTCCAATGAAAATTAATTTTACCATTATTGTAAAAAAATGATTAGTACCGTAAGATGGGGTAACTTTGGGAGAGTGGGTAAAATTTAGTTTGTGGTGATTTGGTGATGGATACACTGTGTTGGTTCAGTCTGCGAAAAGGTGTTTTGTACTACTATTCTTGAGACAAAAGCGAAAGTTTCATGAAAAAAATAATTAAAAAAAAAAAGAAATGGAAATAAATAAAACCTAAGTGCACAACGAGTGTAGTCAACTAGTAAGTAGATACCTATACAAAGAACCTTTTTGCAGATTGATCCAACACAGTGTATCCGCTACGGAATCAGCACAAACTAAATTTTACCCGCGGTCCCAAAGTTAACCACCCAGTTCTAAAGTCGCTCCATCTTCAGGTATATTTTATAACTTTCTCTCCTTATTCTCCTAAATCATACGCCATTTTTTCTCTTCGGACCAATCCCCAATCAACTTTTTTATTGCTCAAAAATGAATCTTAAAGTTTAATTTATTTTCAAAAGCGAACCTATAAAGGTTTCAATGTGTTTCAATTGCTATTGAAACAATCAGTGATTTTCTTAAAAAAATATTGGTTTTGATACAACAATTGGAAGATAAAATACAGTTTTTCGCGTTTACAGAAAAATCGTCAAAGATAAGTAAAGGACTTAATTATTTCAAGCCTATATTGAACTACTACTACGGTGGATACTGTGCTGACCTTGAAGAGCATGAGGTGGATACCGTGGAGAGCTGAGAGAGACTGGGAACCCTGGGGTCCTCCATCCTAGCGTGACCGCAAAACATTGCCCCCATTATAATTTATAGATGAGCGCACCACCCTTCTCTTCCATTTGTTTATTGCTAGCTCTCCCTCGCCCTAATGCAAAAATAATACCCTTCCCGGTCCTACCGGAATTAATAGATTACAACCTACTAACCATCATTGACATATTTACTTCTCTTGCAAGGATTTATGTGAATCCTACTGAGGTGCTTTCAAAGTAGAAGACAATCCAGCTTTAGATATAATGTTGGAACAGAATACTTAGAATCCAAAATTAAGAGGCTGTAAGTTTGCAATGATTAGGAAATTACATATAAGGTGTCCCGTAAGTAAAGGGGAATATTAGACCTCAAGAGTTTAGGACGGTGTGGTCGAAAGGGCATTAGCCCCGTGTTGGAAAACACGCATTGCTCGACAACCTGTTTAACAGAAGTTAATATGATTAAATAATTACGAGTTCGCGTCCTGGTACCAAGAAGCTTTTCTGGACTCTGGCAATAATCTCCTGACTTCTCCTATCCCTCAAGAAAATCGTATAGCCTAAAAGGGGAGAAAGGGGAGGGGAAAAAAAGACCTCAAGTGTTACAAAAAGTTCATATTAACCATGGTTCTATTTTACACACAAAAAAATTGAAATGTAGGTTTTATGTTGTTTTTTTTCTTGTGTGAAATTTAAAAAAAAATAGAGAAGTAAACCTGCTAATTACTTCATAAAAGCGTAAATTTTGTTTTTATTTCACTACTTTGTATAGGAAGGATTTTTTTTAGTTTCTTTAAATAGATTATTATTTAAATATTATTTTTTTTTTTTAGGAAATTTCTTTATTGAGATATGTTACAATCTGTCACATTCAAGGACAATAGTAATAGTGATAAAGAGTAGCCCATTGATACCATACACAATAAATAAAAATAATAAATATCAATATAATAATACTAAAAGTAAATGTATTTAAATATTAGGACATAAATACTGACCAATACAATAATAGAAATCTGGGTAAGGAACACAAATCCATAATAACTTTAGATGATAAATATTAGAAAAATCATTATTTCAACAAATTTCTTTTTATAAATAACAAATATATTTATGGGCCGATGTTTATTATAATTCATCTCAGATCAGAGAAAATATTAAAGCTTTGCAATAACTTAACGAGTTTGTACATAAAGATGACGGGATATGAAATCATAATTTTTTCAAACAGATTGAGGTAATTCTCAATTTATTTATATTTATATTTGTAATAAACAGCAAAATAATAAATATGGACTTAAACTTATTAAGCAATTAAGTTCTTCTAAAAGCTGGGTATTTGTAGTGTAGTTGTGGTTTGATAAAAAAACAAATCTAGAAAACATCGTGATAATTTTTAAAATTGAACTTAGCTTAGTTTAATCACTTGAAAGTCCTCTTTAAATAATAACAAGCTCTACTTTCATTTAAAAAAAATTTTGTTTAATTCGCTGTGTAGTAATTGTTAATTACTTAAATTAAATATTTTTTTTTAGTTATCATTCAACAAAAAACGTGACTCACTTAAGAAATCACAAAAGCTAAATTTTTTTAGGTCTAACATCGCTTGCTTAAATACTTTTCTTTACTTTATTTAACAAAAATGGAGTTCGAGAAGTTCGAACTATTTCCGCCCTGAAGACAACTTTTAGGGAAGAAGTAATACAAATAATGAGAATAGCGAAAGAAATTAAGAGGACGTGACATAACTCTTTAATTATTAATATTATTTTTGACTTTCTTAGCAGTGACGATAAGACAGATCTTTCTATTTATACAGAGAGCAAAAAAAAGAAAAAAATAATGTCCTAGGATTCAAGACATCATGGAACAAACTTGGTTCCGTACTTGTCTGTAGTCAAATCCGTAAGACCTGTTACGTTCATCCGATTTTTATGTAATTTTTAGAGTTAAGGCCGAATGTTTATATTCATGATACAATATTCAACCCACTACTTCCTCTTACGCATGCGCAAACGTACTATCCTTAGTACTCCAAATTTCAATGATTGCTCGATGGAGTTGGCCTGAAGTTGGAGGAAAATCGTGAACTAGTGTAGCAATGTTGTGCATATAACAGATTATTAATCAGTACCAATGTTGTTGTTTTTTAAAAACTAAAATAGTGTTGTTTTAATTGTAAGAAAATTATTGATGGGGTTAAATAACAAAATATGTTTTGTACAGGTTTTATAATTAACAAAATATTCAAATTTTTCGCGAACCATCCGGATTATCTAATGGTTTCTGGCTAAGGAAGTTGGAAACATTTCTATACATATACTGAAAATAATAATGTTTCATAAAAAATATTATCGTCCGGAAGTTTGTTTTGTAAATATTGATGTTAAAATAATTAAATGGGTAAACAAACAAGTAAGGTAAAATTTCTATAATCTAACAAGAAATTCTAAAAATATTTTTCGTATATTGAAGTATTAATATTTATTTTTTTCCTGATAGCACTTAACTTATGTATGTAAATACTGAAATATATCTATGTATATTAAAAAAAATGAACAAACGATATATGTTTTAACTACATTTTTATATGTTTTATTAAGAAATGTGCCTAAAAAAAATAGTAAGTAATATTAAAATATTATAAATTAAAATCACAAAGCTAATACTTTGTGTATAATTATAAACATAGTATAGGATACCGTACTACTACGCAGCAAGCCTTACAAGCCTCTTCCTAATCCTGACGTAAACTATTCACAAATACACAAGTGGTTAAATATAAAGCTCAACTCAAAGGTTATTTTCCTGAGGAACAAATCAATGTTTAAAAATAGTTCTTAAGAGCTCACATCTCTCAATTTTGTATATTTTATTCTTTGCATCTGTCATTAGGATTAACTATGGAAAGGGTAAATTCTCGAATCCGATTCATCCTAAAGGAAGCATAGATACGTCAATTAAACTAAATAGGCAATTAAAACAACAAATTAGCCCCAGCTTAAATGTACAAAAGGATAAAAGTTCCTTTATATTTCAACCCTTTGAAAACTGAAAATGACTGATAATTGGATGAAAGGGGTGAAAAATTATAATTAATTGTATAAGTAACCCAAGTAAAGACAGGGAAAGCTGTCCTCAACAAAACAAAGGAATAAATTTGCTACTTCTAATTATTATTTTTTTCTCTTCTCAAAGTACTCGTCGGATTGTTTGTATAACTATAAAATTTAATAATGATAAAAGCTGCAAAGTGATGAGAATTATAAAAATAAAAACGTTTTCTGTTTTACCAGTAAGGGTCATTTTTTGGAAACTGAATAATATTTAATTACTGATACGTTGTTGCACAGGCGCAGACTTTCGATTTTGATTGGAGGGAGAGATGGAAAAAAATGGCGGAAGTTTAATGATTTGTAAAAATTCAACGGACTTACTGTCCAACGAACAAATATATTATTGAATGTTTAAAATTACTTATTTTACTGATTATGTATACTTGAAAATATCCTTAATAAATACAATTGAATACATAACGTATTTGTTTAGATTAAACACGGGGGAGCCTTTATAACATTGGTACATTTCTATAACTTTTTCAGCTAAAAATCAATAATGCAAAAATGTGAAAAATATCTTTGATTAGTGTGTACAACCTTAAATAAAAATATAACGTTTTCCCAGTCCGAAAATATGATAAGGACGTGTTGATATTATTATTTTTAATATAAATGACAATTTAAGTAAAAGTAACATTTAGGTATCAATATTACCAGAAGGCCCAAGCTTATCTAGCTAGAAAGTTGATCTTTCCCAATAGATTTTGGTTTAAACATTTTATTCATGCAGCTTATTTATTATTGATTAAAATCGGTGATTGGAGTGAAATTTCTAGTAATTAATTTTGGCTAAAAAAGTGGCTTCAACATCCCAGGTAAATACTTAACATAACTATTTAATTTCAGTTTTGTACAACTCTTAAAATATACACACAAATAATTTTAAGTAACTTGGTTATTTAGGGCCCCAAAACGGATTAAAAATTTGGATTCAGAATTTTTCACGATCGCAATACTTTAACTTACTACATATTTAATAAGTAGAAAAAACAAAATGGTAATAATGTTCTTACAACAATGAATTTTAATCATCGTGTACGGTTTTAGGCTACAAACCGTATAATTTGATCAGATTCTGATCATCAGAATAACCATTTATCACAAATATTTTTTTTTCAACCAGAAATAACAAATAAATGAAGTTAAACTTGGCTATAGATTTTTTTTTTTTTTTTTATGCCTCTTGACTTATTCCGCCATTAATCCTCTAGCAGATACGGAGCTGTTCCAGACGACAGCTGTGGTTCTCGTATAGTGGTAATCAGAGAGCACGTGGGTTATAATAACAGGACTTATTAATAACCCTAATCATTTTTATTAGGATGGTTGGCAACCCTTTTGTAGACTTATCCATCCTATAGGTTTTTTACGGGATAGAGTTAATGGCTCTGTGCCCAACACCCAATCTGGAGGACGAAGAGCTATGTTGTTGGAAGATACAGAAGTCGCTCACCTTTCTGTGCATCTCAGGGAGTGGGTGTTACCGTCCTTATGCAGAAATCGAACCCGAGCCGTAGTGATTTAAGCAATCGAGTTGGGACTGCACTTATTTATTTCAATATTTAATTTATTGTTAATTATGTTTTATCTTTTTTTTTTTTAAATCTTGCGAACGGGATTTAAACTAGTAGCTTACAATTTTTGCAGGCGCCCTAATTCGCTGGACCCACCTATCGAATATTAACACGTTCATTTTCATTGATTTAAAACCTATTTTGTAGAAAATTTAATTTATACGTTCCAATAAAATATAATAAAGATAATTCAAATATTAATAACAACTGTCTTTAATTTGACAATAAGATGGTATGCCGTAGAAAAAATAACAGAATAAGACAAAAAAAAAAAAACTATGAAAAAACTCACCAAACCTTGACTGAGCTCAACGATTTCTTAAAGCAAAACCAATAAACCCAGAAAAAAAAACTTTCTACACACATTAGCTAATCCTTCATTCCCCCTGCATGAGGTTATGAAAGATTTGACGACCCGTGGCCTATGACGCGAAAGTATGCAAACGAGGTCAATAGGATTGGGCATCGGGGAAAGGTAATTTAAATAAATTTAAATAGATCTGAATCTATGATTGGAGAATGAGAGGCATTGGAAGATCGGCCAATCAGAAGCGACATGTAGGGCTCCGGCTGCAAGGTCGATTAACGAGGAGCAAATTCAATTACTTCATTCAGCTTTCCATCGAATACAAGTCATTGTTTATATTTAGCACCGTTTTATTCGATTTGCGTTTGTCCCGGTAATATTTTATGGTTTTGTGTATAGATTAATAGCTGTCCGCCCACTTTGCTGCAAGTGATAATTCATTGAAATCTGTGATGTGTTTTAGGGGAGAAGAACAAACAGGGTCTTTGGTATACTGACTTATATTTTAACTATCGTCTTATTATTAAGACTATAATACGATAAAATAAGACTGTCGAAGATTTCCCACTGGAAAAATTATAAAACAAGTGGATGGGTTAAAAAAAATAGCACCATAATAAGTTCGAATATCACGTACAGGAATAATTTTTACACATGAGTCTTTAATTTCCAAAGAGATGAACCATAATCAATATTGAAAACTTTCCATTTCAAAAACTATATTTTTATTCAAATTGAAATACCAATAGTAATCAAAAAAACATTAAACAGGCCTCCTTTTGAAACTAATAAATTAACTGCAAGGTCTTTTTGGAACAAAAAAAAATGGAATAGGTTTTGAGTTAAAGTCTATGATTCGAGAAGTATAAATTTACTGAAATTGTACTACACAAATTCAATTTTTTTTTTTATTATAATAATGGAAAAGGATGGGGCAGGTTCATTACCTAGTGTGGTTACAAGAAAGTTAAGTAAAAAAAAAAAAAAGGAAAGAAATCGAACTCAAAACCTCAACTAAGTTGATTTTGTACATATAAGAGATTTTGTATATATATATTTATTATCCATTGCTTTTTTCATTGTATGTACAAATAAAGATTATTATTATATTATTATTATTATAATAATGGGAAAATAAAATTAATTTATTTTTAATTTTCATTCGAATAAAAAGATAAAAAAGCTTTTGGTGATTTTTGTTTTTTACATAAAGTTTTATTAAAAATCGCGGAAAAAGGCCGATTTTGGAAATAAACTTTCACACCACTTTACATTTATTCAGAAATATTACTATTTGTCACAATTAAGGAGATTTATAATAGTGGTCAGAGAGCACATTCATACTCTATTTACAATAAATAATGCAGAAACTAATAATAAATGTAAATGTATATAAACAAAAGAACTAAACTAATCAAAATAACAACTAAAACACATGCATACTATACAATATTTACAGAATCCATTCACTTAGAAGAACTCCGAACCACGACTTTCTCTTTACTCGTGGAAGGGAAGGGAGGACTCTAGGAGATCCCAGCGCCTCACACTCGGCCGCATTACTGGTATTAAGGACCAGTAGAGGCTGAGGAAAGGAAACTATAATCCAGATTTAGTTAGTAAAAAAAAATGCACCATCGAATCCATTTGGTGTTTGAACGTAGGAATCGATACTTATTATCTCGATCTCCAATAAAAAAAATATATGAGTGTTCACTTTGAAAATAAGCGGTAAATCAGACGAATGAGTGTCTGTTTTAGCAGATTTTGAGTTTGAAGAAGTTATCTGAAGATAGATAAGGAATAATACTCATTATTATTATTTTATTTATTTTTTTAAGTAATATCTGTTGTAGTCTTGATTCGAAGAAATATCAAGGATATTTCTTATGAAATATTTTACTGAAGAGCAAGCATTTTAAGAATTAGCGTAAGGAATAAGAATTATAAATTTATAAGATTTTGAAATTGTTTCCAGTGATGGCGCTCACTGTTCTGGTTATTTAATTGCCCTCAGTCCAGTCTGAGGCTGTCTACTTAAGTTAATAGCTAGTTTGTAGATTACAGAATGCTGTCAAAAAATTTCTAGTAAATCTTTGTGATTTGTAATTTAATATATCTTACAATAAGTCTCAACAGACAGAATTCTGTGAATGTTAGAGCTTATTTGCTGCTGTTAGCGAATAAGTCATATATTATTATCAAAATTCAATTAGCTTTACTATTAATGCAAACGAGATTTTATTTAAATAAAATATATCGCTAATTAATAACGAAAAATCATTTAGTGAATTTTTCATGTAGCTCAACTTTTAGGTACATTTTTGAGCATTTCCAAGTTATTTGTCCATGCAAAAACATATAAAATACATCTAAATTAAACAAAAACTTTTATTTATCAAATATACCTATATTATAAGTGGAAAATATTTTCGCAGAGAGAAAATCCATCAAATTACTTCATTTAAGTCGTATAATTTCATGAAATGTTACTTAATGACTTTTAAGCAATAAGCGATAAACTGACAATATGTCTGCCAGGTTTTCATAACACTTCATGAAGAAAAAAAAGTAAGAAATAACAGCGGAGGTACATTGACCCAGATCTTTTCCCAGAGATAACACACTTTCCCGGTTCGGTTAAAAGGCTTCAGGCACATTCAGGATGACTTCAACCAAACACCTCAGAGGAAAAAGAAGTATACGAGATCGTAAGAAGATATTTAAATAAATCCGGTGGTTCGAAAACGTTTTGGAAACCATATTTCTCATCATAGCACTGCATAACAACAGTAGTGGATGAATATTAACTTTTATCTTATATCATAATTTTATTATTTCATATACCAAGACAATAGTTTTGTTCATAATAAGTGTATATTTTAGCCATTTTTTTCAATTTCAAAATATTTGAAGATTATTCCAAAAAAAAAAAGTTACCTTATTTTTATATTTACCCGGAAGACCGATATGTCCCAGCTATCAGAAATGCTTTATTTTATATAATGTCAAGAAATTGTCATCACTCTTATCATTTAATCATAACATTGTTATGGCAGATCAGTTTTAGCAGGAGTAACTCAACAGCATATAGATTACTTAATGTTCTACATCACACATGCATTTTAGGAACCTCCAACACTCCTAATGCCAACAAGACATCAAAATCTTCATTAGCTATATATAAATACTTATTAAAATCCAACACGCTTACCTTATCTTATAACATTATTGAACGAAATATAAATAAATCGAAAGAAAAAAAACTGGAAACAATGCATTTAGAAAATTTGTTTTTTGCTAAACTTTGTTTCAATTAATAAACTTATAGTCCGTGGTGGTACTATGAAATAATTTTTTTAATGAAATTATTAACATCCGGCTGAAACTTCACATTGATATACATTTGCATTCTACTTGGATGGTAAGATAATTTGATGACAAAATCGAGAAAAAACGTGAGTTCAAAAATATTGAGCCGTTTGGGGGTGACCTACACCCCCAAATTTTCAAAATAACGAGGTTATATAGGACAAAGGGCCCACTATTTTTGTAGGCCACCTTTTATGATCAAATTATCTTACGATCCAAGTAGAACTGGGTATTTACGATTTTTCAGAACCTAATCAACTAGACATAGTTTGTCCCCTCCAGATTGAAAACGCTTCACTTCCGAGAATTTTCGTAAATACAATATTTTTCGGTTACGATGAGATGAAGATATTTACGAAGTTTCAGCCGGATGTTAATAATTTCATAAAAAGGAGTGTGTACCACGGACTAAAATTTTTATACATAAACGTTTTTCACAGAATTGTAAATAATCGTTTGTAAAGCTGAAAATACTTCGCTACGGAGTCTGATACTTTAAAAACATTATTTTTAAATTACTAAACGAAGTAAATGTTCTTTATTTTAAACAACAACAGACTGTTCTCCGACATGTTTAAGAAGATGCAAAAGTTGAAGCAAGGAATCGATATAACATTCTTAAGTAGCTTAATGTGATTGTTCGATGGGAACGTAAATCTAGCATGTTCTAGGCCACTGTCGTTGGGAGCACTCATAAAAATTAAAAATAAGAAAACGGGGGTAGTGCATGCTTTGTCCACGCCATTTATTATCGTGGCCTACCAGCTATTAACGAGACATGCAACAATAATGAATTAGTGCGGCCTACAACTATATCATCTGTAAACAAGTTTTTACTTTTATATTGCCACTGATTTATATATTAAATTTAAACATATTTAGAATTTAAAAAAATAATAATAATAATGACGGCTATCGTGTACGCCCCACTAATTTTTTATGTCAACAAACAAAAAAAAATCCTACAATTTAAAAACTTATCATATTATAATTTTACAATCAATCTTCTCTACAATTACTTTTATAGTTCAATTGAGTAGCTTTCTAGGAAGTATTGCAATAAAATTTCTGCAAAGCAGAAAAAATAAATAAAATAAAAGCTTTCTGAGAAATTACTTTACTTTATTTGGCATCTAGTTATTAAATATAATTAGGTATGAATGTTTTTCTTTATAATATATATTTGTTTATCTAACTATTTATTTTACTTATAATTTACTTCAATTTGCTATGAATTTCTGTATTTTATTTAATTTTGATTCAGGTTACATTTCTTTGGTTTTTGCCTTTGTTATATATATAATAATGATAAAAGGCTTAGCGAACCCAAAGGTTCGATGCCGACACCACCAATCGTTTGTTTTATATATATATATATTTATTTATTTATTTTATCGTATTGTATATGTAGTATGAATATGCCTTACTCAGTTTTAGTACTCAGTTCCCTTAAGTGTGACAAAATGTATTATTTCTCAATAAAAAGATCTTAATAACAAAAAGTTATCAACAACTAATAAATTTTATTTTATTTTATTGAAGGAAGTTACTCGAGTGTTCTACATATCATGGATGATAAATATTAATGACGCGGTCATTATAACGTTTTTATTAGTGCTGACGTTAGAAGTTGAGTACTTGAATACTTTCAGTGCTCGAACCACGCTCTGATGATGACCCATATGTTTGGGTTGAAACGTCGGCACTAGTAAAAACCTTATAATGACTGCGTGCTGAATATTTAGCACCTCTTATTTTATTTTGTATTCTTAAACATTTCTTTATTAAATCATATTACATTCCGTCACCAAAGACATTGGTAAATAGTGCCAGAGTAGCTCATTCACACCGTTTGTACAATAAAATAAAATAAATTAAAAAGAACTACAAAATAATAATAAAAATAATAAATACTAAACATAAATATATATAAATAAAATGAAACTTAAACTAATCGAACAACATCTTAAATACAGGCATCCATATATGCAATAGTTACAAAATGTCATTCACTTAAGAGAAGTATCGAGCCAAGCCTTCCGTACCCTTCCCCCCCCCGCTCGTGAGAGAAAAAGCAGAGCTCTAGAAGATTCCAGCGCCTCTCTCTCAGCAGCATCACTTGTATTAAGGAACAGTAATAAATTTTATTCGATAAAAGTATAGCGTTGAAAAAAAAATCGAACAATCGGACACAAGAAAACTTGCTACAGAAGTCTAAACAGACAACGAGATAATCAAACCAATTAAGAAGGTAGTATTTAAGAGATGTATAACATACGTGTTAAAATAAACAAACCTATTCACTTCATGTTTTCATTCAAACTGCGGGGTTCGCAGAACATGCACTCACAAACAAACCTTTAACCTTTACCAACTCGGTAATAAAAAAAAATAATACTAAATTTATGAAAATAGAGAGGAGAAATATTAAAAATGTATCAATCAGCTTTCTGATTCAAAAACTTCAATCGACCCTTCATTATCATGTGCATTTTTATGATAACAATTAATTTTATTTGATGAATATTCATTGCTATCATTAAAATCTCAGTAGAAAATAAGTTAAAATGAAGAAGAAATCCAACAGGAAAATACATCTCCTAAAAACAAAAGGTCACTAAATCACGGAAATCCTATTCAAAACATCCACAACATACTTTTGGCAGGTAACGTTAACAATTACGCTTGTATTTGTTAAGAGTATCATCAACAGCAAGTTTGTACGCAATCAGACCAATAGTATCTTAAATCATTATACGCGGTTATGTTTAGTAATTGTATGTAAAAATGAGAATTAATTGTATTCAAATTATTTAAGACGTGAGCTTTGATATAAATATGGAGAATAGTTGGGAACGGAACACAAACAGAGCGTTTAACAAAACATTTTTAAGGAATTCCCTGACTTTTCCAAGACTTCATATCTGATCTCAATTATTTGTGGTGTAGCCATAGGTTATTAAAGCTAGTATCGAAAAAATGGAATGAGAACAAACATTTTTGCCAGGATAGGTACCTTTAGCTTCAAACTCTCCAAACACGGATATGGCTGCTATGTAATTATCAAAATGAACATGAACTTTTATGGGCTTATGTCGATTTACAGTTCAAAATAAAAATATAAATTTAATAACATATCTTAAAACTAAATTGTTTGAAGAATACGGAGAAATATCTTCCCAATTTACTTCAAAGTTGATCCAATCAATGCCTAAATGGTACTAAAAATGGTACGTTGGTCGGGAAGTGAGGTGAACAATCATACCCTAATCAATCATAAATAAAATCAATGTTCATCATCAAAAATCGAAGAACACATGGTGATCATTTTAGGTGTCATATATAACTTTGTTTACATCAACATTATTTACACTTTTCATGATTAACAATCATTTAAAAACAGAAACTCAGAGCTTGTGTATCCTAGCTTGAAATTTCCTGATTTTCAGCGTTTTTTTTATTAATGTATAAAATTCCCTGACTTTTCCAGCTCCAATAGATATTCTATAAACGAGATATTAATATATTGATATATTGAGTAAAATAGTACAGAAAAACCGACATAGAAGAAGTAAATAAATTAACCCTGGGATACATTGAATAAATATTTTATGAAAATTAGAGAAAAATATTATTAATAATTTTAAATGAAGATCATCTTTTAAAAGAAGGAAATTATGAATACGATTTACATTAAAATGTAGCATCATATATATATATATATATATATATATATATATATATATATATTACCCTTTAGTAGTCAATACATAATCGAAAGACTCAATGTACAGCATAATTAGGTAAAATCATGTTTAATTTAAACAATATTTGAAGTATCGCTGGATAGGAACCGATTCTAAATATACCTAGATTTATTTCATATTTATTTATGAAGTCTACGACACATTAAATAGTTAATAAATAGCTACGTGTCAAATATTTTTTCTAAATAAACAATCAACTAACACGAATACTACCTTAGTCTGAATTAAAAACAAAAAAATTTTTTAAGATTATATAATAATAAAAAATACCTTTATACACATCATTACCAACTATACAAATCATAAAGAAAATTAATAACAATAGATAAGGCTTATTAAATATGTAGATTGTGAAATTAAAATTATTTTTTTAGCCATACAATTATTGAATTCATGAAAAAATGGATTATGGAATCGAGTTTTCAAATGTCAACAACAGTTAATACTATGTACTATCAAACGTCAAATAAACTGAGTAAGTAGGTAAACATTAAATGGACGGTATATTTGACGTTTCTTACTATGAAATAATTCTCTATCTTTTTGCTCCCAATACTTGAATAATTTAATAACTCTCTGCTCTCATGTATTATATAAAACGATAGTAGGACAGTGATAAACTTACGATCATGTTTAGATAGACCTTGAAGAAGCTTTGTATGTACTATGGATTGAGTCAGCGGGTAGGAAGAGAGGGGGACCCCACTCTTCTACCTTGCATATTGGAATATTTAGCAGTCTCGAGGAGGGAGTTCCTGGTTCTGTAGTGCATGGCTCTCAAATAAATATGGATTAATAAAAGTTTAGGTATGCTTTTAAGGACTAAGATTGTTAGGGTAAATAGCAAATAGCAAAAACTAGATAGAATGAGCGAGGTGGGGGTTTAAGACGATACAGTGAAAACTCCTGTTGGATCAAGCTATAGTAATTTAAATTACCTATTAATAGATAAAAATGAGGCTAACGATCATCAGTACTTTGAACAAGATTTAATCAATAACAGCGCAAGGAAAAAACGAACACCTAAAAGAAATAGACGCAAAACAGCCAAAGGAAATTGTATCACTTCCTGAAGCTTTGTCTTCCATACAAAAAATCCAACGTTATCTCCTTATTCCTTATAAAATGATGACGTATATTAAGACTTTAAATTGGCTGCGGATAGAAAGACGCATCTACAACCTAAATATAAAAAATAATTAAAGCTAAAGTATTAATTTTAAATGGTTTTGTTTCTTTTCTTAATGATTTTAAAGTTTTAATTGCCAACATCTTAATTAATACATCAGCATTTCCAAACTAAAGAAGGACGAATAAAAAGAGTTTACATTTTTTTTATTTTATTATTATTTGCTTTTTATTGTAGAATTGAGTTCATAACACAGGGATACACAATGCTCCTGCCCAAGTAACCAAATTTTTAAAAAAGATGTATTAAAATTAAAAGAATTAAATTAAATTAAAAGAGATTAATATAAAATTCCAAGTTTTCATTGGCAACATCTTAATTAATACACCAACACTTCCAAACTAAAGGAGAAGGAATAAAAAGATTTTAGTTTCTTTATTAAAAAAAAACAATGAAAGGAAAAATATATACATATATTTATTATACTCATATATACTAAGAACTTCTGTATATTTATATAGAAGTTCATTTATTGTCCTACGGATTAATTAGTATGCTGTGTGTGTACAGCAACTCAATATAATTGGGCAGCAAGCTTTTACATTTTACATGAAAATGAAGTTTTTCTCTCTTGCTTTTTTTTTTTTTTTTTTCATAACATACTGATTTCATAACTTATAGATAAACAATACGCCTCACGAAGTAACAAAATTTTTCATAACCTCTAAAACTCTATCAAGTAATGGGCGATGATAACCACAGAAATATTTTGCCGTGTAATCTAAAAAAATAACAAACAAAAATTTATTATTGACTTCTTAATCTTAACTTAAAGTTTTCATGATGCATGCTATCTCAGCTCAGTATGTTATGTACTAATATATCACGCCTTTGGTATACTTTTTGTATATATGTAAAAAATCCAAATGTTCGTAAATACGCATGTATTTGTTAAAAATAAAACTATTTTGAAAATAATTATAGAAAATTAAAACAAATATCAGCGTTATATATATCTTTTACATATACCATTAAAAGTTTATTTACACATATAAAATTTAAAAGAAAAGAATCTCTCATTAAACGATAAACAATGAGTTTTAATGACTGTCCTGCATCTAGAAGTAACATTACATTATAAGTAAAGCAAAAATGCAATAGGAATCCATTACTTTTGGGTGGATATGTGAGACGGCAATTATCTTGAAAATTATTTATAGTGACAGCTGACTTGACATTCCAAGAATAGAACATTAATTATTTTCTAAATTTATAACTAGAATTCTTCCAAATCACAAACTTTTATATATTTACTGACACAAACAAGAACATTCAACCATTTGTCTCGATATTTATTTACTGTTTTGTTGATCAAAATTGAGTTAATTTTGACAATAGTTTTTAACTGTGATTTGATGCTTGTCTGCATGTCTGGGGCTGAATCTTTTTCGCGTAAACCATTTAAAAATAAAAGAAGTGTTAAAGTGGAAAAAAACAAAACAAATGTAATGTTGAATAATTATGATTTTGTTGTAGTAATTCTCACTTGTTTCTTGTATTTAAGTCATAAGATTTTACTTGAATTAGATATTTCTAACCTTGGTTGGCGTTTTGAGTTTTGGTTGGAGTGGCCCGAACTTAAGGCTCATTTACACGGTGCCAGTCGCTGGCGCCAGTCACTAGTGCCAGTCGCTGGCATTCCAGTCGACTGGCGCATTACGGTTAAAGCTCATTTACACGGTGCCAGTCACATTCCAGTTGACTGGCGCATAAAGTTTACACATTCCCGTTAATGTAGAACGATTCGAGTGTTATGAGAGGCCTTTAAAATACGTCTTACTTTTATGACTTTTTAACCTGCCATGCCAACGCTCAGTCTCCTTCGTCATGACAGAGTAGATCGTACGGATGGTGGAGTAGGTCTCTTTGTCCATGTCAGCCTAAAATCCACAATCCTTCGGTGCTCTTCCTTAACCGATTCTCTGCTCATTGAATACCTCTTTGCCGAAATCCTCACAACTTCATCTGCTATTCTATTTGCTGTCATATATCGCCCTACTAGAATTGTTTTTGATGTATAATTTGAGATTTCTTTGTACAACTTAATTCCTTCCTACTCAAATGTCATCCTCTCCGGCGAATTTAAAACCAATTTACTGATGCAATCCTCCGATTATTCTTACCTAACAAGTGCCCTCCATTCTCTCAGCCTTTAGCCATTATCTTATAGTATCCTACAACTCTACCATATATACCATGTTTTCGGAGTCCTGGCTCGATCTGTTTATCCTAGATTTCTTAGACAAACTCCTTCCTGCATTTCAGCACCCGATACCGTTTCTATCTTACCACGGTCTTATCCAGATTTCTTACAATATCCCTATCCCATCCTTTTCTCCTCGAACGATATCTTTCCGAAACCTTAATTCACTCACTCACGAAACATTTTCAAACGATCTTGACGATGTTCAATGGGATCGTATTTACTCCTCAAAATCCATCGACACCATGATAGGAACATTAACCACTCATCTTCACTCCATCCTCGACCTACATGCTCCTATTATCACAAACAAAATCCTTCCGCTCCTTGGCTGACTCCTGCTTTGAGAGAGTGTATGAGAGAAAGAGATGCTGCAAACCGATGGTTTAAACGAACTCGAGTTTCTGAAGATTTTCTATTCTTCGAACAGCTTCGAAACACTACTCAATCAGCAGTACGCCGTACCAAATCTAGTTAATATTATTATTCCTAATTGAACTCCCCTAATACCAATGGCACTTGGGCTATTCTTAGAAAACTGACCATTGGTAATACACCTCAGTCCCAGTCCATTTCCGTTTCTGCTGATAACCTCTAAGCTCACTTTGAATCTCCACCCTTGTCCAGAGGTATTCCCCAATCTTCTCCTGAACAACTCCCCTATCTTATTCCATACTACCGTTAAAAACCTAGGTGTCACTTTTGATCAAACTCTCTCCTGGAAACCACACATCTTCCAAATTTCTCTTCGCATTCTGCTCCCTAAAACAGTTCAATCACCTATGTTACCTTCTTCCTTCCATATAAGTCCCGTCAACTCCTAGTTACCTCCCTTGTTTTCTCCCACTTCGGCTATGGCTGTATGGTGTACGGTGGACTCTCGGGAGATTTAGAAGCCAAACTTAAATGCCTAATGACTTTCCAATTACGTTTTATTTTCGGACTCTCAAGAGATACGCATATTACACCGAGTTGAGGTGGCTCTATCCATCCTATCGCCATCGGTGCTTCCTAGCTACCTTTCTGTACCAAATCATTAGAACTCATCGACCCTCCTATTTTTTTCACAGCTTACAATTTAAATACCTCATCCAATCCCGTCTTCCTCTTTTAAACCTCTCCTCTTTAAACACCTAGTTCTTTCTCAATCCATCTGATTACGAAATATAACAGTTCCAGAATAATAAAATATAATTTCCATTTTATCTCACTCATATATAAGAACAGTCAGTGCCCTTGAAAGGTACTAATTTAGTGGCTAAATATTTGTCTGTTTATGTTTTGTTGGATATTGAATTTGAATTGAAGGCATTAGGTCGAAGATGGATGCATTAGAAACAAAATAATAAAATATTAATACGACTGTCATAAGTTATTACCCTCCATTTTAAGCTATAAATTTAAGCGTTCTTCTATCATCTTATACGATTTATTTACTCAATATAATATTCTCTAAAATCTTAATTTTTCCGCTCATACAGATAGACATTGTCATAATTAAGATGCTTTTTATCTTTTCTGGTTGATTTGGCATATAAGTGCTATACAAAATAAGAACAAATCTTTATCGTTTAAAAGTGTTAGAAGTTATGGATAAATACAGACAGATTAGTTATAAGCGATTTAGAACTAAAATAAAACACCTTATTGCAGTGTCATCTATTACCCATATCCACAATTTGCTAAGCTTATATTACGAATATTGGCGTTCGTACAGGATATATTATTTTAAAATTTTGGTAATATTGCCTTCAGCTGATTTATAATTATTCATAGGTTTTCATCAATCATAAAAAAAAAGGTAAATAAGTATTTTGGACAATTTGTTTTGCTGGTTAGTCATACCTTGCCGAGGGTAGGGGCTTGCCAGTGTGCCAGTCAAACAAAAATATTTGTTCTACTGGCATGTGCCAGTTGACTGGCAGACCAGTCTCTCTTTCGTGAACTATTTACTACCTACCTCGCTATTTCTAATAGAGAGGAGTTTTGTATAGGGCTGTTCAAGAGGTACAACCAACCTATTCTAATTGGAGTGCAGCTAAACGCACCAAAAAAAAAAAAAAAAAAAAAAAAGAAATTTAATTTAATTAAAAATTTAAATGATAAAGTATGTTTGGTGGTAAGAGAAATGTTAAATATTGTTTCTTACTTTTTATTAATTATTTCTTTTTTTTTCTAGTTCTTGTTGCAACGTCAATCAATGTTATATCAATAAAAATGATGCCATTGATTAACTTGAAACGAAATTCCCCGCAACCTCAGTATTTTTAAGCTCATATAAACATACTCTACTTATGTATTTAATATAACACGTTAGCTGCAGAGAATGATATCTCTTAAATGTGTTTTCCGACAATATCGGTCATTTCCTTCATCTGGTTATTTCCTCTCTAGCCTGAAGGCTCAACAAAAGAATGGACCCAACCCAGACGGGGTAACGATGTTTGGCGCTGAGTTGCGAGTTGGGTTTTTATTTTTTCATATTAAAGAAAATCCAAGAATCGACCTCTAACGTTCCAAACATTATCTCAATCACCATGCGTGAGCACTGTTCTGTCACGTCAGGAATATGTATCGGATGTCAGGGGATGATACCGTACGGAAATCATATTTAATCAGTCTCGAGCAGTATCGGTCCCTGGCATCCTACACCTTTATATCGTATATAATGATTATTTACGTTAGCACATTTACATCTATCCGGCTCCCATTCAAATATTTCTAAAAATGACAATTTTATAGACTTCGTAAGATACGCAAAATTCGAAACAATCCCGGCGCTTGGCAGTCTATCGGAATCCGGGGACCGTAACCGTAGTAATAAGTATAGTTAGTGAATGCCTATTATATATATCATACTTAAAACATAATTTGGAACCATAATGAATAAGATGAAAGCACTTGAATTAAATGAAATCATACTAAATTATTAAGACATTAAAGTGTATTTTTTTTCTATTCCGTTAATTACAGTTTTTCTTAACAAGCAGATATCTCGTTTTAATAAAAAAAATAAATAAATAAAATAATAATAAAAAAAAAAGAGAATCATTTATTTTCTTTCTACTTAATATTTCAATAATAATTATATGTGTTATTATAACACAATATTACTACAACTAGAGCCAAAATCTAATATTATATATTTTACAATTACTTAAATATTTATATAAAATATTAATAACTTCTAAACATGGCTGAGATGGGATGACATTTTTTAAATTCACATTAAAATAATATACATTTGAAATATGTATGTTTATATATATATATATATATATATATATATATATATATATATATATATATATATATATATATATATATATATATAAATTAAATGCCTTACTAAAAACTATTAGATGCAATATTTCAATAAATTTAAATAAAATTTTGTAGTTGATGAATTTATGAAAATGTATAAAAATGATAAATTTAAATCCGAAAATAAATTACGTGATAAGACATGTTATCCTGATTTCATTTGTTGTTATGTTAAAAGGTCCTGAATACATTTAGTTACTAATTGAATATACAATGTTTACAGACCTCTTGTTCGAAAAATCCCCAATTCCAAGAGTTTCCGCAAATAAAATAGTTTTAGGTTATGATGAGATCAAGCTATTCACAAAGTTACAGGCGGATGTTAATAATATGATAAAAATGAGTCTGTGCCATGGACTATAATTTTGTATAAAATTTTATTAAACTAAAAAAAAAATCGTATTAAAATAACGATTTGTTTTGTTGGTTAGTCATATCTAGTTCCGAGTAGGCGCTTGCCAGTGCGCCAGTCAATCAAAATTTTCTTGCCAGTGCCTCGCTGGCCTCTCCAGTGACTGGCATGAACCGTTCACACGTTGCCAGTCGCTGTCATTGAGTGACTGGCGACCTCGACTGGCAAGCCAACTGGCACCGTGTAAATGAGCCTTTAATTTCAGCCAAGAGTTCAAAAGGCTATTTATAATTAAAAATAAACCTGATTAGTGTGTATTATTTTCCTTTTCTTCATTTTTTATTTTATTTTTTTTACAATAGTTGAAGAAAAAATAGTTTCCTTAATGACCAAAAATTCGTGTACCGGTTAAAAAAAATGTAAATCTAGATGGAACAAAACATTTTACACAATAATACTAATACAAATAGAATCAACAATAAAATATAGAAATCGGTTTGAAACTTTAAAGGAAATTATAGTAGTGGTCATAACACCTATGTAAATAAATTAATTTAAAAACATATACATATATAATTTAAAAAGAAAATCATAAAAAAAAAAAATGAAAATTAAATATATTATACGTTTTTAAATGTAGGAAATACAATGATGAAATGTCGACTATAAAATTAAAATCGATAATTCATTACACTATTTATCGATAACTGATTATACAAATAGTATTCGGACCTCAACACACGGAGACCTATTCAAGGAAGCTTACATGACGAAGTTAAGAAATATATTACGTCAGAACAGTAAATGGAAAATAATAGTATACAGATGACAAGAATATGCCACAGGAAAAACAAACCAAGAAACCAAGGGTTGAAGAGTATGACATCACATCTATTTAAAATACAAGGACATTAACCTATAGCTTCTTGCTTCTTACCTTGACCTTTTATTTATTGATTGGATTAGTTATTTATGATGGAATGATGATTCTATGCTGCAACAGCAGAATGAATGGTAGTGATTAATATTTTTTTCCATTTGTCAAATAAAAATATCGCTAATAAAAATATGAAGCACAAAAGTTAGAGCTAATAAAATAGAAGTGAATTATGTGAGCCTATTACGATACAAAGCCCCGGATTTTTATATGGTAAAAATCGATTGAATATTTAACAGTTGACCGTTGCATTATAAAGGAAGGAGATGGTCCGGGGTGGCGGTCATAAATAGGCTAAATAATAGAAAAACTATTTTATTCAATATTATCTAATATTTAAATGTAATTTTCTTACATATGTACAACCAAATATAATTATAATTATTCATTTTTTTCCCTCTCTATATTTTTAAGTTATTTCTGCAATATAAGGTCTCTTATTTCTATATTTATATTTTACTTCTGTGTAAGTTTTACTTATTCCATTTTCGTTTTTATTCACATTGTACTTTTATCTATAATCTCTTAATTCTATTTTATGTGTATATGTATATATTTATACTTTAATATATATCATAGATATAGTATTTTTTCACTAGTATCCATCCACATCTTTAAATTTTAGATACTGTAATTTTCTAGGTTTTTCCCCATTACCCAAACAATTCAGCAACTTCTCCAATACCTGCCCTTACTCTGGTTTTCCAGTTCTAAGTGAAACTCCTAGCTGAACACACCTGTAAGTCTCTAATTTTATTAACTTACTTATTTAATTTTTTTGGTTTTCTTTCTCCACATTCCTTTATGTCTACTATTCCATATTATATACGTTTCCTTTTCTTTCAATCTCTCCTGTAGATTTGTAGAATTATATTCATATTTGCATATATTATATATTACACTACAACAATTGTTACCATCTATTTACTTCAGTTTAGGATATTGTTACTTAGCTTACTCTGTTTATATTTTAATGTACTTACTATTTATAATTTTAATAAGCTTATTCAAATTGTTTATAATTTTTTGTCTAAATATTATGCAACTTCCACAATTCTCTATATTTTTGTATGTTGTCCGTTCTAGCCCTGAAGAAGACCTGCAAAGTCGAGTCGAAACGTTGGCTTTTAATAAAATAGTTTTGCCACAATTTAGCCTATTTATGGCCGCCACCCCGGACCATCTTCTTCCTTTATAGTAAAAATCCTAAGAATGAGCCGAATAAAATTACATAAAAACTGCTAAAATATTTAGTACAAAAATACAAATCATAAAAATGTAACCAAAATATGTAAATACAGCAAAAAAAAAAAAAACATAAATAATACAGCTAAAATATTGAAACATATCAAAATGCATACAAAAAGGTCAGACGACCGAGAAAACAAATCTAATTTGTTTTTTCTCCCTTTGTGGAGGAGAACGGATTATTAAAAATTAAACGAAAATTATTCTAATAAGTTGATTTTATTATTATTATTTTTTTCATTAACATAAATAATAGAACATGATGCGACGAATGATAAATACATAAACTTAATATTTAAAAAAATAAAACGCTAATAAATAAGAAAATTATTAGAACGCATAAGATACAGTACCTTGCAAGATAAAAACACAATGAAAGACTGATTAATAGTAACTGAAATATAAACTTGATTGAAACTAAAAATTAGTGATAAAAGAAAATAGCAATTTTATGTTTTTTTTTGTTTTTTTTGGCGAAATGCATGGCGGCTAAATAGGCATATGCAAAGTTAAGTTGAAATGAAATAGTAGTTAAAAAATAAACGATCGTTAATTAAAAGCCTATCTTGACATTTTTAGGAACTAATTTTAATTAATGAATGAGGATTTCATATTTTCTAAATATATCGTAATGGTCCACTTGCTTTACGTAAAGATATAACAAATAATGAATCGTAATAATATCCTTTCATGTTTACTCCGTACGGTCCCATTCACGCAGTTTTTCTGTGAGTATGGCTGTATAAACATAGGAGACACGTATGAACAATTTTTTTCTGAAAGAGTTAGACATGAAATGGTATCCATTCATCTTATACTACGCACTAGGAGTTTCTCGAAACGATGACACAAACACAAAAGAAAAACTAACAAGAAAGGTGATGCATCATAAAAATTCAATTGGAAGATAACAAAGGTAGGGGAGAGGAGCTCGGAGAGGAAAAAGATTGGCAGAGGAAGACTATAAGGAAAAATGGCCGAATGGATATAGAAAAATGTACTGATAGTCCGGGTTAGTGTTATGATCCCAACCCTTTTTATTCGGTAATAAACTTCAGCTTTACTCCCCTTAGGATTATAAACATCGCCAACCTAAAACCTAACCTAAAAACCCAACCGCCACAAAATATTTCCTCTCTTATACCACGAATAAAGAAAAAAAAACACATATATATATAGATAGGAAACCATATCAACTCCTATTACGAAATTCGATTGTACCAGATGAGTCCATACAAGATGATATATCATAAATAAAATATAGTTTCAAAAATTTAAAACAACATATGGTATATGAGTATGTACAAATAAGTTATACCGTTAAATAGCTAAGGGGTACGGTACCCCTTGTCAGTCTGTCAGCGGATCAATTCCCATTTTACAAATTATACAACTGTTCATAATAGTGGGTTGATGGTTGACTGTAGTGAATAATTGAAGAGAAGTTGGTTGGGGGTTGGGTAAAAAAAAACAACAATAAAATAAGAAGGGGAAAATAAGGCCGAGGTTTTGGCCCAATGTTCAGACTTTCATCAGGGCTAATACCATATAACAATATGCGAAACTATTAACTTATGAAAAAAAAAAATAATAATAATAATAATGTAAGGAAAATATGAAAAAAAAAAAATAACAGTAACAGAGTTCGTAAGTTCCTCTCTTTTACTGTTATCAATTTTTTCATATACTCCTTACATTATCATTATTATTAATATTGTTTATTATTTACTTCTTTTTTTTTCATAAGTTAATAGTTTCTCATATTGTTATCAGGTCTTTACTTAGCCCTGAGGAAAGCTTGAACTTTGTGCCGAAACGTTGGAAAATATAAATATATATAGTACTTTTTTATTTTTTTAATGAACACCCCAATCAACTTCTCTTCAATTATACATATTAATGTATGAACAAACAACTGTTCATTTAATTGTACTGCTAGTTCCTTAAATTGCATAAGTTTTATTTAGTTCAGATACTACATAGACATACTTATATCTAGAACCGTTGGTTCCTTAACTTATTTTACCTAAGCAGTTATTTTTTTCTCTTATAATTGCCCTAATATCAATGATGGAGATCCTCCATTTTTAAAAAGTTAAGAAAAAAACAATTTTTGTAACATGCTTCAATTTGAATTAATTCTAATGATATTTTCCATGATGCGACTTTAACGTTCTTAAATAAAATCATCAAAAACAGTTTGAGTTGAACCTATAAAACAAAAAGAATTTTACTCCACTTTCTATTAATGACCAGAATGCGTAACGGTATTTGCTATTGATGATCCATGTTTCTTATTAGTATATATTTAATTCAACACTGAGTTGAATATCCTCAACAAATTTTCAATACCAATGGTCTCCTGTATTCCTGCTTTCCTCTTCAATTTCAACTGTTGTAGAGGAGATCGGAGAAAAAGCCAAAGATGATACATTTCTTTATTAATTTATCTAAGGTATCTTTAAAAACCTATTATTAAACTAGAAATGACCAAATGATGAGGGGTTAAAGTTATTTTAAAATAAATTTAATATAATAAGGTATACAATATAAATTAAAAACAATAAGAATAAATACACAATACAACGTATATTTAGATTTTCCCACATCCTCAAAGGACTTTTCCTTATATGTTATGTACATAAATAAGGATTACGTAAAGACTAATTACCGTTGCTCAACAAAACAAATTTCAAAACACCGAACACCGACCCAGCAATCCATGCTAAGCCTTTCATTAAGATGTTCAATGAATTCCCCGCGTACATCTATTTGTATATTAGAAATTAATCTAGAGAGATTTTAAACTATCAATGTCCAAATAAAATGTTTTTCCAGCCGAAGGATATTATTCAGAATTCCTGGAATATTTTATTTTCTGCTTGAGATTCTCGAGGCATTATCTTACGGTCATTTCAAGATACCGTTTCCCCCTTACAGATTTACCCCACAATTCTAATTTTACCCACATGGCCTGTACGTGTTCAGCCTAATTTATGTTCCCGATTGGGATCAGTAGATAAGCTAAGAATATCTATTCTATGCTCGTTTGTTCGTATTACGCTTGTAGCATGAGATAAGAACTATTTTTAATAACACACTTGAACAATGAAACAAGAACGTGAAAAAAATTAATGTATAACCCAGGAGCGAAGAAACAGAGAGAAGCTATGGTAGGAGGCAGGGAACCCTGAAATTGAAACAAACCTTAGGACAGAGAGTGGAGTATATTCCGGCTCCATGGCTGTTCAAATATTAAGGACGCCTAGGGACCTACATACCCTTTGCCCTCCTCTAGCACCTACTAAATCTATCTAATTAACACATCCGTCACTCCCACCTTCCTAGGCCCAACCAACAAATTATACATACACGTTTCCCCAACATATATTTCAAATTATTTCTATCCATCACTTCGTCTTGTATTTTTTGTAATATCAGTTTTAAAACAGCCGATCCCTTTTCAACTGTCCTATGTAATTTAGCATTAGAACATGCCATTAGGGATGTGATGCTTACCGAAGAAGGTTTGAATGTGTGTGGAACAATTTATGTGCATAGATGATGACTGGTATTGGATGATAGATTGTTAAATGAATATCATACAAAAAAACACAACATTGATAAAAGGTATTGTTAAATGAATACCATAAAACAAAACACAACATTGATGAAAGGTATTGTTAAATGAATACCATAAAACAAAACACAACATTGATGAAATCCTGTAAACAAAGAAGTGGAGTATTGGAGTATAATGTTAATATAATAATTATTCTGTTCATTATACCTAGATTTGGTGTCTTGATGTTTTCATTTATATAAATTAAGGCCCTCATTCCACCAATATTTTTTCATTTTTCAATATTTGTTATTTTTCATTTTATCTAGACAAAGTTTCGGTCAATACTAGAGCCATTTTCAAGTTTGAGCCCTCCACAAAATATCCATACTGGTTGTCATTTTCATTTTATCTGAGTTTCCCCTACGTCTAACCCTAGTTCCTCCAGATATGACGAAGGGCAAACCATTAATATTAGAACAATTTTAATTCGTTCTAAGATAAAATGAAAATTACATCCAATATGGAGATTTACACACAATAGTGGAAGGAAGAATCAAACTTTAAAATGGCCCTAGTGTTGGACGAAACGTTATCTAGATAAAATGAAAAATAAATAAAAGTTTGGTGGAATAAGAGCCTTAATTTACATAAAAGATAATATAATATAATTATATTAACATAACGTAACGAAGTAATCTATAGAACAATTCCATGTGAATTATTCCACTATGATTTTCCCTAAGCGAAGATTTAGTTTCCAATTAATTGAGGACGCTTTTCCCCGTATTAATATATTAAAAAATTAAATATACAGCCCATACCGGACCGTAAAAATCGGTATATAGTTATATAATTTTTAATTGAAAAACTATAAATAAAAAATGTCGAGATATTATTTCTTAGTATATAACAAAAAAAAAAAAAATAAAGAAAGGCCAGTCTATACTACACAAAATAAATCATGAAATAGTTTTTTAACAAGATAAGCAGGAATCCCTTAATATTAGTTTATGAATAAACGTTCGTCCAGTTATAAAAAACCAAACCTATAATCAATAATTTTGCTGATGGCAGAGGGATGGAAAAAATAAAAAAGATGCTGAGGCGACCATCCAGGAAAAGATAAAGGATATCGTAAAACGCCCACTCCACTATGATACTCTTATCAGTTTCCGCTCTAAACTAAACAGAGCAACTATAGAAAAAAATTCATAACTTAGTTCTATTCTAACCTATGGGATAGATACCGATATGAGGAGAAAATAGTTATAGATACAAGGAAAGCAATAGACTAAAAAAAGTAAATAGTAACTGTGATAAGAAAAGGCTTGCTAGAACCATTATAAATTCAACCTTTTTTAATAAAAAGTGTATAGAACAAAACCCACGCATCATACGAATTTTAAAATGGAGGTTTTTTCCTACTAAATACAACTCTCTTAGTTCCTATCTAATTGAACATTTTCAATTTTTAACCAATTTCTTTTATTTGTGGATAAAAGGAACGAAGAGGTTTATTTTATTAATATACATAAGCATATTTTCATGAATGTACCTAAGTATTTTGATGTAAATCAAAATTGTATAGATATATTTCACACAAGCTGATGTACCCGTCGTTGACGGGTGTATAGTTAAAATTTCAGAATCTTTTTTTGAGATGGATTTTGCATTATGGGAGTGGATCCAAATTTGACTTCATAAGATTGGGTTTGGAAGAGAGAGGTTGTTTTGAATTTTTTTATGCTGAAAGTTATAAAAGCCAAGGTTTCGCAATGGTAATAATAAAAAAATATTCAGCTATTTGCTTAGGTGCCACACAACTAAACCGACCCCCACCGATCCATTAGAATTTTTTTAATGTTTCATTTTGATTTACGATGAAGCGAGGAGATAGTGGATTCGATTGAAATAATCAAAAAGAGTTGTCACTTCACTTCTTTAAATTCGAGTTTTTCGCTCGCAAAATAACATTGGAAATTGCGTCACCTACATCCGTATAAAATTAGAGCATGATCTGAATATTGTGGCGGACGAGGTGAAATATTTAGGAGGTTTTCCTCCTATTTTCACTAATCCGTTTGGTTAATCCTAAGAATGTACACGACCACATTTGTTAGGTTCCGGAAGTTGAATCGAATGGCACCTTGAACAGGAAGATCGGAAGTTGAAAAATGAGTGTGTTGTATGTGACAATGCTTTACAGAGTTGTGATAATTTTTTTCATCAGTTGAATGGCACAACTTTCAAATGTAGCTCGCCGTAGAGAAGGTTGGGATGAGAATCGAAGTAAGTAACTGCCTATCCGGGATCTTTAGACAAATTACTCAAGAATTCATAACTTTGGTTTACTCAATATTTTGTTTTCATTTAAAGCTATGTTTTAAGTCAAGCAAACCTAAATATAATGTCAAAATTTCAAAATTCTATCATTAATCATTGCTGTGCATACACCTGAAAAAATTTAGTTGGACAATGCAGACATACAGACAGATAAAAAATGTTTTAAAGGTGGATTTGGTGTCTGTAATGTATGAAACAGAAATATATCATGAAACTAGTTGATTCTATTCAATGTACAGACAAAAGCTTTATTTTATTTATATAGATTATAAAAATATGTTAAAACGGTACATATGACTGTAAGCAATTTCACACTGAGGGACAAAAAATATATAGGAATCGAATAGTAAAGCGACTAAAAAATAAAATAAAGTTGTTTTTTTTATTTTATTTATTTTTTTATTTATTGATGATATTTACAACTGTATTACAAGTAAAAATACATTCAGTAAATGTGAAAAAAAGAATACAATAGCATGAAATCACTTGTTGAGAAACTACCCACTGGTAGCACTCTAAAAATGTATTTACAATAGGAGATCTCGAGGGCATCTTCTTTTCAGACGCCTCGGAGGGTAAAATAAAGTTAAAATAGGAATGCTACCAATGGGTAGTCTCTTCATATTGCAAATGTTATTAATTTCCTATTTACTTGTTGTATTTTTCATTTAACACAGTTGTAAATTTAAATAAAAAAATGAAAAAAAAAAATTAATATTACAGAGCTTTTACGTAGTTAGAGTAAATAGTATCATATAAATATTATCTGTTTTTTTCGTTTATTAAAAACAAATAATAATAAAATAAATAAATATAAACATTTCAAATAAATAAATATAGTTGTGGCGATATTTAAGAAAACAGAAAAAAACAAAACAAAAAACAGTATATTACTGTATCATACATACAATATACATACTGTTATCACATCGCATATAATGGTATCCATTCATCAAAAAAAAAAAAATAAATAAATAAAAAAAATAGATCCTTTTGTTGGTAATAATGATGATTATTTAATACCAATATATAAATCATTAAAAGTTATCATGCTAAAACGATGGGAACCCATAATTTACTGAACATAAAGGTAGTAAAGCCATAAAAGTTAAATACGGATATTTGAAGAGACGATAAGGCGTCGAGGAAGAGAATGCATCAACTTGAAACAAATCAGGCAACAAGCCAAAAAGCCAAGAATATAGATTAAAGTACATTAGAAAAATGGGAGCAAACTCTAAATCATAAAACAGTTTACTGCTTCTTCATTTTACAGAGATAGTCAATTCAGGTCATGCCAAGAGGATATTTCCATTCATTAATTTAGTTTCCGTAGCTTTGTATGAAAGTAGAAAAAAGAGTGATCTATTGAGGTTCCGTGTCTCCTTAAATAAAAATAATCTGAAATAATAAATAAATGATACATACTTGAAGAACGACATGCAGGGCCTACTATCCTGGAAATACTAACAGTAACTTTCCTGCTGGGAAGGAAACACATTCATCAAGATAACAGTAATCAAAGTGGCCTGGGAGCCACAGAGGCTTCCTTCGATTCTAACTCCGCATCATGTTAGAATCCCAACTACTTCTTGGTTTATAACGGAACTTGAAAAGAACAACAAAGTTTACTGTAGATATAGAAAAAGTAGTTTAAATTGGGAGTTGTTTTGTTTTAAAATGGGTTCCGAGACGAATTTAAAAATTTTTGAAAATAAGAATTTGACAATACAGATTCGAAACAATTTTGGAAACCAATATTATTTCGACAGAACGTGAAAAAATGGGAAAAAAATATATTGGCTTAACATAGCTATAACGTACATTATTCGCAGCTAGACCTGTTTTGTGGTTTGTTAGGGACAACAGGTGGGGGGGGGGGAGAGTAAGACAGGACCTGTTGCCAAAGTGAGCAACAGGCAAGAATGGACTAACCCAGCGCTAAAAAATCATAACGATCAATATCTGAGAGCTCCGCGTTTCCCTTCCACCAAAACAGGATCATCATATCGTGTTGCTTCACCAACTTTCAGATACAAGAAGGGTGGGTTCTGACTTCCTTAACGGTTGTTAAAATAGTCATAATAAAATTTTCTCTATTCGATACTACTTCAATAGTCTCTAAAATGGAAATATAGTATTTAGTGAAATAATTGTCCCGTTGGAATATTGTGTAGTACCATAACTCCATATTTAACCATAGATTTACTATCAAAGACACGAGATGGATAAAATACTGCTGAGGATGACAATAACACAATCATAAGAAACGCAGAAACTATGCTTAGACTGACGGAATTCAACTCAATAAATTAGAGCACTCTTACACTATCATCAACTGTTGAAACATTGACACATGCCATGTGCGATATATACACCATTCATTAGGTATTATCGTTGAATGTCACATAAATAGCATGATAATAATAGCCGCCCATTACCTCCATATAAAATTTTATACATTTGGTACCAATTCTTCCAACAAAAAAAAATCCAAACTAACATTATTATTATATAATCGAATGCAATAACTCTGGCCTCCGCTTCTGCCACTTATCTCAGTCTTGTACCATTCACATCCAATTACACCGAGTATCTTCACAGCAACATTATCTACACCATCAGTCTTCCTCAACTTTGGTCTAGTCCTCAAGAGATGTTCTGCCAACAGACGCTTAGTATTTATGTATCGTTCAATACGGCAACGTGAGCGGTCCATCTTGTTCGAGATTTTCATGATAAAAAGCATTTATATTTTTTGGAAAAGCCCTTAAAGGTTTTAATTTGATCATCTACGCCAACCTTAGTCGGTTCAGTTGCTGAAAATATTTGAACCTTCCTCTCGAATAGTTGCAGTTCTTCCTTCCTGATTATTGAAGTAGTTCACGTTTCTGATCCGTATAATGATGCCTGCTTGATAAATATTTATGTAGATGCATTTTTGCTCTTATTGATAAAGCATTTTTATTTTATTTTTTTTTTTTTTTAATGTCAGCCTCTTTCCCTCGTTTTCCAACAATTTCTAATTACATCTTTTACAATAATAAAATTTAAGCCCTTTTCCAATATTTCTAACCAGGGTGGTCCCAGGTTGATATTGTGGGTGTTCCTTCTTTCTTCCTCCCACTTGTATAAGAAGGCTTCGGAATAAGGGTACCCCTGAGACGAATAAAGGGAAAACATCTTCGTTGAGGCTTGGCCAGTAGTATGCGTATTGCATCTGAAGCGACGCTTGATACCAAAATAGTACCTGTTTTCAGCAAACAAAATAAAAAATTATGCTACCTTTTCAAATTTATAGAGTTCCCGGACGTAGTATTTCTACAGAAATCATATATTTCGTTTTCCCTCCATTAATAACAACTCATGGTATTCTTGCCAGTTTTTGTAAGTAAAATAATAACTTTAATTATTGCACCAAGTGAGTGACTAATTATATCAATATCGTCCGCATATGCAAAAAGCTGAATTGTACTATTAAAGATTATTCCCCTCGTTTGTATAGCCGAATCTCTAATATTTTTTTCAAGCGAACATTCAAGAACATTCTCCTGGTTTAAACGTTTGTTTAATCTAACTTAAGCCGACATATTCGTCCGGATAATATAAAGGAAACTATATCTACACTGCCATGAATATTAGATCTACAGACATTATCAAGAAAAAGATATGTGACTATTTTTCTATAACTTATTTATTTTAAGTTACTCAGAGAAAATGGAGATGAGTATATTGAATACAGAATTAAGCGACAGAATGAAAAGTGAGAAGAAAAGACAAATAAATAAGGGACATTAAAGATATAATTTTAATTAACTCATGATGAACTGAAATGGCAATGGGCTGGACACGTTGCACGGTTGACTGATGAAAGATGGACGAAACAGGTGATCTGAATGGTAATCTCTATATGAAAAAGAAGGAAAGGAAAGCTAACTCATGACATGATTGGAAAAACTGAGGAAGGCTTTTGCTCAATTTTGGACTTACTTCACAAATCCAAAAAGTTATTATAATTTCTTTGATTTGTATTTTTGGTCTTGTTAATCACTGTTTTCATACTTACTCCATTTTAATTACTTTACAATAGAAAAGTATTATTTTATATTACTATGGATAAATGGTTAATTTATTTATTTAATTGACTAAAAAAACCTCCAAAAGTTATTGCCAATGAATGTTCAATGTAAAAGATTATAAAAATTATGAATTTTTCAAACGATTATGAAAATGTCATGAAGAACTAACCAATCAAAAGGCCGAACTTATCTAGATAAAAAACATTTTTTCGTATTACTGTCATTAAACATAAAAGAAAATAGTTTTATGAATGGCTTTTCCACAAAACTAGTATTAATACATTTTTTTAATCTCTGAGTAGTTTCAATTTTATAAAATAACTGGATTTTTTTTTAATGATATATCTTCATACTTTATCTACCAGTTATTCCATTACAGAGTCTTTTTGGATAACTTCTTTTCAATTGCCAAAATTATCACTTTTTCAAAGTTACATCATTCACTGTATCCATTACATATATATTTTAACCTTTGAGATATCTGCACTTTGGTAGAAGTATAATTCACAGAATTTTCAAGTATAACTTCTACTTTTTGTATAAATATTAGTTTGATCTGGCTAATTTACCTCAAAAATAATCTTTAGAGTAATGGAATACAACTAAATAACATTGAGAAAAATAACTACCTATGTCTCGTTACATTTTATCTTGCTATTTAATTTATTTAATAATAAACAAAATACAAGCTAACGATGAATAAATTACTTGATTACAACAGGCCATAAAGTCAACTAGCATATACGAGAAAGTTATTAATAGCATATTATGTTTTACTACGCATATTAAGTTATTAAGATCTTCATTAAGACGCAACCATTAAGATGACTTATCGCGCTATTAGGGGTCAATACAATAATTTTCAAGCATACTTATCAGCAATTACTAAACCCCCATGAAGCTGCACGCTGTATAAACATAAATTATTGCAAAAACTTAGCAAAACAATTGTCCCTACGTTGACCGATGTATCGTTATGGCGTTGAGATATAGAAACATTAGATTTTCGTTCCCTCCCTTTGTGCAAAGACCAGCACAAAAGATAAAACTAATATGAACTAATAAATAAATAATCTTATAAATTCAATTGAAAAAATAAATATGTACACACACATATATCCATAATTTTCACGGAATATTCAATATTTTCAAAGTCAAATTCAATAACTTCCAAGACAAAATAAAACTTTTTCAAATAAAATTTAACTTTTTCCACTTCAAATCAAATTGTGTTGGATTCAAACGATTTATTTAAACTTTTGAAATTTGACGTCATAAATTATAATAGACTTTTATACCTAAAAAAATATGAAAATTAAAATAACTCGAAAACTGATTTCGAAATGGAAAAGGTTGAATATGTCTTCGAAAAAATTGATTTTGAATGGAAAAAATAAACTTTTAAAGTTTAATAATTTGAATTGCAGAATGCTGAAGTTGACTTCGAAAAAGTTCAATATGACAGGGATATACTTTAAAAAGCATCTGTTTTTTTGTACTGATTAGAAGTTTGGTGGTAAAAAAAAGAAAAGATTTATCTGTGTCATATATGGATAATTCTACTATTGATCTCCTTCCATGTGACTAATAAAAGGTAAAAACAAAATCCCTTACCAAAATTTCTTGTCAAATATCCTTTCATGAATAGTGTTCAATTCGCCATTTTTACAGAACACCGACCATAGTAGTATTTACTTATCTTGTGACAAATAATGCTTAATGTGTTATGGCGCAAAATATTTATCACGATTCTTGTGAGAATGAACACTTGTATTAGCTATAAGTTGAAACCAAACCTCCACTCAAGATAACTTGGACTTCACTTGTTCATTTTAATTTTTAAGGATTTATTAATACTATTTATTTTAACACTGTTACATGAACACTGGTATACAATACATTGAATGTGACAACCATAAATTTTTAAGGAAATTTGAAAAAAAAAAAAAAAAAAATATATATATATATATATATATATATATATATATATATATTATTCATTTCGACATCATTAGGTTTTCTGTTACTATAAAATCAACTTATTATACTCTTTTGTCCAACGTTTTTCGGATTCCTTCTGCATATTTTCTTACATTCCAATCCACTTAAAACAAAAGATGCAAATCTTGAAATACCTTTCCCAACACATTTACGAACTTAACACCAGCTTTAACAGATTCTAGGCCGTGTTAAAATTGAGCATGCTACACATTAATCTTGAACAACTTTTTCGACTATAAAACATTTATGAGGTTTACAATACTTAGCACAGGTTGTATGGATACTACTAATATATTTCTTCCAGAGCGGTTCAGGGTTCTTAGACACGGAGCGAATAGTTCAGAATGTTAATAGCTTTTAACCAGCCTTAATTTGATGTGAAAATCTTTCAATTCCAACGCAACAGTGGAGTCAAAATTACGAGGAAGTGGTTATTAGTTGGGCGTTAAGCGATACTCAAGTATATAGACTTGAGTGTTTCCTCAACGTTTCAGCTTACATGGCAAAGTCAAACTCGACTATTCCTAAACAATTTAAAGGTAACAGTATCCCCGGGTTCCTTGCCGAAAAGCTAAATATAGTTGGCAACTCCTAAGAAGACGTCAAGATGGCTAAACAAACTTGACATAGACGAAGACGTATAATTCCGAAGCAGAAGTTGCCTATGGGGTGGAGATAATGAGGAAACTGTGCCTTGTCTCAACTTGCTACACACGGCGGTACACATACAGAAACGGTAATGTTTGGGTTTGGACCGTAGAGTTGTCTAACAAACTCCTTCGCCGTGGATGGTGTTTAATATTCAAGACTCCGGGCCATTGTGTTGCGGTATTAATTAAGACCGACACAATGGCCACCCTCGGCAAGAACAAAAGCCCATGATAAAAATGTGCTCCTGTTAAGGGAGATTAAGAGATATGGGCGATGGGATGAGAGCTATTGTTCCGGCAAGGATCTATAACTTTATAAGCAGTAATTATAAAGGGCACTCCAACAAAGGAATGAGAGCGGTTCTTAACAGAATTGTGCCGTCGGTCAAAGGGAGGGCCCTTATCGGCATAGTTATATAGCCCTCTTCCCAACAGTTTTTCCTTAATATCCTTTTAACTTAATTTGGCTAATAATCTTAATTGAACAATCAAAACTGACATAGCTAATGGTTGTGACATTTTAATAAACTGCTCGTAATTTTCTTCCGCTCTACTGGAGGTAACAGTACAAATATTTATATAAATAGCAATGTACTTCCCGACATTGTGTGCAACAGAAACAGAAGTAAATCTTATTGGGTGAAGGATAGTGAGGATTAAAAGTAACGACAACCGTCTGAAGGTAGTTCACGCAAATATATATCACACAGAAATGAAAATTATCCGTGACATAGATATTAAACGTCTACTCTTAATATGCGGGACAACTACAACCCAAGACTTATCTCTTCTGTAGCAAACAATTTATAACAAATAGGTCTTGAGTGAGTATAATAATGGATTAGGAGAATCAATATAGCTATGCCTTAATATAATAATAGCTTAATATAGCGATGTCTTATTTCTTTACTATTAAAATTGAGATATTTTCCAATGACACAAACTAAACACTTCAGTAAATTGTAACTTAAAAATCGTGGTAAAATATGGAGCTTTAACAATTGTGTGGGTTAAATAAAATATCTTGATAATATTATTATTGTATAAACCAAAGGCGGATCTATTGGGAGAGGGGGGTAATCGGCATGAAGTCCCATCCCCCAAAATGGCAAAATATAACCGTGCTTTATAGAAAAAAATATTAAAAACTATCTCTTAAAGTATTATTATTCGTGTAATTACATTTAACAGAACTTCAAGAACCACTTGAAAAACAATTTCGTATAATTAGTAAATTTCTTTCATTTAAAAAAAAAAATTAACTATCGCTATATATATATGAAAAAAAAGCTTTCAGGCTGAAGTCCCTCCCCAAAAATTAAATCCTGGATCCTGTTCTGCTATTCGTATAAACGAATAAACATGTTTAGCTGATGTCGCTTATGCGATTTTGCGAGATATTTATTAATCTAGTGCTAGAATTAATTATTTAAGTAATGATAATTCCGAAATTAATATACTTAAGTTGAGTGTATGCATGTGGGTGCGTGTATTTAGTGATAAATACAAATTAGATAGAAGGATATCTACTATCTACCGTGGGAGTTATAGCTGAGGTATACTAATTAAGTAATTGCCAACGGTTCTTCCTAGATAAAATAAGGCTTACCAATATATAGTATGATGTAGAGATGTAGAGATGGTTGAACGTGATATTATATGAGAAGGAGTTGGTAAGGGGGAGTGGTGCGGTCTAATAAATATTAAATTTTTGACTTATTTGACACCATCACAAATTGCTCGATCTCTAAGGAAAACCATATCCCAAGAATGGCAAAGACGGTGGGACAACAGCGCACCTAGCAAATTAGAGAAAATAAAGAAAGAGGTGCAACAGTGGACCAGCTCCAGACGCAGCAGTCGTAGAAAAGAGTGGATGAGGATCGGACATACAATACTGACACACCTTCACCTAATAACAAAATATCTTATCCCCAGATGTCAAAAGTGTAACCAGTCATTAACGATAAAACATGTTTTGGAAGAGTGCCCTATTTACACCGCATGGGTAAAAGATCTCGGAATACACCAGAATACATCAGCATCCCTGGGAAATCAAGAAGAAAACGTTATCAAAATTATCAAGTTCCTAGATAATGAAAGAATTAAAAAATACATAAGACAAGTTTATAAATTATGATCCTTTGTAGATTTATTATTATTTTATATTTTTTTATTTTTTATTTATTTACTTTATTTCATTTTATTTTTTTATTTTTAAAGTTCATTTAGTTATTAATTTCAATTCATTAATTGATTTTATTGCTATTTTTAAAAATGTATTTATTTATCTATTCTATCTTATTATCTATAAATGTCTATTATTTTTATTTATTTAATTTATTCTATCAATCCTTTTATTTAGTTATTTCTATCCTTTTTTTTTTTATTCTTATTTCTTGTACAAGCATCCAAACAGTATAAAAGTAGTGTTATTTAGTTGATCGGGCGCTGGTGACCTGGATGTTTTGCGCCTAGACATCGAAACAAACAAACAAATATTATTAAATTTTTAAAAAATTATATTTTTAATTGCTTCGCCCATTAATAAAAAAATTAATTAATTAAAAAGACATTTTTTTTTTAATTTAGTATTTATTTGACTGCACCTCCCCCCCTTCTCCCTCGACCAACTCCTTCTCATATATATATATTGATGAAAAGTGTACTTGAACTACAGAGGAACAATAGTGTCCAGGAATTATAGTTAAGACTAAATTGCCGTGAATTAAAAACGTCAGACGAGGAGGCCCCAATAAGATTACCCATTGCTGAGCATTAAGAGAAGCTAGCGGGCTGATGGGAAGACCAACAGGGGCTATGTATGTTCTGATACCCTTACCGAGAACTTGGGACAATCCGATTACCCAGGTCGGTCCCAGGCAGGTTCAGTCCCGGCTTCTAATGGTCTTATTCTATACTCCATCAGTATTAATGAACATATAAGCGATAGCCTTCAATAGTAATTCCGCTTTTGACCAAGAGAGAGCCCACAAACGATTCTAGGCTAAACCTGGAAGTGAGCAAGCTAGCTGAGCATTAGTTGAATGGAATGGAGCAAAGGCGAATCAGGACTGACATCGCATTCAACCAAAGGGCCCATCTGCATTAGCTCTGAGCATCAGATCAACTCAACCCATCATGATTGAAGAGATATGTTTTAAAGTTTACCTTTTTTTTTCTCTTACATTTATTTAATGTTTACAAACAAATAGACTCGTTTAAAGTAATAGCAACATTTCGTTTTTAGATTACAATAGAATAATATTCAATAAATTCGGAAAGAAAAAATAAACTAGCTTCATAAAGAGTAACATTAAATAAATAAATATAGTAATAAAATTAATAAAAATCAAAGAAAAACACAAAATGATAAGAAATATATCAATTAATATATACATATAAAAAAATATCGGCATTAAAATTTGACTATCGAAAACTAGTATGTTTTATTTAAATACTCTACTTTTTTTAACAAAAAAAATTACATGAAATTTAAAATTTTTAAATTTAAAATTAAATGTTTTTTAAACATACCTTAAATATAAAATGTTTTGTACCATAAAAGCTGTTTCACTGGTAGTACATCCAAATGAGAGTATTTTTAAATACAATACTTAAGAAACCAATGTTTGATCAATATTATTTTATTGTTTTACTGCTTGTAGTCCATTAATATACCCGTGAATATTAATCAATCTATTATAGTCCGTACAGCCACTTTTTATCGAAATATTAACATCCGCCTGAAATTTCGTAAATTGTTTCATCTCATCGTAACCTACAACTATTTTATTTACGAAATCTCTTTGAGTTGTGGAGTTTTCAATCTGGAGGGGGGCAAACTTCGTTTATTTAATTAGGTACTAAAAACTTGTCAATATCCATTTCCTTTCTACTTGGATCGTAAAATAATTTGATCATAAAAACGATAAAAAAAAGGTGGCCTATATATTGGGTTATATTGGGCCGTTTGTCCTATATAACCTCGTTATTCTGAATATTTGGGTGTGCAGGTCACGCCAAACGGCTCAATATTTTTGAAGGCGACTTTTTTTTTATCGATTTTCTGATCAAATTATCAAACGGCCCAAGTATAAAGCAATTGGGCATTTACGAGTTTTTAGTACCTAATTGAATAGACAAAGATTGCCTTCCTCGAGATTGAAAACGTCCCGATTCCAAAGTTTTCGTAAATAAAATAGTTATAGGTTACAATGAGATGGAACTATTTACGAAGTTTCAGGGGTAAAAAGAAGTCTGTACCACGGAGTATTAGTCAATCCTTGTATGGAAAATTTTAAGGAATTTTTCGGGTAGGTATCTTGGTGGCCCTAAACCAATTCATCGAATCCTATCCACTTGTGAATATGCAAACGTATTATAATACGCCAATACACCTATTGGTACAATACACCAATACACACCAGGCTCGTTCTAAGCAGATCAAGGTTGGAAGTCAGGGATTAGAATAAAAATAGCCCTGTATCAATATTATCTAATTCTAGCTCTTAATGTATTATTTTAGGAAGGTTTTTGAAATGCGAGAAGTGGAGTCGGAACGGATTTCTTAGTTGGATGGAGTCTTCAAACTTCATTCATCATGTTCGAATAAATTTTGAATGATTCGATTTTATTATTGAAATCAAAGAAAATATCAAGTAAATTTTGTAAACGGGCCGCCGAGCCTTGTATCGCGGTTCCAAGTTTGCTAATAGTTCTTGATGACCGCAAATCTAATAAATATGATTGCCACATATCAATTTCAAATCAAAAAATTCTCAAATTAAGATTGATTCATTATACATGTGATATTTCCATTTTCAACAATCGACCTTAGGCAATCGAAGCTGATTGAGGATAAATTGTTATTGATTTCATATATCCAAGTGTAACCTTCGAATATGAGATTAACTTGCGGTTTTGTTCAAGCATAATGCTTTTATCGTAGATCAGTGTCCATCTGAAAATAGAACAAAAATACTGAATGATATAAACATTGAAGGAGTACAAACATTATCACAATGGCGGTACGAAATACAGTGATAAGAGTACAATAATTAATTGAAAATTATTGATATTAGACTATAAACATAAAAATCATAACTTGTCGATAAGGATTATTCAAAATCAAATTTTGAAGCTGTTAACTAATTTTGCTTTAAGTTTATTTTATTTTTATTTATTGGACATTCACTGAGATTTTTTAAAAATTAGCTCCAATCGAAATTGATGATATTTATATATTTTTATGTTTACTTTGTTGATGATTCTACTCGTTTCTATTGTAATTTAATACAATGATTTTTTTATTTATGTATCGCAAAAAAAAAAAAATCTATTTTGAATACTATATTTTTTTGTAAAATTAGAAATTGTATTAATGGCAAATAAACTATAACGATGATAAAACATGATAGGCATATAAACATCAGGCGGCTTAAATTTGAATGGCTCAGCCATTAATTTATTTATTATTCATGATTCATGTCCACAGGTGTTAAATAATACCGGTGTGCATGGACATGAAAGTTCCAATTCCATTATCTGAATAAGAGCGTTATTTGGACTGGTGTGAAAATCCATAATACACTGGAAAACCTCCAACAGTTTCGGACTTATGAAACTAGTTCATGAAGAAGTGGCCAAGAGAGTTTTCCAACTTGACCCCTTTTCGTAAAGCAGTATAGATTTGTGTATCACAAAAAAAAAAAAAAAAATGTGTTAAAAACTCGTCAGAATGCCATTCATTTCTACGTGCCCATGGCTGTTTCTTGATTGGTTTTACAGTTACAGTTCTCATATCTTTGCTTTTATCTGAATAGCACGACATAGAGACATATGAGAGTTGAATCCCGCAAGAGAGGATCTTATGAAACATCAAAGAATCAGATAGGAGAGTGAATTGATGTGTACATAACACAACCCCATGGACAGCAGGCAGGAGAGGGGATGCGTAGGACGTGGGTTATCTCTATCTCGGAGCTCCAGAGCCGTGCTCAACCTCATACAGACCTTAACAGTTTATAATCTCAATTCTCAGTCGTTTTTAACACGCTTCACAGAATGGTTGGTAAAAGGGATTATTCCCTAGCTTATAGGGCACAGGATTACACGCTATATGACCTTAATACACCATAAAAGAACTTGTTACTTCAGCGAGGAAACAAGGTTATCTACCGAATATTTCTATGGATCTACTGTTTTATCAAATCATAAAGAGTAATTGCTCCTATTATTCAATTAATATTTAAAATAACTAACTTGAAAAAAATATTTAAATCCATATGCCATGAACAAAACGTTTCCATACAAACCTAAGGTAGCAACAACTGTTATTTATATAAGCTACATAACTTGCTAATTTCAAAAATAATTTATTTAAATATTATTTTTAAAATCTAAATACAATTACATTTTTATTTATTTACCATTAAAATTTATTTAAATATATTAATTTACAGTTTTTAATTTCGCAGATTTAAATAAATTAAAACATCAGTCTTCAATCAGCCTGATTATCAACGATATTCAGAAACCCAAGAAAACCTAAACGTTAGCCTAAAATACAGCCAACGACGACTTATTGCAGATTCGAAGGTGTAACAACCAAAAATTAGTTGTGAGGACGAATTGTAAAATAACAGATAAGAAAATGTTTTTAATCTATTTTTTAATTACTTTCTTTCACGTTGGAGCAGTTGTTTATTTTCGGGGAAAAATCACTGAGCCTCATGATCAGTTAGACGAATTATTAATTTTTTTTTCTCGAATATTGAATTTACTACCATTTTTTAGACACCATGGGTATTGTGAAAATTGATGTAGATAAATTATCTGAAAGAAAATATAATTATTACTAATTCTAACGATTTCAAATATTAAATTAAGTGTCTTAGAAAATAATTCAGAAGCTACATAAAATGATCCTTAAGTCTTTAATATTTCTAAACATAGAAAAGTAAAAAATAAAGAATAAAATGGTAAGAAAATCAAATTACAAACATTAAAATAGTATGTCTTTGTCTATTATCCAAACACTTTTACGTAAGAAACTGTTTTTGATAAATTAATATAAAATTCAAAACAGTTAGTTTTATAGATATTTTAGCATTGTTTATTATTCATCGATTGTTTATTCATTTACTGTTATCATTTTATCAATAGCATTGTTTATCAATAAATTAATATTAATTCTTCTATTCTATTCTAAACATAAAAATGAAACGTAAGAAATAATTAATATATTTTAAATGATTTTAAACAGCACGTTTATTAATGGTAAAAGTTCGTGCGTTTCACCTTAAATAAGTAATTATTACATAAGTATATAGGTATTAACACTTCAATTGTATTTTAAACTAACATATTAGGCTTATTAAAAATAATTATAAGTCATTATTTATTAACAATTTAATTCACTTCTAAACCAACATTATTATTTCTGTTTTTATGGAATGAATTTTCATGAATATATTTGCCCTTTTCATATTGAAAGTTATACAGAAATTGTATAAATCTTCCGTTCAATTTATAATATATTTCTAATTTACTGAAAATGTATAGGAATTAATTACAATCGTATTTGTTCGATAAAATGTACTTGTTAAATTTTACTCACTCATAAGTCAGGGCATAAAATGTTATGAATAAAAAACAAAAAATTTAGAATTCACATACAAACATATCAGATTAACAGAAAAGTGTATTTTAAAAACATTTTTTGAAATATTTATTAAATAAATTTATAACATTTTCCCAATTTAACAAAACATATAACTCACTAATTTTTTATCAAATGCGGTGCCTGCTGTTCGTCAAAAGACATCTTATCTAGACCATAGACAGCACATGGCCCCTCATAAAATAGACCACGTGCCATCTGAATAGAAGAAGAATCTACGAACTATTGTATCCAGTTTAACTTATGATATCAAGTAAAATTAAAGATTTTTATTAAATAAAATATTTAATTTACGACCTGAATTATAACGATAATATCATAACTCATAAAAAAACAAAAAAATTAATTATTTCACCCCTCAAATGGAATAATCAAATGGGTTAATCTACATTTTTTACAACGATAGCGATAAATTAAAAAATGTATATTTATTACATTTGAATTAAAGTGATTACCATTCCTGAATAAAAAAAGGAGTTTTTCCAAACATGTTTATACATCAATGACTAATTTATTTCATAAAATAATTTGTATAACATAAAAAGAACGTTTCCATAATGCTCTACGAAATTCAATCAAATAATTAATCAGGTAACTTATCAAATGCAAGCGTCACTACACGAGTTGATAATACAGTGTGGACTGGAATTAGAATTTACGTTAAAATATCAATGTTGATAAGGGATAATCGGATAATAAAGTGGACGCAATGTTATTCCGTTATGAATAGGATGATGAATATACAAATTAAACATTGGTCAGTGAAAGAGGATGATGAATATACAAATTAAACATTGGTCTGTGAAAGAGCATCCCAACTCTATTTAACTAACATCTATCTGTCCAACAGCAACTGGCTGAAGTATTGAAAGGTTCCTTAACTCAGCGCTGAGTTTAGGAACTCTTCATTCTTCGATTATATTATACTAGCTAAGTCTATTTGTTTCTTTACGACTTATATGAAAGCAGGCTAAATCTCACCTGGGAAATTCAAATTTAATTAGGAAGGATATAAAAAATGAATTAATCACAAGATACTACAATTAAAATATAAAAATGATATGTTTGAATTAAATTAAATTATAATTAAAAATGATACATAATGAATAAATTATACCATAGGTGGGGGGGAACCTTTTTTCATTGATGGCTAATTGAGGCCGCAATAATTCTTTATATTTTATCTTTGCTATATGTATTTATAACTAAATACACACACGCATAAAAATACATTCAACTTAATTCTATTAATTTCCAAATCATCGTTACTTAAATAATTAAATATTAATTAATTCTAGCAATACATTAATAAATATCGCGCAAAAACTTTTAGTAGCCGCATGTGGGCACAGAGACAAAACACACCTATGAAATATACTATAAGGATAAGGACCTATAAATACCTATAAATATAAGATGGAAAGAGAGACGATTCATTTAGTTAAAATTAGTTAAGTTAATTGTTTTTAATTCGCTTTCTGTATTCATTATAGTGTTTAATATTCAAATTCTTAATATACTCGTTTAATTAATAAACAAAATCATAATAAAAAAAAAATTATTTCGACAATTAAATTTCTGGTAACAGATGCTTAAAACAGGTGAATAATAGAATCTCTAAAAATTCCAGTGTTACATTTAACCACTACTAAATGCATTTTCAATAGATAATAAAATATTTCATTTTCGTCTGGCATTTTTATATCTGTTTATACTTACTGTGTTGAATCTTTATACATTTATTAACATTAAATATTTCTGAATTTCAAAGAAATTTGTTGTACCAGGGAAGAGCTTTTCCGTACCAAGAATTGATAACAGATCCCTACCGGCATTTTTCGGGAAAAACAATTAGGTTTTTATGAAGGGTTTTACCTGTCAGTCATCTATACAATAACCTTACAGAATTCAACTAACGTACTTCGGCCTAATTGTCATTGAATTGGGAAATATAAATAGTTTTAAATATATAAAATAGTAATTATTATTTAAAATTATTTAATTAAAACTTTATTCAATGATACAACTACACTTTGAATAATTCATAGATGAAGATATAGATGACTGTTATAGTTAAAAAATTGAAAAATAGTCAGGATATACAGTCATTTATATTTATATAAATGGAGAGAAGGGTAATACTATCATGTTATGCTATCTCGTTTATTTACATTAAAATTAAATTTAAACGAACATTAAACTACACACACTATGCTCGTTCGAAACGTCATCAAACTCAATAAACCACATAAATTGCTTATTCTGACAATTTTTCATTGTTATAAATTTAATAATTTTTTTTGTTTAGTCAATAATACTTACAATACAAACGGTCCATAATACTTTGAAATATATCAAAATCAGTAAACCTGTGTTTTTAAATTGTGTGTTGTTATTTAAATTTAAAAAATGGACGAAAAGGGTCAATGCTACAGAAGGTCCAACCAGACATAACATGTCAGTGCAACGGAGAAGTAAATTCATAGTGGAAACATAAATAAAAAATAATATAATATTAACTAATAAACCATAGATTTTTCAATAAAAATACAGTGCACTTAAAATAGAATTTCGCAACAATTAAAATTATTGTGAAACCCAGTTAAATTTTAAAATAAGATGAAGATGTGTAGCCACCACGCTTAAGTAAAAGATGTGTGAATTGCATTTTTGGAATTGATTACTTCATTAATTTACCAGAATAATTTTTTCACAATAAAATCTTATTTATAAAAACAATAAAAGGACAAAAAAATATGTTCAGACATAACAAAAAAAAAATAAATAAGCAATATAGGAAGTTAACAATAAAATGACAAGTCCTATTTTGCTCCTCAGAAAAGCAGCTGCATACATAAACATTTAATACTTGAACGTGTTAGTGACTATATAACAATTAACAAAACAATAGCGTTTTTTAATTTATTCAACCATTATATTCAATTAAACATTAATTAAATTAAACAAAATACAAATACAGGAGTGTGTACGTGCTGTTTTCAATTCAGGCACAAGCAGATTCTTATTATCTTACGATATTTTTCATTTCCCTCCCTCCCACAGTGGGCCAAAAATCAAATATAGCGGATGAAAAAGTAAAAACACTTAACTTGGAATTAATTTAAGTTCATATTTACTTTATCTTGTATACGTCCAAGCTTATCAGTCTGTGATAGTTTTCATTCCAAAAGCTCCTAAGAGCAGATAAATACATCTATAAGTTAGAATGTTTTTTCATTATTTGAAAAATCAATTTAGAAAATATTATCCAAAAATTAATCGGTACAATTCTCTTCGTCTCACTAGCGATTCATAGCTATGTTATATTTACAATTAGAATTATTAAAATCCATTTCCTCAATTACAAAAAGCTCATTACAAAGGAGTATGCAAAAATAATCTTGAGTTTAATAAAAAATTCAGATAATTTTTTTTTTAATTATTTCGCTCTCGCTCAATCACCACTGGGTTTAGCCCCAGTTGAGAGAGAAATGCAGGGATCTCCTGGAGTCATGCTTTTCCCTCCACAGTTGGTTCAGAGTTCCCTCATCTGATTGTAAATAATGTATCTAGGTATGTATGTGTTCTTTTTTATTTATTCATTTTTGGGTTATTTTATAGTTATTTATTGTGTATATATATATATATATATATATATATATATATATATATACATACATATATACTATTTTTCTGCATAATTTATATTTTTTATTGTACATAGAGAGTGAATGTGATCTCAAAACACTATTACAAATATCCTTTGAGACAAATTGTAATAATTTCAATAAACAAGCATTAAAAAAAAAAAAAATCATGATTGATCATTTATTAAAGAGAATCAAATCATTGGTTGGAATGTTAAGTCAAAACACTGTAAAAATAAATAAATTATTATTGTATTCCTCTTGTGGCGACGTTTCGGCCTATTTTTTTATTATTATTCGGCCTTTGTTTCGGAGATTCATCAGGACGATTAGCTCTGAATTAGTTTATATTTTTGATGTTATCCTATAGCCCTAAAATACATAATTCTATTTACATTATACATAATTACATTATACATAATTCTATTTTTAGGTTATTTTATACTTATTTATTGTATACATATATATATATTATTTTTCTGTATAATTTTTTTTTTTTTATTGTACATAGAGAATGAATGTGATCTCAGAACACTATTATAAATGTCCTTTGAGACAAATTGTAATAATTTCAATAAACAAGCATAAAAAAAAAAAAAAAATCATGTTAGATCATTTATTAAAGAGAATCAAATCATTGGTTGGAATGTTAAGTCAAAACACAGTAAACATAAATAAATAATTATTTTATTCCTTTTGTGCCGACGTTTCGGCCTAAGTTTCGGAGATTCATCAGGACGATCAGCTCTGAATTATTTTCTATTTTTGATGTTATCCTATAGCCATAATTCTATTTACATTTTATAAATGTTAGCCATTCTTGCCACTTTTCTTTTAAATGATATTTTTTTTACAGGTATTTTGTGCAGTAGAGAACGTTCATCGATATGAGTTCTGTCAGCACCCTTACCCCTCTCCACTCCAGATGCAAATATTCATCCTCATTTTATTTTTTTTTTATTTTTTATTTTAGAGCCTGTGCAATATCAATATAAATCTAAAGTCATATTTAGATCTTCAGTTGCAAATAGAATTTATTTTGAATAAAAATTCTTTCTTTCCGGCGCTATATTTGATTTCTGGACCATTGTGCCTCCCCACCAAAAGTTTCGCTACCAAGACGCGAAGATGAGCGGTAGACGGAAGACAGACAACGATAGAGGGCAGCGATTTACAGAAAGGGTTGCAATGTGGAGGATATAAGTTTACCGCTCTCACCTGGTACTTAAGCATGTCGGGAACCGTTGGGGCCGGGGGCAGCACCACTGCCAATGGACGTTTCATACTCCAACCCGTCTCCCCGCGTAACAGCACTCCACACTCCAAAAGGTCCTTACCTGCAATATACAACAAACCAATACCTCAATGAAAATTATTCAAAAAGAAAAAAAAAATGAATTAGTAACAAATTATATAAATAAAAATGTATTATTTATTTTTATACAGCCACAACATGCTCCGTATGATGCATTATTTAAAAGCACCGAGGAAATTAATATGTACATAACAGAGTAGAAAACCAACAAGGTAGGAAAAGATGTAGTGAGGCAATACCTAGCCTCATTAATCTGAATATTGAGGAATTTTTAAAAAGGCAAGGACCTCACAGCTATTTGGTGACGTCAACGTCGAATCTCGCTCGGTGATGGCAGAGTGCTTTAAAGCGAAAACTTAAAAAAATTCTCTAGTATAGTGACGCTGGTTCACATCCGGCTATAGCAAGTTGAAGTTTATTTCGTTTTAGTAAAATCCGGATTCTGGTTATAAGATAAATTTTCAACACAAATGCAATATCACCTTGAAAATTATATAAATTATCGATAAATTATTACAGTGGTGCAAAAAAAAAAGTTCTGTTAATACAAATTTGATAGTGGCTCTGAAAATGGTAACCACATTACCCTCCCTCCCCCCATCTACCAATATCGTTATATAAATAGGCAAACATAAATCGGTTCAACCCCTTTTACTCTTCTATTATTCAACCGATTTTCTTCCTTCTTTTTTTTTTGTTTAATAGCTATTGACGAGCTTTAGTGTTATCAATAAATACAAATATGAAATAGTAGTTAAATAAATATATAAATGGTAGTTTGTTCAAAACGGCTAATCTCAGAAAGTTCTTCACCGATTTCTTTTAAAGTTTGACACAACGTCGCAATAATATTTAGAAGTGTTTTTGTATGCGTTCCATTATGACCAGGCCTTTTCTTTCGAAATGGGGGCAGAAAAACGTGATTCGCTTTTCGACTATAGCGCCAATACGATATAGCTTCAACGATTTCAATGAAACTCGGCTTAAGTCTTCCCCTTGAAACCTTTGTAATTTATGTATATAAAACATACTTTCCCGAAAACATGCTGCATACATTTTATGATGAATTCAGTATTTTATTTGCGAATAATCCAAAAAGTAAAAATTTTTTTTATCGATAATACCAATACTTATATGAAAGCTTTCTGAATTTCATACAAAAAAAAAAAATCATTGAAATTGATAAGAATTATCTCCGAAATGAAAGAAATCGTAGCGGCCGTAGGAATAAAGTGGGCTCAAGTATTTTTTTAAAGAGAAACAAAGTTGATATTTGTATTTCGCACCTCGATAACCCCCAAATTTTCACTGGAATCGAAAAAAAAAACATTTTTTTGCGTCAAATTTTCAAGGTAGATAATTGAATTTTTTTTTTTACATCAAGGTCTATAGTGGTATCCGTTTAATATCCTTCATCATGAGGTTAATTAAATAATTAATAAACCTTCATAAATAGCTTGTGAATAATCTTACGAAATTTTCTCATCGGGGCAAAAAGATATTCCAAAATAATTTACGAACAACGGATGTAAACAATAGTTTCAAAACAATGTGGGGATGCACATAGGATATAACATCGCATTATGATGAACTATTTTGTTTTAAATAACGTATAAATGACAATTTTCTCGTTTCACTAAACTTAGAGGTTATCCCCCCAGGCGTTGTTAATTTCCTGACTTTGAACTAAACAATGAAAGTGATCGGAACCGCGAATGAAGGTCTACAGCAAGGACAAGACCCTCGGCATGAGATAATCTTGTCGAAAAGGAAAATCTAAATATAATCTTTCAACTACTGTGCTCTATTGTTTATTTTTAACAGTAGTCCTATTGTATTTAAATGTTTCCTTTTAACAGCTAAAAATAAAAACAAAATGTGCACCTTACAAATAAAAGACCCAAATTTATAAAAATCACCGAGAAACATATGCGGAAAATCCGCTCTTTCATGGAAACAGTGGAATGTTTCATTTTAGGTTTCAAGGAAGGCGAAGTAGATATCACGAAGTGAAACATATTTTTTTAGATAAGAATGTTAGATAAGAAAATAAATAAACAGTACTAAAACGACCATTTACACATTATTCTCTGAGATTAGCAAAGATCTTTAAGGTTAGTAAAGATAAAGCAGGAAAAAACAATATCAGCTAAAAAATTGTCATCTTTATAAGCACGTAACGTATATTTTATTTTTTGATTCTATTTTACGGGTTTGAATATTACTGATATACTAAGATTCCGAATATGTTTAGGAGATTGGCATTATAAACAAATATTAAATTTTCAAGATTCAATGCGATGAATCTGTATATTCTTAAACAATTCTTCACCAAGACTAAAAAATAATAAACCTTCCCTCGCACAGGAATACGTTTATCGTCCTGCGCCGAACTCAATATTATTTTTATTATAATATTATATGTATATACTTTATTTTCCTTTTTTTTTTTTTTTGTATGATCTGAATAATAATAAACTTGTGTCAATTTAGAAATGCGGCCCTTTTAATTAGTTATTTAATAAATATTTATGATATTAAAGTTAAAGAAACTGTTGGTTTTTTATCAGTAAGATATAAATGATTTTAATAATTAAGTATTATACATAAAAACTTGGTGTGATACGCGCATCACACGACTTTTACTCACCACCCTCTTCTTAGCAGAAATAAGTATTTTCAGACAAAGGGGAAGCGAAAGTAAAAATTATAAACGCTATATTGATTTATATTTCACTGTGCATATTTTTATTTGTTTAAGTACCCTTATATATACAAATTTTAATGTTTATATCGAAGTGATATATACAATTAAATATTAAATAGGACCAACGAAAACATTTAGGAAAACCGCATAAGTATACGTACATAATATTGTCGGAGTCCGTATTATATTAAGCTCATGTTACTATGGAAGCCTATTCTAATCTTTTAACCAATTTGGATTTCTAAATTTGATCTACGTTTGAAATATTAAAAGACCAAATTAAAAGACTTATGAAAAAATTAAAACACCAATTCAATACCCGTATTTTTAAGTACTTAATTACACAAATATATTTGATAAATATAACATTATCTTTCAGTTTGTTGAATATCAGATTTATAAATTACAGCGGTACAGAAGCTCAAGGTTGTCTGTCAAAGCATGATCGCCTATAATAGAAAAATACTTCATTATGCAAAACATTACGCAATCTACAAATGGGAAAATTTAAATAAACACAGGACGATGACCATGTACATTTCTAAAGCTTTTAAATAAGACAAGTGTTAGACAGAGTACCGAACACACATTTATCAATATAGTACGTGACAATGGTGGGGAGAGGGGAGAATGAGATGTGTTGAGTGGAATAATAATGTATTCAGAGTGAGTAGAATCCTTGAGTTAATAATAAACAAAATAAAAAAAAACTAAATGAATAAAATAGCAATAAAATGGATGATTACTTAAAAGTATTCTCTTAGAAACAATAAGAAGAAATAATCTTTTACGAAAGAATACAGACTTTTCTTATTTCAGTTATTTGAATACTAGATCGTAAAAAAGTTAAAAAATAAATTAATAGTATCATATACCATTTAAAGAATACGATATGTTTGTTCAAAACCGATGTGATTATAGGGAATAATTCGAAGAAAGATGGCAGCCAGAATAAATTTTCTATAACTGCTGAAGAGCATAAAAACATTTATAAAGCTCATTTGAACCAAAATATTAATTGTCGATGTGCATTAGCCTTAATAATTTGAATACATTTTTAATTAAAAGTTAAACATTAAAATTATTTTGTACTTCAACTGTCTAGCTAAATGCAAATCAGGGCATACCGATATGAAGTCCATTCAACGAGGTTAACAGCATAGATGGATGGGTGAATGAATCGAATGAAAGAGTTTATTCCTCTGAAAGAATCACGATCTCAAGTGGTTCAAACCGAAAGAATCAGGATTTGCTCGGAATCGATCAATTTTCAATTTCTAAAAATAGAAGAAGCATTTTTTCAATAAAAAGTTGCTTTTTAATTTAAAGAAAGAAAAAAAAAGTTTCGAAGAGTCGTTCATAAGAATCGAATCACCAACATTTATTTTATTTACCGTTTAAATTATTGAATAGATATAATAATTTCCAAATGCTAAAAATGATATAGGACAATTTTTCAAGTGAAGAAAGAAAAGAAACCTGATGGACATTTGAGTGAATAGTTTAATATATTATTAAACTAAAATTAACAAGGTAACAAAAGTTGGGAAAGCATATTTCTCTCTATCTTTCTATATATATATATATATATATATATATATATATATATATATATATATATATATATATATATATATTTATATTTGTTCTATTTGACAAGGAATTTTTGTTCTCCTGATTTCAGCTTTAAAATTTTGTTTATTTATAATTATAATTTTTTTTAATCCAATTGGAAATTCAAAAATGTTTGAATAAATTATTTCGTTTAGGACATCTTTTGTATATGAAATTTTCGTAACACGTAATTACATATTTGTGGGTAAAGAAATTTATGGGTAAAAAAATAATAATAAATGAATAATAATGTTAGAACTAGGATTAAATATAACAAAAACAAAGTTTTGAGTATCACAAACGCTACTAATTCAGAAATATAACAAAAACAGATGGCATAGATAAACACTAAACAACATAACAGCAAAAAGAGACACCATCGATATATCACTAACACCGTTTCTCCAACTAACAAAAACGAGTTAGTTCGGTAATTCAACTCATAAAATGTAAATAAATAATACTTATGAGAGGAGAAATTTCACCCTCCCCTGTAAAGCAATCTAGGCCAGGGACGGGGCACTGTGCCAATATCAAGTTGATTAATAGCGTTAATCAAATAGTGATTATGACTAAATTTTCAATCAAATCATCAATGGAATCAATGTTTAGTCTATTGATAGGCTAATATATCAGGTTAATTATAGTGAAGGTAATGTTAAATTAGATATTACAGTTTAATACCATTAATCAATCAATTCAACTGGCTGACTCGACTGTTAAAAGCTTATAGGTATATTATTTACAAATCATTTATTTTTGTTCGAGGACACAATTCTAATCATAGAAGATTACTTAAAATTATTAATACCATGGAGCAATTCTTGTTGGGTTGAAGTTTAAGCTTTTTTTACTGACCAAAATTTACAAGTTATAATATAAAAATTTATGAATATATTATATAATATAAAAATAATTTGTATGATATAAAAATTGATGAAATTTGATAATTTAATGTGGAGTGATGAATAGGTTTAATGTGACCTACATGGTAAGATTAGCAATATCAGCATTAATAAAATATGCTCTCACCCTGATTATTGCATTATAAAAATCAACGATTTTTTTTTATTGCTGGTAAAAAAGATATTAATACATTAGAATTAGTTTCAGTATTTTAGTTTACCTTCTTTCATTATTTTATTATTATTTTCTACTATATTATACTTAGTTAATCTCTTTAATTATTAATTAGTTGATCTTATTCCTATATTGCCATATTAGTTATATACTCTTATTCTTGTATTATTATGGATATATATTCTTATGTATATAAAATCTTATTTAGATCCTACCATCATATTATTTACTATATTAATTACATCTTATTCTTATTGTTGCAAACTCCATAACATCAAATTATTTAAAATGATAAAAAAAAAAAAAGGTTTATCTTTTGTAAATCCAATATATTATAATTGGCAACGACCGATAAATGTTCCGTATAGTCAAACAAAATTGTCATTATTATAAATAAATCTTTATTTCAACTTTAAAGCTAAGCATAGCGATATAAGTTCTTATTTTGATTAGTCTAAGATCGATGAATCAAGATCTTGGTTTAGATTCATATTTATTTTTAATATTATTTTATTTTTTTGTTATTAAATTTATTTTTTTTAATTTATTGTGAAAACGGTATGAATAACCTCTTTCATATCTGTTAACAATGTTCTTAGTTGTGACAGAATGTAATATAATTCAATAAAGAAGACACAGACAAACAAATGAAACACAATAAATGTAACTATTGTTACACAAATTTAAATATAATTAATTCGTTTAAAATAGACCCTAGTAAAAATTTAAGAGTGGAGAAAGAACATGTTATATAATATTTTAACAATTGAAATATATTTTTAAAAAAACAGAATTTAATAACTGTATATAACAGTGTAACTGAATGAGCTTTTTGAGTAATCCAATAAAAAAGTATAATGAAAAAAACATAACATTAAATTTATGAAACATAAATTGTTGTTCGACTGAACTCCTTAATTGTGAAGTTTTTTTTGTTTTTTCTCTCAAAATTAATTTGTTTAAAAACAAGTTTAGCAGCTTCATAATCTTTAATTAAGGCAAACAGATAAGGCAGGTTATTTAATAGTCCTAGTAATAGAGAAATTTGAAAATAATTTTGTATTCATTTAAATAATATTTATTATTATTGGCTCTGATATCAAATATAATAGCATTAGTTGTATTTTATTTACAGGTTGTTGTTTCTCAAAGATTATGCTGAGAGTTCAAGAACCGTCGGTATAATCCCAGGCTGTTCTAAAGTTAATGATTATGCAAGGCAGACTGATGATGTCATCGTCTACGTCCGTTCTGTACCTGAGGGTCTACAGCCCAGGTACATCAGTCTCCACGTCTGGTTATTGGTAAACTCAACAACTGGAATCACCAGACAGATTTTTAAAACATCTCTTAATAAATTATCTATAATTATAGTTGTATTAAAAAATTATTACCTCAATTAGTTTAGTCGCGTCTATAATAAACTATCCGATGTAATTATTATTAAAATGATTATACGACAATAGTTATTTATGTTTTATTAGTAATATAAAAATCATGTTGTTTTCTGATTCTGTATGTTTAAAATCGTCAACCACAAGATGTTTATGGTTTATTTATTTTTGTCCTTCTGTTTCTTACCAGAGTTACATGCGAACAACATTTTGGCCCATTTATCTAATACAAAATATTTAACTCAAGTTACTTTTGTTGCTATTGATTCAGGATGAAATACGTTTGAACAAGTAAATAACACGAGGAATCTGGAGTCTAAGATAGATGGATAAAACGAAATTCAAGAGGAGACTTAGTTGGAGAGGTTTGGTTGAAAGCGGGGAAATTCTTGCTATTTTTCTGTAATAAAACTGAAACAAGAATTTACAAAACCATTATCATTCCAAGGGTTATGGATGCGAAACGTGGCCGCTTAGATTGAGGAATGAGTGATGAGTAACTATTTCGTAAACAAATATTATAAGTTACTTAGTCATGTAGCCTTATAAATATCATAAAATTGGAAGAATAAAATCTGATATTACTCGCACGACTTTCCCATTTTAGACAAATGTATGGCATTTTAAATACTTCTAAAAAAACAACTGACTTAGATAATTGTTCTAGAAAACAATATCAATGATTAATGGACGCTTTCTTGTATGCACAAAAACAATATAAAAGGGTACCATCATTCAAATCAGCGTGTAAAAAGCATTACACTGTACACTGAAACTTTGCCAAAACTGATCCTATTTAGACATATTTTTTTTTTAAGTTTTGTCTGAAATTTAACAACCTTTAAAAGAAAAAGGGTGCTAACAGAAGAACAGCCAGAAAGAGAAACATACCAATGGCTGAAAATATGTTTTTCGGATTCGGGAGAGTGGGGGAAGGAGGTGGCTTTGAAACGTAAAGAATCCACTTCCTGAATTTTCACTGAGATTTACTAAATGCATAAAAATTAAAAAACGTAGGAAGAAATAGTCAATTGGAGGAAAGTTTCAGCAAAATCGTTAGAGCCGTTTTTGCTTTTACGCACCAGTAATCAAAAACCTACAAAACAAAAAAGAAGCAACAAAATGGTTCCCAAGATAACTTGGTACAGAAAGACCAATGACTGGAAATGTGTTTTTCGGAAAGTAGTAAGTGGTTATGAAGATGAACAAGCGTACGAAACATTAATTATTTAACTTTTAAAAAATAAAATAAGGAGTTAAGTTTTAGAAAAGTAATTATGTAAAAAGTATTCTGGTGAACGTACCAGTTATGGACAGGAGGCTCAGTGATAGACAGGTTGTTGATTTAAGGTTCCAGTCTTTTCTAGAATGAAGAACAATGCTATCTATTGACAACTGTATGAACAAAGTTACCAAAAGAAAATTTTAAAATGTCTATCATCGTTGTTTCTTTAGTGCTCTTGAGATCAGTGAGTTTCATATCTTCCTACTAATAGTTTTGCTAAGAGTAAGTTGAACGTTTACGCTATCTCATCTTTACCGTTATTTTTATAGTTAAATAAAGATTTTAGAATTTTTCTGAGGTACGTCTATAGGTCTGGTATCGACCTCCTGTCAATTACTAGAACAACTGAATTATGGGGTGTGCATCACAAGTGCAAAAAGGTGTTGTTTTTTTTAAGTAGATATTATACTTGCGTAACTAAATATTTTTTTGAATTTTAAAGTATTAAAAAGGAAAAGGAGATCCTAGAGATTATAAATGTCCAACAGACAAAAGTTCAAAGATATAATAATTACGGCGGTTTAAGTAAAAAAAAAACTTAAATTTCCTTAGCTACGCACATCACTGGTGAAATTACCCTACATTAAAATAAGCTTTAACAATTAAAATTAAATATTTCTTTTTTTACTACTTGGGTTGATATTTACTCACCTCATTCTCTCAACACAATAAATTCATACATTCGTTCATTCATGCTGAATATGTACGATTAAGGTGGTAGAGGAAAAACCGAAAAAAAAATGGAATAATAAAATAAAAATGGCTATCAGCCTTAAAAAGAAGACAAGAGATGTAATAGGATGGAAAGGTACAGCCTTGAGAGTCAGTTATCAAGCTAATGACAGGCAGATAATATCGGAACTCCTGGTCTCCAAGCCCATCCTATTTTCGTGAGGCCTTGTGCTCAAGGATTCCCCGGCTCTTCTATTTGCCCACTGATCAAATATGGAAAATGCTATAGCGAGCTGGCGCCCCAAAATGGATATGTAGGAGATTGAGGATTATTGATCCCCACACAGTATATTCTATCCCAACGCCCCGAATCTCGTCCCAAATATTTAATTATCATAATGCGAGGAAGATATTTTTCGACATATGAATAAATTACCATGAATAATAACATAAAACACATAAACATAAAAACTTGAAACATCTATTCGAAACTCTGCGTATAGTTCGTAGACTAAGAGCGTAAATAACACCGTTAAAACATTTTTTCTATCTGGAATACTTTTAGTTGTTTCAAGAATATTTTAGTTTGTTAAATCCAGCACGATTCCTAAATCGGGATTTTATAATAAAAAAAAACTCAGTAAAAAAATCGGAACGAAGTACTCATTTAATGTGTTCAATAAACTTAAGAACAATAAACACATAGAATATTGATATTCTGAACGTTGTATGAAGCCACGAGCGTTTCTGTTTTTACATTATTAATATCATAACTAGAATGTTTAAAATTCTTAAATCTTTAACAGAGGCTGACAGTCAAAATGATACACCTGGTGGTTGTGCCAGGGAAGGTTTAAATTTTCCCGCGTTACGGCGAGAGGTGGGGGCAGATCTAAAAGATAAAAGATAACACTTAAGCCTTGAGAGCGATTGGTTGTCTCTGCCCACTTCTTGATCACCAGTCATCCAGCAAGTACCAACAGCCACGGCGGAGGGCCCTCCAGGTAAAAAAGATGTAGCCTGACATATAGACCAGTAAGCTATTTTTTGAACAATCATTAACCTACCAATCCCTTGAGATACAGTCCACTGTATAAAATTAGAATGTTGCCTTAAAATTTAGAATGTTGCCTTATTGAAACTCATGTTTCAAGTTATTTTGCTATAATTGGAAAAGTTGCCTAAACACCCGGATATGGATAGATATTACTGAATAAATAAATAGTTCAATTTATACTACACTAAAGACAATAATTTATTCTAATCAATATACCTAGTAAAGTGTTATTTCCTTTTTTTTAAATTACGTTATATCATGTTTTATGTTATTTTCTTTTGTTATGTTTCTAAGTGTGGGGATGTATTGCGGCTTCTGGTGTAGGAAATTTTCACTTTAAAGTGGAAATATTCACATGGTAAAGTGAATAAACATGTTTACATATACACTTTGAGAAGAAAATTCAAAGGAATTGTGGAAAATTTGGGGTAAAAAACAAATTTTGTTTTTATCAGGATAATGATCCCAAACACCCTGTGATGTTAGCTACTTTATAATTGTCCCAAAGTTATAAAAACACCACCACAATCAACAGACTATAATGTGATAGAACACCTGTGGGCAAAATTGGAGATAGAAATTATAAACATTACTAGCAAATAATATTTTAAAAACATAATTGGTAAATGGTTGACTGTCGTGGATAATGAAGAGAAGAATAGTTGGGGTGGTCAGTCAAAAAATAAGGCAAAAATAAATGATAATATTTATTTTTACATATGCTGACGTTTCTTACGTTTCAATTTTCTATCTAACTACTCCATTCTCAATGTCTTAATTTTACTATTTATTTTCATTTCTTATATAACTTCATATTTCTTTTTTATGCTTCAGATTTTATTCTAAGATTCCCATTTTAACACTTATGTCACCCTTTTTGATTATGCTTACTTCATCATTCCACACATTGTAACGGTTATTATTATTTATCTCTTAGTTCTTACTATTGTCATTATTCTAACAATTTCATTTTACTTTATTTTTTTATTTTATCTATTTCTTTATATTTTATATTTTATTTTTTTACCATCACTACTTATGTTTTTCATACCTTGTTATCTGTTTATTTTCTTAGCCCTGAAGAAGACCTGAACTTTAGGTCGAAACGTCGGCATGAGTAAAAATAAATATTATCATTTATTTTTGCCTTCTTTTTTGACTGACCACCCCAACTATTCTTCTCTTCAATATTTTAAAAAATATCTTCTCGAAGAATGGAATAGGCTATGCTCGGAATCACCAAAAAAATGGACGACTCCATTACAAACAGACTGAAAGGAGTGGTAGAAAATAATGGCTTGTGTACAAGGTATTGAATTAAATTAAATTATTTAATAGTTAATAAGAAGTGAGGTGTATTATTTTGACTATGAGTTAAAAGTATCCATTTTTTTTTTTCAATAACACAGTTGAATATTTTAATTTTATTGAGTTTGTACATATTTAAAATGTGATTATAAATAAATCTGTTTAAGAATTTCTGGATTTATTTACTTACTGTAACCATTGAAGTTTTTTTCCTATTTTTCTACGGGGTGTATCATTTTCACTGAACATTTACTAATTAAATATGATCTGAGTAACTTAATTAAAAACATTTTCCACTATTTATTCATTACTAGCTAAGATCATTATTTAATTATGCATTACAGCATATATCTTCCGTACTAAAGCCTGGACATCACAAGTCCTAATATTTCTAATGGAACCCACGCAATTACTCGGGACAAGAGAGGTAGTAAGGCTTTGCTCCCAAGACTCTTTATAATACCCTGAGATTTTTTAATTTTTCAACACGGGAAACATGGCAGTATTTCGTCCCATACGAAAATTACTGCACAAATTTGTAATAGGTTGGTAGACATTGGTTGAGTTATTTTAATATTTAATTTATTTTAAAACTCAATTTAGAAAAATCTACTTATCTCAATAACCTAATATCTACGAGATCAATATCAATGACGTTTATTAAAACACTCGATTATACAAAAAGTAAATTATAAGTTGTTGAAAGTACAGTTTCCCATATTATACTGATTTTTTTTTTTTTTTTACCAGAGAAATTAGTTATTTTTTATTACTATTTAGTAGTTTATTTTAGTTAATTTACAATAATTCATGATGATTAAAATTTTTACAAAAAAAAATGGTGCGGCGTGCGTATCACACACCTTTCACTAAGAACCCTTCCCAGAAGGCTAGGTGGTATTCCACATGAGGGAACCATGATGCCTGGTTCGAAAAATGATGGGCTTGATTCACAGCTGGGTTAATTAAAATTCATTTAATGATAAGGTAAACAACATTTGTATTAGGGATCAAAGCGATAAATCAAGTTGAATAAGTGTACACACTAAAAAGTTTTTTGGATGGAAAGAAACTGGCCATTCATTTAAGAGCATGTCGGGTACTCAGAAAAATGTTAAGGCGGCATTACGACAAAATATGGAATTCTTAAACTTTGAATTAAGAAAGATCATAGAAATATCTTCATTATACCTTGACATGGTATGAATGAAACAACAACTAATGACGCAAGTGTTTAAAATGAAATAAGATATAATTATAATGAAAATGATACTGAGATTACCCTTTGACTAAGATCAGTAAACGTTGATTAATTCGTGGTATTTGTAATATTAACAGTAAAATTTGAAGAGATACATTTGTATTTAATAAAATAACATAAGACTGAAAAAAGAAAGATCAGTGAAATAAAAAAAAATGTGGTTCTCATATTTCCCACACCACTATCTCCGTTATAATAATAATAATAATAATGCTTTATTTATTCTGGGACAAGTCCCTTTAGAATAGAATAAAAGACAATAATATGGGATAAGGAGCCTTAGAGATACATAAACAAAAATATACAGTAATTAAATAGTCAAAAATAGAAAAAAATAATAGAAAAAATTATAAGTTACTTACTAATTTAGATCAGTTAAAAATAAAAAACAAAAAATTGAAAATAAACATGAAATAAAAATAATGAAGAACGCTCTAATAATTTATATACATATTTGCAGTAGTAACTATTTACAATTTTACTTTTCTATACTATTACAATAGTAGGAAGGAATAATTGGGTAGGGAAATCTGAGAGTAAGAGATAAAAGGTTTTAACTAGGTTTCAGATATTGCTATTATGTGGTAAAAATTATCAAGGAAATGTTCCTGAAATTCATTCTAGTGTGCAGTAAGGGATTGTGCATTGATGTGACAGGAATTCAGGATATTCGTCATGACTGGAGGGTTGGGAAGTAGGATTTTGAAAAAAAAAAAAACAAATGATCAAGGATGAAGGATAGGATATAGCATTTTTTAAGCATAATGTCAAGTTTATAAATATAAAAAACCAATGCTTACATAAAATAAACTTTGAGATGAAAAAAAATAAATTTTCGGTGTTTCGAAATAAATATTCAGTTAAAATTAATTTATAACATAAGAAAATATAAATTTCTCCTTGGTCTAGATAAATTGATAAAAATTGGCAAGGAATCGAATAAAGTTCTAAATAATTTATACAAAAATTAAAGAAGCATTAAAATTAAAATAATAATATTTCTGATGAGTAAAAATTGATACAAAAAACAACAAGAGAAGCTACATTTATAAAAAAATAAAGAAGAGTTATACTCTTCTTTAGTGAGATCAGATTTTGAATTATGTTCCTATCCACAGATCACTTGACCGGGAATTCTTCAACTTTCAAAATGAATTTGAAAAGAAACCCAAAAGACCGTAGAATGCTATATAAAAAATTAAATCTGTATCTTATTCTATACTATCAAACCGTTCCATTGAAATATCAGTTGTGAGCAGCGGTTAGTTAAGAATAGCTATTTTTTTAAAAACTGACATCCTATACCAGGAATAATAATTATCCATCATTTCGATGGGCTCAATATATTAATTACATTTTTTTAACCGGGCATTCTATAATATCAATCTATTTTAATTCTATGTTCAAATTTTCAGATTCAAATGATAAAATACTTTGAACCACGAAGGTTTGGATCATTCTTATAATGAGTTATTAAAAATTATATCTTAATAGCAATTTTTACATACATCAAAAATACCTTTTTCCTCAATTTATATCATTTAATTGATTCATGAAAAGAAAACTATGTTTACAACACATACACAAGCAGTTTACAACACATTATATATAATTCTTATTCGCAATCAATGAACAAGAAGTTGAAAGACGCTAAAGAAAATCCTATTAATTAACAATATATTTTTTTTAACATTCTATGCCATTTGCACCGGCGCTGCAGCAAATTTGATGTATTAGCCATTAGCTGCGAATTTGCTTGTTTAGTTTTTTCTTGTTATTAATGTAGGAGTAGGGCCCTCGGCCATTTTCTGTTCAGTCTGCGTCGATCAGGTAACATGGAGCAGGAAATAGAAAGGACTAATGGACCAAAGGATTAATACAAACAACACAATAAAAAATTCTACGAAAAATTGTCAACTCAACTCGGCACATTTCAAATGACACTATACATAACGACTTGAACATCCTAACAGTAAAGTCCTGCAACCACGACAGATACAATTCATTTCATTCTTCAACTCTAAACCACAACAATAATTTAACATAAACAAAACTAATCGTCATATCTTGCCTCAAAACAAGAATTGTTTTTGCAACAGTCATTTCAACAGTCCTTCTCTATATTTTTATTTAAATTATGAAACTTAAAATTTTATTTTACATTTTAAATTATGATACTTAAAATGTTTATATATCAAAAGTTAAGAACAGTGATAGCTCAGTGAATAACGCACTATGCTCATATGGTTCGGAGCCTGGGTTCGAATCTGGTCGTGGCAGGTTATCGTTCCATGGATAATATGATTATTTTTCTATGGCCGGAAGACCATCTTAAAAAAAGTACTGCAGACAAGACCCTACAGGTTGTAGTGTCACAGGTTTTATATATATCAGATCGAAAACGATTAATTTCTCAATTTAAATATATATCAAAATAAGAAATAAAACTTCAGAATAACTAAATGGACCTTTAAAATAAATTACGAGTTTTTAATTACAATTAAAAAATCCTTAAAAGCAAAAAGAATGTTTCTTTTCGTTTTTGGTTTCTTTTATTGCATTTTTATGATTCTTTTTCTCATTCGGTCACCTAAATGAACACATAGGTATATAAGTAGATGTAGCAACTTCATATAAAATATTTTCAACAAATTTTTAGACATTTTGAACATTGAGATAAAAATAAATATCCTTGTCATGACTGTTGTGAACACTTTAATTGCCAATCACCTTCCTGTGGTTTTACGGTTCACTAGCATTTCCATCGGACCGGCAAACAGTGTCTTTCATTATATTTTCAAATTTCCCGCTTCATTCTCGAATCAGCATCATTTTTTTTTATAGACATTCTCTTTAAAATTATAAAATAATAATAAAAATGCCAGATGGATTAGTATGTAACAAATGTGTATTTATATAGATACTGATTTAATAGAAAATATGAGTTAACATCATTTCAAACCTATCCATTTTTAACTAAAGTTATTTAGTGACAACTCGTTCGATAATAAAAACTTATGTTTTATTTGAGATGTATTTTTTATTAACACTTTTTATAATGCATGTTTCATAAATTAAAATTTTATGATTTCATTTTTCATTTTTACTTTAAAAAATATATTGTTATATAAAAAGGTGTACTTATTTTTTTTTATTGTCATATCAACCCATAATAAAAATATAGGACTAAAAAGCTGGCTCTCACTGACAGTTAAATGCTCTACAAGATAATTATAAACGTAAACCTCCCACCAACGACTTGGCCTGACTAGTTCAGCAGTCCGCTGGCTAGATCAGCGGATAAAATGAGTGATTCGTTCCTAGACAGTTCAATGTCAGACGCAGTGATGTTATTCTTCAACTAGTGCAGGTCACGCAATCCAACATTTGAAGATGGAATCCTCTCTCATCGTGCCAGGTCTACTAATGAATATTACGGAAAACCAGAATTCGTAATATTTGGTGAGCTCTTATTTTCAAGTGGAAGAGAAATGAGTAATTTCTTGAAAATTGTGTGAGTTATTTCCCACCTTTAATACCACTTCAAGAATATTTTAAGCATTGAATAAACTACTAGAACTGCCGTCATCGATGAAATATATTAAGGAAATCGGTCTTTTAAACTGTGTTCGACATTAGAGACGTCATATAAATATCGGATGGAGGAGGAGAGAATAAATGGAAAGGCAGACAGAAGGAAGAGAGAGAAGGGGCGAGCAAGGGGACTGAGGTATGTAGCCTTGAACGGCTAGTGACCCCAGCGAGCCTTTGTGTACATAGAACGGCAAGCTCAACTTGACTGCCCACTGCACCACTCTGCGCAGCGGGGTGTCTTCCTTCCTCTGTGCCATCATTCGTTAAGGGAAACAAAGAAGAAGGAAAAATCTTGCCTCGAAGACCCAACAACCAAGTCTTCATTAAGGCATACCATCGCTAAATAAGAAACTTGAAGATGTCTCTTCGAGGAAAATACAACACTATTTGTCTTCTTAAATACTATCATTGCAGTAACAGAAACTTTTCAGCATGCTTATGTTCTTTTCTCGTTTTTTTTTTACTTAGGCGCAATAGTCCATGAAGGGCTTTGGCCTCTTGTAACAATTTTCCTCCACTCAGACCGATCCTTTGCAGCTTCTCAAATGTCTCATACCCTAGATCTTACGACCTTATTTCTGCTCTGGATTGTCCGTAGACTAGGCCTGCCTCTTCCTTTTTCTCCATTTGGAAGTCCTTCCATTATTTGCTTTGGGAGTATTTTTTTGATCCATCTGATATACATGGCTCATTCATCTTATTTTTCGGTTTTTAATGCCCGAAACTATATCAGTGTTTCCATATCTGACCTTTTAATGAAAATATTGAGCAAAAAGAATACAATTAATAATAGCCAACTGCTTTAACATAAAGATTTAATCGTTCAATTATCTGAACCAAAGACTTCTTCAAGAGATTGTAATTAAGTGGTTTAGTTTTCAACCTCCAGGTTTCTTTCTCCCTTAATCCCATGGGATGTGGTGTTGAAAACAAGGTGCATTAGAAGAGAGGGATGGGGAACAGGGAGTATTTTTATTGTACTTTTGCTAGTCTAGAGACTTTACCAACTGGGGAATTCGTCCCTGACTTTATAGATCTGAATTTAAGTTTCTCGAAGTCGGGATCGAAGTTAACATATTTTGTAATATAGGTGAGCTAGAAAATTAACCTTATCTTGCAACATTACTTCGAATGTTGTTTGTCGTTCGGATTAAAAATTGAACAATTCAAAATTATCATTTCCATTAATTCAAAATAATATATGAGGTGTCTCATAAATGATTGAGAAATATTTAAAGAAGTATAGTACCTCAAGAGAAACAAAAAAGGTTAAATAAGCAATGTTATATCGTTCAGAGATGGTCTTCCCCATAACATTGATTCAATTTTTAAAAAATTGTTCATGGTTACACCCCAACAGTTTTACTCTAAAAAGAATATAAAGAAAAATGGAGTTACGATAACAAAAATGGCGATAAACATCATGTTTTGAAGATCAATTTGATCTTGTGAACTACCGACACTATTTTATACGGTTAAATTACATCCAAGAAATTGATCGAGAAACCTAACTGTGTCACACCAAACTGCCCAAAGAAGAGTGCTTGAATGAAAGCGACATTTTAAAGCAAAAATACATAAGCTGATTGATTGATCCATCTTCACAAAAAAGTAATTACCGAAACAAAACCTCATGTTTCTTGTAAAATTAACTTACTTATACATCAGATATGTGAGAAACAGTGTACAATAGTTCATATTACATGAAGTTATTTTAATTAACATAGTTAGTCAAAAAATATCTTACGTCGAGTTTTTACTAGGCCGATATTAAAGTAAATGGATATTCACAACTGGTACTAGCCTGGAAAAAGGTTTGAACAGGGTCAATGATCCATGGCGGACCATACACAATGTTTTGGTGTAGCTTGTACATCCGAAGAGTTCCCACGATTAAGCTGCTGAAGTGGAGTACGACAATTCCGAGGGGGTGGTTGAAGTAGAGGAGACACATGATGGTGTGTGAGGTTCTAAAACAACCGGTCGAGTTCTACGTCGCTGCACCTGAACGCCCATCAGGCTCTGGTATCCTATTTAGTTGGCGATATAAGACTCGGTACAATTAAAAGGGGCTATCCTCATTTCATTTTATACAATCTATTAATAGTTATACCGCGTAATATTTTTTTTAATCTTACAACAATTCTTATGTCAGACAATAATGAGAATGATATTTACGATAAGATATTTCGGCTTTAGGCCTTCTTCAGGACTAAAAAATATGTCCACCTATCGTGAAAATCGGGAAGCAATGTTAAGGACCTAAATAACAATTATATATATATATATATATATATATATATATATATATATATATATATATATATATAATAAAATAATATATATATATACACTCATACAATTATTTACTACAACAGAAAGAAAAAAATATTTCTATTTTAAATGAAATAATTTTTTACAATTAAAATGAGCCTATTCTATAGTTGATCCATTCTAAAGAGAGAAAATAGGTAAATGGGGTCATTTCAATATCACTACATAGTACGACCTTTAACGTCTCCGATTTTTACGATTTTGGATATATCGGTAACAACAACTAAATACATAACAAATATATTTTTAAATATTTTCTTCTTAGGTAGATTATTAAAAATTGCAGAAACATGCGAATTTAAATGTGTTTTTATGAAGAAAATAGTCGTAGATTAACAACCAATGGTGTTGAAGGGATGTTTAATGGCTCATTTTAAATCTAACTGTGGAATTTCAGGACATTTTTTTTTAATTGTTTTAAAAACTATTAATTTTGAAAATCTTAAAACAAGCCATCCTACAAATCAAATTAAACTTATCATATCAAATAAAAATTCAAATAATCAGCTTTAAAGTGAGTCATTAAATCCCTCTGGCACCATCGATTGAAAATCATGATCATTTTTGTGATCCCAAATAAATTGAAATACTCAAGTTTCTGCAATTTTTAAATGCCCATATTTAAAAAAATTAATACCGAAAAATAATTATATTTGTAATGTATTTAGTGGGTGTAACTAGCGTACTAAAAATCATGTAAATCAAAAATGTTCAGGTTAAAAATTTATTTTTGATTGGGCGAGTTGACACGGAATGATCCTAAAATAAATAGTTGGAAAATATTTTTTTAGCCCAAATTTATAAGTTATCAAGTAACGTTTTTTCGTTATCAATTCAAAGTTTTGGGAATCGAGGACCACTGGTTTTCCTTAAAAAGTTGGTCAATATAACCTTGAAAATATCCCACGCTACTTTTTCAATTCGTTTCATTGTTTCTGGGAACAAGTCATTGTATAAAGCTTACATAAATCAGATTCCAAGGAAGTTTAATTTTCGTTTTATCTTATAGTTACATATAACGCTATGGTATACAAAATATGTTTAGTAAAATATTCGTATCTAAAATTATATATATATATATATATATCATCAGTTAAATCGAATGTAGTACAACTCATTCGTACCCATGAAAAATTTGAACCATAATAAAATTAAAAATATATATTTTGTCGAGGTTCCCTTTCCACTCCCAATCTTAATATAATTTCTTCCTTTCTCACACATATTTTCTTTTTAAATTGATAATTTAAGAAGCTACAAGATCTGCTTAAAAATCAACTTACTTTTCAAGTAAATTCTAAAGTTAATTTTTTCCCCCTCTCGCCGGCCCAAGACTTCCATTCAAGTCCTATACTGCCCGAATAGAAGTAGACAATCTTGTTTTATTCCTAGTTTAGTATTTAACAAAATGCATAGAAATTACTATAATTGTTAAATGGTTGACTGTCGTGGATAATGAAAAGAAGAATAGTTGGGGTGGTCAGTCAAAAAAGAAGGCAAAAATAAATGATAATATTTATTTTTACATATGCCGACGTTTCGACCTGAAGTTCAGGCCTTCATCAGGGCTAAGAAAATAACCAGATAACAAGGTATGAGAAACATAAGTAGTGATGGTAAAAAATAAATAAATAAAATAAAATAAATAAATATAAAGTAAAATGAAATTGTTAGAATAATGACTAAGAACTAAGAGATAAATAATAATAACCGTTACAAAATGTGGAATGATGAAGTAGGCATAATCAAAAAGGGTGACATAAGTGTTACAATGGGAATCTTAGAATAAAATGTAAAAAAAAATATATAATCAAATAAAATAGTTTTTTTTTTTTACCATCACTACTTATGTTTCTCATACCTTGTTATCTGGTTATTTTCTTAGCCCTGATGAAGGCCTGAACTTCAGGTCGAAACGTCGGCATATGTAAAAATAAATATTATCATTTATTTTTGCCTTCTTTTTTGACTAACCACCCCAACTATTCTTCTCTTCATAGAAATTATTATTTTAAAATAAAATTATGAAAATAATGAATGTAAAAAATTAAAAAAAGGAAAAAACAAGGTGCATTGACATTATTAGCGAAACCAACATTTTCCAGCAGTCTGGACAAAACTTATTTAAGAAGGAATAAAGGAACTAATGAGTGAGGTTTACAAATTACATGAAAAGAAAGGCTGTGCTTGCTTATACTTCATACTTCATTAACGCCTAGTTCTAATTCTTCAATCACAACTCGAACAAAAAACTGCAAATATGACTCCTTACTTCTTTGAAGTTTGAAAAGTAAGAGAAAAATCGAAGACACGACAAGCTTGTTGGAATGCTAACATTTAATAGGCACGGACATCGTCAGCAAAACAATCATAGGTTTTTTTCTATTTGTGATACTAAATTAATATAATATAAAGGTTGAAAAAAAAAATTGTTTTCGACTTTGTTGGCCTTCATAAAACGAAACCTCATTATTTACAAAGACAGCATTCGAGATTCACCTGTGCTTCTGGAACATAAGTTTCCTGACTGTTAAGGAACTAATGTACATTTAGTCTAGTCAAGGGAAAACGCAAGCCTAAGCGAAAGAAACAAGCGGAATTTGGTATAATCGAAATTAGGCCGTCTAGATTTCAATTCCTATCACAGAAAATTGCATAAAATCGAATAGAAGAGTTACGTCAGTTACAAGAAATCGACAGTAAAATGTTTAAATTAATTTTGTTTAGATTCCAAAATCTTATCCACGTATATAACACACAGTATAAATATAACATGTTTCGATATGCTCATTGTCTATCACACATCACAGCCATAATATTCCTAACAATTGAACACATTACATTTAATAGTAAAACGAAATATCATGGAATTGACGACACTGTATTTGCACATCATTACTCAAATTTTCTCCATTTTTGAGCCAAAAGAGCCGTATTTGAGTTATTAACGTTTTTAAGAAAATAGATTTATACTTGCATAGGCGAAAGTATAGGATGTGATTTTACGAAATTGATATGAGAACATCGAGATACAACCCTCATAATAAATATAGAAAAACCGGTATTGTGTGACATTTCCACCACATGGATTTTTTTTCTTTTTTAATCTTCCATACGAATACTTTTTTTATCTTCGGTAGTGAGAGGAAAAATCAGGAAATCTGCAAACATGATTAATGGGGAGCGAAATCAAATTAATGATTATTACTAATGTTCGAAACATATCCTAAGAATAATAACACAGACACATTGACTCAACACGTCATTGAAATATTCACTTGTTCTTGACTTTTCCAAGGTCTAAACAAAAAATAAACAATGGTCTCTGAGAATACAATAAGTTGGCTATCATTACCTAACGTTGGAAGTTACAAAGAAAAATCTGCCAAGCAAATCAGTATACATTCCTCATTGTTTTTATAATAGAACTACAGGTTTACCAGGTTCGAAAAATGGAACGTACAAACATTATTAAATATTATGAACGTAATTTTTTTGGGAGGGAGGGGGGCAATAAAATTTTAGACAAAATCCTATTTTGCCAGAGATTATATTTATTTAAGTACTAATGCTGTAATTTTGTTTTTAAAATGAATTTTCTAAATTATATTATATCCCTCTCGGTTTTGCTCATTTTTTTATTAAGAATAACGATATCACAAATCTTGAAAAAAGGTTTCAAAATTGGAGGATTAAAATAAATTCCAATAAATCCCATCAAATTACCTTTACTCTTACGTAAACCTATGACTTCCTGTCCTACGGTATCCTTTAACAATTATCCCTGTTGAACAAATCCGATACCTAGGACTCCACTTGGACAAACGACTCACTTGGAATCCTGATACCAGACTAGAAACCGCTTGACGTTTTCGACTATTGAAGCACTTACTTGACAAACGCTCTAAACTTCTAACTATTTACAAAAGACTCATATATATTATTATTATTATAAAGCCTATTTGGACTTACAGGATCGAGTTTTAGAGCTCTACTAAACCATCAAATTAAATTCCTTTCGTATCTCGCAATCTTTTAAGTCCAAAATCCTTCGTAAAATTCTAGTAAATCCTTCGTAAAATGAAAATGCTCTCTACTTAATCACAAATAAAATCATCCCTAACGACCTTGATGTAGCATATGTTTGCGATTCAGCTCAATCCCCAGATACCTATCCTTCCATAATAAACTTATGTACCATCCGAACCCTCTTGTTTCTATAACCTTGCTTAATCTTCTATTCCTGATAAGCCTCCGAGGCGTCTGAAAAGATGGCCTCGGAAGCTTCTTATATAGAACCATAATTGGAATGCTACCAATGGGTAGTTTCTCTTCATGTTATACATGTCATGTTACTAATTTCATATTCACGTGTTGTATTTTTCATTCAATACAGTTTTATTTCAATAGATATGTTCAAATTTTCAACTCTCGTTGCTAAACCGCTTATACATACCATAACATCGTAAATATTGTGGATCCTCGACTTTGTCGCATATTTAACACATTGGTGCTGCCTTTATTTTCTATAAAATTTAAGAATTTATTTGTATTGCCATGATTGGTCCTCAACCTAATTATATTTGTCACATCATACATTTTCTTCTGTTTTATTTAATTAATGTCATTTTTTCAATGAAATTTTTCAACAATAAACTATCAATACATCCATTTTTTTTTAAAGTCGGAACTTCTTTAGGCGTGCTTAGAACTTTATTTTGTGGATATTGCATTAGGAGCCGTCATTTTCAGACAAGTAACGCTCATTCGGGTAAAGTCGGCTAGAGTCGACTAAATTTTGCATTTGAATTAAAATACATCAGAAATTAAAACTCGTGCCTGTAAATTGTAAACGAGGGAAATTTTTAGCATTCCATCCTTCTTTGTAATTAGTAATAATTCAAAATTGTATTTTGACGTGACTCCGAGTTAGATGGTGGAAAGGAAAGAAATAGCCCTTCAAAAAACAAATAATTACGACTATTTTGAACATTTGGATATATTTTTTTTAATAAGCCGTAAAAATAAGAAATTAATAAGTATCTCTTCAGATTTTCTGTTACACTCAGTAGAAATGTAAAATCAGCGTTTCGACAAATTACTGACTCTCGTAACAGAAGTTTTATTAAAAAGAAGAATTACCAATACTGCATAATTGTCTTACACTATTTGACGTCTCATTGTATACTAATGAATAAATATTTAAATCATTTTTGTTGTACAATATTTAAATATTTTCTATAACAGATAATCGAAGTAGACCATAACCCACAACGATGTCAATATAGAAAAAAACACATTTATATTTCTTATTATTAAACCGCACATGTCGTATTTTTTTTTTTTTTTTTAATGTTTTATTGATATTCAGGTTAAAAAGAACAAATTAAGAATAGCAATATTTACAAAAAGAAATCGCTATAAGTTATATACGATTTTGGTACAGAAAGCCTGAAAGGTCTTCAGAGCTATCATGAGTTTCCGAAAGGTCATTCTTGGACGTGAATGTTTCTTCATGAGGTACAAAAGAAAGGTTTACTCGTCTCGAATCTAAAATCGTTCAAAGAGAAACTGCGTAAAATGTACTTAAAAAAAAATACTCATTCGAATTTACAGTCCCTAAATTTTAATCACCGTTCTGTCTTTATTAAACGCCTAAAATAAAAAACGGTGAACAAAGAGAAAATATAACACTATAGAATGCGTTAATTTTACATATATAAGATTTTAAAAATAAAGAAAATCTTGTTTTGCTTTTGTTCACTTTTATTGGTTCACTTGTATAAATACTTACTTCAATTAATTTTCCGTCAGTTTAAAATATGATACACCATTTTCCTATTAATCTCGTTTTGTGAAACAAGTATTATTTTTTATTCTTTTAATGTATATATTTTTACTTACATGTTTTCTTCTTAGTTTATTTTTTTCTCAATTTGTATATAAAATGTATGAATGTAAACATAGAGCCATAATACTCAATGCCCTGGATTGTGGCAGATTTATTATTCAAATAAAATTAAAAAATAATCTAGTCCATGTTAGGTTATTATTTTGAAAATGGTTTGAGTAATTAAAATTTCAATTTTGTAATTATACTGGTATATGTGCTGTTTAGTCGTTTTGTATCAGCCTGAAAATTACATACTCTATTTAGATTTTTGGAGATGTAAATTGATTCTAAAACTTTTCGTTTGAAGCTATTTTTTTCACTTAGTAATATTTTAGAGTTATTACGGTACAAATTGTGTTTCTGGTAGGTGCTGTGTGTCGATATCTCATGCAGGTGTATATATTTTATTGTAGAATCGCAATTGCTTTTATGTTGGTTGATTCTATTTTTTAAGTTCTGTTTTGTTTGTCCTATGTGATCATTTTATTTCCATTATTGCTATTTCTACAGTCCTTACAATCTATTTCGTATATGATGTCAGTTTTTCATTTTTATTTATTTTTTCTTTATTATTGGCGTAAATGTTTAGAATTTTTTTTATTGATTTTCTACTGAACTTTAAATCTGCTAAGTCATATTTTATTAAAGTATCAGTTATTTTGTCAGTAAGATTATTAATTTGTGACAGGTAGTAAAATTTTGGTTTTGTTTGTTGGGATTCTCTACTATTTATTTCATTATTTCCTACGATTTTGCTGAATGATGCTTCATTGGTTTGAAAAAATGAGTAATCAATACATTTCTGCTATAATTGGATTTATGTTCCTTTTTATTATGTTGGTTTTCTAAGTTGTTGAGATGTTTGTTTTCATATTGTTGACAATGGGCATGTGCTTCATTTTTTTTATACGTTCCATTTCTCAATAAATAATTTGTCATTTTTTTCTGGATGGACCAGCCGAAACGTAGCCGATGTAGGTGTAAAAGTGGAATAAATATGGCGAAGTAATAAAATAACATAGCCTTATTTTATATAATTATTCTTGTTTTAAACTGATCTTCATATTATATAAAACAAAGACGACACTCAACAAAAAAGAAACCTGAGAACCGGATTTCAAATAATATGATTATTATTATATGATTGTGAAAAATACTATTCAGAGAATATGATGACCCGAGAACCCTCATATATGTACAAACTTTACGAAAATTCTAGTTCCAAATGTAACCCCTTTACATTTTTTTTATCATTGAAAAAATATAATTATTTATAAGACCTAAGTTTCGACCTAACCATCAGGGCTAAAAGGAACAAGATATAAATCCTGAGGATATAGTGAGAGGCAAAAGCTAAAATTAATGAGATTAAGACATTGCTAACAAAAACAATTAGCAGAGTGAATAGAGAATAGTTAGAACATTCAAATTTAAAACGAAGTAACTATTAAAATGTAAATTAAAATCGACAAAAATATATACAGACAAGGACTGATCAAATACCATAAAAAGGATGGTTGATTCACTTCATCAATAAATCATCGATGTTTAATTGTCTGTGCTCCTTTGTTATTCTGAGGTGACCTTGTCCCAGAATAAAGTTGATTTATTCTATTCTATAGATTAACAAAAGCTGTGTAACGATAGAAAGAGAAAGTTTATGGAGTAAGAAGGGAAAACTAAAGAGTTTTGAAGAAAATGGACAAAGAGATGAAAAAAGAAACTTAGCTTTGTGACATGATCGCCTTCCTGGGCACTAGCAATGGTTTGGTCAGAAAGATATCACAATGTTTTCAGAACGTGGAGGATGTAAGTATGTTTAACAGTAGGGATGGAAATTACAGGAAAAATAAGTAATTACAAATATCTATAAACTAATTAAATGGGAAAGTTGCAAGATAAAGATGTTTACTTATATAAAATTTGAATATTAGATCTAATTAAAAGTAATAACAGACAGTATAGCATTATGAGTGTGTAGTCGATAGATCTATTAATACGCACTCATTAATTTTAGCTTATAACTCTTACATTATTCAACAGTTTCATATCTTGTTTTTTATAGTCCTGATGTAGACCTGTATAGTTGGAACGAAATATAATCGAGATATCTATTTAATAAACGCAATAAATACTAATAGAAATTAAATGTAAAAATTAATTTAAATAACGAACGTCAGCGTCAGGAAACTATATATTGAGACACTTTATATATATTGTATATATAAACCCACGTTTTAACCGTCAATGACCTCAACGTTTGTAATTCTTGCAAAAAGCAATCTTTTCGGGTCTGGCAAATATCCAGGAGCCTCCTTAACGTTGAAAATATTTTTGGAACTATTCCTTATTGAAATAGAGATGTTTCTGGGTTAATTTGAATGTTTAAACGACATGGGTCAAAAGATAGTTTGCATTTCTATTTCTTTTTTTTTTTTTTGGTCTTTATATATAAAAGTAATACTACAGAATCCCATCATTAATTTAATTATCTAGAAAAATGACTTGAAGAATTGTTGGAAAATTATTTAATAATAATAATTTAAAAGCAACAAATTACTATCCGATCCAGAACTTGGACGAGGCCAGAATATATTCTATATTGGTTTTGTGCGAAAAAAACTACGTGTGTCGAAAAATTTTCATGTGAAAATGAAGCTTCAGTGGTTCAAAGAGCAACTCATTTTTATTTATTATTATTATTATTATTTTTTTGTGGTAAAGTTTAAAAAATATAATGCACCCCAACTAAAAAGGGGGTTACTATTTCTTCTATTAATCATTAAATTTTAAGATTAAGTTGAAGAGATTATAGTACATAGTAAAATAATGAAATATAGTAAAAATAACTGAATCTAGCAATTTGAAAATTTGATTAGATTATTAAAAATCGAATTGCTCATAAAAAATCTTTTTGTAAACACTAATTTACAAGTGATAAAAATATAAAATATTACAATCTCTTTCATTATTTGATTTAATCCTGATACGAGATCTCATATGTCCCTTTTCATCTATTGCCTTCATCAATGTTGGGCGCCAATTCTTGTAGTTGTCTGAATTACAACTCCGGTGATATTTAAAATTCATAATCCATAGAAGTTTACAATGCCATGCTTAGTGGAAGATGTTGATGCAAAAACGTCTTCAAATAATTATAGCAGGTGACTCATACACAGTACACACGGGGTGTTTCATAAAGACAAGGTTGAAAAAAAATACCGTTGAAAAACTTTTAACTGTTTGATTAGTAAAAGATCAATAGGGATTAACAAGCTAACGACCTCGAGCAAGAATAGAAAAGGAAAATGTGGTGGGAGTCTGCCAATCTTTGAAACGACAAGAAACAGGAAATACCAGTCGTCAGAGAGATATCAAAAGATGATTGCTTTGAATCGACGCCGCTCGATATACATTATTTTCAGCTCAAAGACTTCCTCAATGCTCATACCAAAAACTGTTGAAGATTAACTATTATTAATGATGTATAAACAGAGATATATATTCTATCAAACGACAGTGAGTAACATTCGGACATTATACAAAAGATCAAAACATAGTTGAGTGGGATTAATATGGTGAGCGAGTAATATGGTAAGTATGGAAAAGTTCCTAAGCTTACCCCAGAGCTCATCGATGGCATTGGATCCGTCTCTCAATTACGAAAGGAGATGCCGTCGATGAATTCAGCGCTAAAATTGAGGAACTTGAAAAATAACTAAGGAAAAAAAAAAACATGTTTTCAGAACCTATATATGTATATAGGCACCCTGAATTTTCCAAAATAATTATATCCATCACTTTTCCCGGTTTTCCCTCGCTTAAGACTGGTGATGTTACTTCAACACATGTATTGACCATTAGGTTGGTAATTTAAGATTAACTATTACGATAATTTAAAGATTAATTTGAATTGCTCATGTCAGTTATTATTTTTAATATCATTTTTCTCAGACATGGACATGTCTGATATTTTCTTATATTTCAAGTGCTTCACCAAATTTATTTTATATCTCGAAAAAACATTATATGAAGTATATTTTTAAGGAAAGTGTAGAGGCTCGGAAAAGAAAACCGAAATTAAGTCATAAGGAATTACGGATGGATAAGCACCATTGCACACCCAAAAAGCATCAGAGCAGACAGATAACATTGGGTAGGTCATATATAAATGTTGATTCATAGAATTATTTCATTTTGTTATAAAATATAAATGATAGTTGAATTTTCTAGAGCTAATATATCCACGTTCCTCTAATACTTTACTTTTATAATTAATTTGAGTAGTAAAATTCATAAGATTCCTCCGTGAAGTTCTCCATCAATCCACATTTCGCACAATAACAGGTGCTATCTTCGTAACATAGATCCTGAGGCAGAACTCCACGGTGGATTCGTTCCTTGAACCTCACAACAAAGAAGGCTATTCTACTCCAGGTATCTCGTGGGTCGGCCTGAAGATGGGACCACCACAAAAAGTGAGCTCAACGTGACTGAAGTTGAGGCTCATAATGCAGCAAGAAATAATGTGGCGTTATATAAAATTTTTTTTTTTATTTCTTAATGATATTTACAACTTTAAAGAAATACATTTAGTAAATTTGAACATATGGATATAATGACGTGAAAACACTTGTTGAGAAACTACCCAATGGTAGCACTCTAATGATATGTCTACATTAGGAGATCACGAGACCATCTTCTTTTCAGACGCCTCTTAGGATAATCAGAAATTGAAGAGGAAGCAAGGTTAGAAACGAAAGGATTGGGATGATTCTAAAGTTTATTATGGAAGGATAGGTATCTGGATTAGGCCAGATCTGAAACATTAAGGTCATTATGGATGGTTTTATTTGAAACAAAGTAAGGAGCATTGAGGATTTTACGAAGGATTTCGGATTGTAAGGATTGGATACGATGGGAAATCGATGCCCCATAGCTCAACTCCGTAAGTCCAAACAGGCGTTTTTACCGTCATGCATATGAGTCTTTTGTAATTAATTGGAAGTTTAGAGCGTTTGTCTAGTAAGTGCTGAAGTATTCGGAAACGTCGAGCGGTTTCTTTTCGTTTCAGTTTGGTATGAGGATATAAAAAGTTAAGATGAAAAATATACTATTTAATGGGTAGTAATGCAATGATACAGGCGATTCTTAAGGATAAAAATTTGGAATATTTCAGACTGAGGAATATTATAATTTTAAGTGTTGAACATTATCTTCATTGTACAGGTAGCACAATACTGAAGTTTGAGATGAATGAGAGAAAATGTTGGACAGGAAATCAAACAAATTAGAGATTTAAAATAAATAATAAGACAGATGGTATTTGTATGGAATGTTTGAATTGTGTATGAAAATACAATTGATAAATAACTCATTAACGTTATTATCTACACATTCTTATTAACCTCAATTACTATTCCTTGATGGAACTACCTCGAGTTTATTCATTTTTCATAATTCTGCAAAAGCTTAAAAATTTTATTATTTTTCGACAAAGGTCTTGCTGCATCGCCTAGGAGTTATTTACGGTTGATACGGTAGGCCTAAAAGAATAAAAATTCACAATATTTAAGAACAAAACATTCTAATAACTTTCAACTTAAGATTCAGAAAATGAACGAATAACCGGTAATTACGTAGCCTTTATTTATAAAAGCATGAATTTTTCTATACTATGGACTATTCCACAAATAAATATCGATTTGCAACAAATAATTTTAAATTTTTAAACACCGATTCAAAATAACTAAGGCGATACAAAGGGAATTAACTAAGATGTAGAGGCGTGACTCCAACCGTACTGGAGTAAGATCCCACGGTTCCCGGATGTGAGCCGCATGAAGTCACTGCCCGCCTTGGTCAGCCAACAAGCGGTGTGTAGCGGCTCCAACGGATCGAGGAAATGGGAATGTGGAAGGAAGATATAAAGGTATTGGGCAAAAGGAGATTCTTAGTTTATAATATATTTGAAACTAAGTATCAATTTTACTTTCTATCCAAGCATAGATGTTGGAAACATTCAGAAAGAATATTTTAAAAAATCTTTTAATAATATTGTAATCCTCATACAAGACTTAAAAGACAAGAACCAACAGATTCCGACTACTACAACACTTACATGACAAACGCTCTAAACTTCCAATATTCTACAAAAGACTCATATACATTTTTGGACTTACGGAGTTGGGCGTTACAAAAAACATCAAATTCTTCCCGTATCCAATCCTTACAATCCAAAATCCTCCGTAAAATCCTAAATGCTCTTTATTAAATAACAAATAAAATTATCCATAAAGACCTCAACATTCCTCTTGTGGTAGACTTGGTCCAAACTAGATACCTCTTTTAATTCCAAACTCTTTAGTTACCCTAATCCTCTAGTTCGTAACCTTTCGTCCAATACAATTCCTGACAATCCTCCGAGGCGTCTGAAAAGAAGATGGCCAAGGGACCTCCTAAATTAATTTATCTTTGAAGTGTTACCAATGAGTAGCTTCTTCACAAGTACTTTCATGTTATATATTCCTATAGCAGATTTACTAGTTATAATATGTTTACAGTTGTAAATTTCAATAACATAAGAAAATAAAAATATTATATGGCATTGCTAGAAGATAATATACATCATAATATCTAGAAGAAAGGAAAATTTAAATGGCTGACCAACGCCTAATAAAATAATTCAGGTGATATCACTGTGACAAATAAAATGTACGAATAATATTTTCGGAATGAAAAGGCTCAAAACCGACTGGTTTTGCCCTGGGGGGACAGTATTATGTCCAACCTTGAAAATTTGGAAATCGATGGTGTTGCGTGATATGAAGGTAGAAGCGTATTAGGCCCATAGGAAAATATTATTTTATATTGTTGGAAGAGATCATTTCAAAATTGAGAATGGTGTCCAATAGGAGCATCACGTATAAAAAAACAACTTTTACTTAACCACAAAGGTTGAATGGGAAAATGATGAAAGAGAAAGGTTACGAGGTTTTTGATTTTAATATTTTCAAAACTTCTAGAACCGAGAATAAATTACATTTCATACAATATGCTTTCACACCTCTAATAAAAACACCAAGTTGAAACTATGTGGGATTACGAACTAATAGAAATAGAGCATGTGAGCAAAAATTCTAATATTTTTGTTCTAATTTCCAAACTGTCAATAAAAGAAACTTATTTTTTTTAAACAAACCCTATTAAAGGTACTTAAGAAATAGACGTATATGAACATTGGGCATTTAATTATAAAGTAACATCAATGGAGATATGACCTAAATGATATTAAAGACCACTTAATTATACAACGATACAACGAGTTTAATCAAAATCGTTAGAGCCGTTTCTGAGAAAATTGTAAAAATGTGTTTCACCGTGTTGATATGAAATGGCACTTCCCGTTAGCCGATTTTATTGGGAAAAGTTGCAGTCACATCTAAGGCTTATACCTATCTTAAATGAGTAACATAAGTTTCGTACGACTTTTTGATTTTGGGCAAGTGTTCACAGACACACAGACCATTTTTCGTGACTTGGTTATTTGGACTCAGGGAACCTCAAAACGTGCATTTCCTTTGAAAATTCAGATGCAAAAATTTTCACGATCACAATACTTTCCGTGATTATATATTACATATATAGATAGGTGAAAATAAAAATGCAAGTATAGATTATTTTTAAATGTACAAAATCATATTGGATCTTATGATCTTGGTTTTTGATTTTTTTATACACGGCAGAAAAACATTAGTGAGTATTAAATGGATAGACTTTAAAAAAAGCAAAAAAAAAAAAAATATTTAGAACATCCAGCTCAATCATACCGAACTTCAGTACGCCAAGACTTTTAATTTTTTGGTTGCGCAATATCTCATTTCTCAGAGCTCACACTGGGATGAAAGAGACCATTTGTCGGCTATATAACCACTGCCATCTTGAAGTTTGACAGGGATATTTATATCAATGACGCCAGTTGAATGGGCAGTAGTATACGCCGTTTATAGAACAACTAGCCGCTCATAACGCCTATCATAATAAAACCGGCCTATACCACCGCCTTGCCTTTCCATACCCCCTTCAAAGATGTCTCTTAATAATCTGAAGAAAATAGCTTTATGACGGGCTCTCGGCCTCGCTAACTTATTATGCAATGCGCATTTTGATAACCTGACTCATACTTAAGACAGCTCAATGTTGTCAAGTGAGACGGAAAATGATACATACATTTGATAACACGATAAAGATTTTGATTAGGCGGGTTCAATACATATATACACACATGTACATGTTTTTTTTTTTTTACATTAAGTACAGCAGACATCAGCGAAATGTGTGCAATCATGAAATATATCGTTTGTGAGGAAATAAAAAGCCAATGATAGGTTAAATGATATAAATTGCCTCAATAAGCTCAATAGGTAGTTGGCCCTCTTAGACAATGAGGCATGACTTCCACACACGGCGAGTCAAACATGAATGGCTCCATTCGAGACCGCTCAATCGATTAAAGGGGAGTTACTTTTGCGACATAGAGCTGAATAGGACTTCATCAAGGTCAATTACTTTTGACGCAATTAGTTGTAACGAAAATATTACTTTCATTTATTAGATTGGATTCTGATCAAAGAAGAATCTTCCAAATAGTTTATTTCTAAATAGAATTTTCACGAAATGTATATCTGCTTCGAGAATTTCTTATTAAATTATAGGCGATATGCAATGCACGGAGATTTTTGCAATTCCACGTTTCAGTCACACTGCATCAAGATCTTGCTTGAATATCATACAAAATTTAACTATGAAATAATAATTCATTACGATGAGACTAAGCAAAAGACTGAAGCAACCATCAAGATTACAAGGAAGTGGTAAGCCGCAGGAATATCTTTAGCATAGTGCACCCAGGCAAGGTTTGCAGTGTGTAGAAAATTTCCTCTTCAGCATTACCTCTTGAATAATCCTAATTGTGCTTATAAAAAATGCTTATAATTGTGCTCTCAAAATTTGAGATTTCACGTTTCAGGATCGAAAAACGAATACAAATTTTTTTGTCCGCACGCCGTCCGCACATTTTTCCGAAACTACAGGACAGATTTTTTTCAAATTTGGATATAAAATCAGAGATCACCCAAGGATCATTCTTCTTCATCTAAATTACTATCCGCCTTTTACTTTCAAAATGGCGGCCGAAAAACCTGCGTTGCTATAGACTCTAGCTCCTAAACGAATATACCGATTACAATGAAACTTCGCTAAGTCATTTCCTTGACGCTCTTTAAATTTATCTATATAACATACTTCAACGAAAACAAGCTGGAAGAAAAGTTATGAGGGATGGTAAAATTTAATTCCGAATAACTCAAAAAATACATACTTTTTTATTGATATGGTTTTTAAAAAAATTACGAAATTTCCTAAAAAAACAAAAAAAAAAATCGTACAATTAGGAGCAATGATATGGTCTCCAGTTGTTTTTTATATGTTCTACTCCAAATGTTATATCCTTTGTTTGGTTTTTAAATTTTGAATGTGTTACTGAAAGTAATGCTATTTTTTTTTTTAGCATATTACTAATGATTAAAAAAAAAAGTTTAGTCCAATAATTGAGATCACCTGTTATTTATTTTTCGTTGTAACTAGGAAGGTAATGTTACTTTAGATGTATAGTTGTTTGGAAATAATAAACTATTATGAAATAATTTGCAGCGGTTTTTTTTTTAAGTATTTGAGAAATTGAACTAATTATAATAGTTATGGGTTGTTCATTTGAATATATTTTAGAAATATGCTCGAAAGAAAAAGCAAGCTTTGTAGTGTCTGGAAAATTTCCTCTTCAGCATTACGTCTTAAATAATCCTAATTGTGCTTTAAAAAAAATTAATTGGAATTCATTGAGTTTGTTGATACAAATGAATATTGAGAACAAATGATACTAAGAAACGTGAAACGACAAAGCAAAACTTTTTTTTTTACTATCATCCTTTCGGACAATTTTTTTTTTTTCAGTAGTTGAAAAATCGAACTAAATTATAATAGTAATAGGTTGTTCATTTGAAATATGAAATGAAAATATTTTTATATTATCCTGGGACTGTTGTTCCTTTAGGACAAATTATAGATACAGAATAAATCCCTGTTTTGAGCACATTTAATGTAATGTATGGCCATTAAATTAAATACGCTTAAAACAAAAATAAAATAGAAAAAAGAAAGATTATATCATGCTTATACGTTAGATTTAAAATATGGTTAAAACATTAATAAATAATCGTTGGTGAAACCAAAGACATGACAAGGTTTTCGCAAGAACACGCAATAATGAAATGCAATGTATGATACTACGGGCTGACGTTTCGGCCTATAATGCAGACTTTTATCAGCCTATAAAAACCACGATACAAGGATAATATAAATGGAATATGATCTGTGATACATATCGTATTACATTGCAGAATATGAAAAAAATGAACTAATATAAATAAAAAATAGTAACTAGAGCATAAATAGTTTTATAATTAGAATGACTTAATTAATTACTAATAATAGGAAGTAAACACTCAAGATAAGCATTGATTTAAAGATTGAGGGCAGTGATAAAGTTTCCGTATAGCAAAGAAGCATGCCAATTCTTTTAAATGTGTCTGTGTACCCAGAATAATCTCGGCTCCTATTTTTAACTCCTTGATAGCGGACGACTTCAACAAATTGTTGACACCCTGCCGCCAGTTGTATAAAACATCCTAACAAAACCGAAACTAGTCCTACAATAAATTAAAATTTAATGAATGCTTTATTATTTAAAAAAAAAATAATTATAAGGAAAATAAAAGCCTGCATTTGCAAGGACATTTCAAAATGAGATAAATTGTAATGAGGAAAACGGTAACCTTTTCATGTTTAATTAACTCAAGTCGTAATTAATTCTAATTTTTTTAAAAAAAGAGTATTGACATTTTTGTTAATTACATTAGCCTATAAATAAACATCACGCTATTAGAACGAGGCGTAGGTGGGAGGATCGTTACTACTAGGATCGATGGGCAAAGATATACCAATAGCGATCGGTATAAGATTATTATCGATTTAATATTTTTTTTTTTAATTTTACATTAATACAGAAATGTCTGAAGCAAATTTAGAATAAATTCAACTCAATTTTTTTTTTTTTCGACGAACTTTTAACGATTTTACACTAAATGTTTTTGCAATAATAAATAAATAATCAAAAAATAAATAAATAAAAATACTTTGTTAAAATCATAATAAATCAGCAAGGAGTGATATGAAAAAAATAAACAAAAATAGTTTTTAAAAAAAGTTATGCTAAATTCATTATCATATAATTCATTCGACTTGGCTATTAATAAATCGGATATTTTTTTTATTTTTTTTTTGGGGGGGGGAGGGGGAGAAGAGACCAGCTTGCTTCTCCAGGAAATATCTATCTAAGCTTCTGATAACGAACTAAACAATTTATTTCAAATGGTCAAACAATCTTGATTGGCTGATTTTTTTTTATTAAGAAATAATACACTTTGCCACACTTTAGGGTAAGTATTGGAGCTATGTGAGAGTGTTCTTTATTAGATAATTATATATATATATATATATATATATATAATATATATATATATATATATATATATATATATATATATATATATATATATAATAAGACAAAAAAAACTATAACAAAAACAAAAAAATTAAACTTAAAATAAAATATAAAATCCATAAAAATCACATTCATATTCATTTACAATATTTACAGTCAACCGTAGGAGTTCCGAGTCCCGCCCTTTCCTCCACGTATGGAAGATAAGGCAAGACTTTAAGAGATCCCAGCGCTTCTCTTTTAACCGCGTCGCCGAAGAGGTTGTCCATTGGAGATAGTGAGAGGGCACTAAGACCACAGACGCTCATGGCTTGAAAGGAGATTTTTGTGAAAACTTCAATGACATATTTTCAAAAGATCTATGAGTCATTGCCGAAGAATGATTAGAAATGGGAAACTGTGGCAGAATAATGTATGCATCTTAAAAACGTGTAAATTGAGAGTTAAAAAAAATAAATTGACTATCTCAGACGATAGTATGATGAGGTAGTAACAATAATTAAAAAAAATATCTTTTTCGTTATTCTCAGTGTACTTTTTTTTTTATTTTATTTATTTATTTAGAAATATAATATTCTGGCACAGGGACAATAATTATATTGATAAATGAACACATTCACACCGTATGTACAAAAAAAAATTAACAAAAGTAAAATAATAACTAAATAATAATAAATAAAAACTATATACAATAAAAAAAATAACCTAAATATAAGTAAATTAAAAACATAAAAATACAGTCATACCAGTGTCAGTGTACTAAATACTATTTTCAAGCACGTACAGGCCAAAACAACAGAATGCGCTAAACACGCGATACATTTTGAACCCAAAAGATAATAGACTTCATGGAATAAGTGAGAAATTATTAATCATATCAGACACGACAATGAGAAGGAGTAATAAGCTATGGAGATTGCAACAAATTCTCAATTTCTGTCTGTCGGACGGTATCAATAAACAACTTTATCTCCAAGGAGGTTATCACGCCAAATCGATAGCTTACCTCCTCTCTCATCTCCTCCACCCTATCTCCGTCGTAAAAAGAAAATGGATGAAGGGGCCGCTCGTCTGAACTTAATTCAAAACCAACAGATTATTTTTTCCTCGCTTACCTATCATTGCTCACCTACACATTTAAGTTAAGTTAAAAAAAAAGAAAAAAAAAGAAGAAAGATTAGTAAAAGTCTTAGTTTCGTAACAAGGGAAAGCATGACAACAACGATTTAATAAAAAAAAAAAATATATATATATATATATATATATATATATTGTTTTGCAGAATGCAGGTCTGGATCAGATTAGTCCTCGCTTACCTATCATTGCTCACCTACACATTTAAGTTAAGTTAAAAAAAAAGAAGAAAGATTAGTAAAAGTCTTAGTTTCGTAACAAGGGAAAGCATGACAACAACGATTTAATAAAAAAAATATATATATATATATATATCCATTGTTTTGCAGAATGCAGGTATCTTCTGGATCAGATTAGTCCCTCTTACCAATATTTACAAGAGCAACGAAATACAAAAAAAAATATTGGCTATTAAATAACGAGATTGGTGTTGTTTTATATTTTATTTTGCTGTCATAAACATTTGCTTATCATCACCTTCAATAAACACCCCTCCTCTCTCCCTACAACACTCCATATGAATCTTCCATGGTCTGAAACAGTCCTGGAAGTAAATGTAGTAATATTGATTAATAGCTTGAGCTTCATAAATGCCCAATTTTCAAAGTTTCTTCATCTAAAGAAAATTGAATTTAGTTAACCAGAAATAGTGATACATTATATGTAATACGTAATGGATATTGCAATTAACTAAGGTAGAAATATATCACAGATTGGAAAAAAAAATCTGAAAATAAGTGTAGTGATATATACATATATATGAATGTCATGATATGTATGGTTAATGGTATATCATAATAAAGCGTTAAAAAAGCTAAATATTACAGAAAAAACAAAACATTTAACATAGAAATTCGTAGAAGATAAATGGAGAATGACAAAAACCAAGTGACTTTCTATTATTTATATTTAAATTTATTTATACTGCTGAATGAGAAAAAATATTTCCAAATAAACTAAATAGAATTTCCATGGAAAATAAGTGGTAAAGTTTTCTTTTTTTTTTTCAAGTTGACAAACCAAAAATATGTAATGCTCAGAATAGTCGTGTTTTAGTAAAGCTTTGAGGTTTATTGACTAAAAAAAAATTCTATAGTAAGCAGAGTAGCAATTGAAAGTTGTGTGATGCCCCTAACCACGACACCTGATTTTTTAACAATTATTTTATATATTTATATTTATTGCATGAATTTATAAAAACTGCTAAATTTTTAGAAAACATATTTGAAACATATTAACTGAATACAATTTTAAGAATCTTTATACGAATGTTATAAGCTTTTGATGAAAGAAATCAGACAATGGCCCCAGAAATCAGCGAAGCAGTCACAATATTTATATAAGGCTATTGCCAAAAAACAATAAACATTAAAAACAATTAATTTTAAAAAATGATAAATTGTAGTGTAGTTGAATGTTTAAGTGAATTCTGGAGATAATTCAGAAACATTTATTTGTTATATTTTAGGGTTATACGATTAAATAAAAAAATATTATCAAAAAATATTATAATTATTACATTAAATGTTTATATTTCTTAAAATGTTTATAACTTAATCGAAACTATAATGGGAGTTGATATGACCTACTAAATCACCGAGTCTTTATAATTAAAAAGTTCAATTAGAAATCAATACAAACCCAGCATATTTAAATTAAATTAAGTTTGTACCTATCAGGTTTCAGAAAAAAAAACAATTAAAAGGGTTTTGACCGATAAATTGTAACGGAAAAAACAGAACTCTTGAACAGGCGTGGAGTCTGTTTCTATTTATACTAGATTCTAATTCCATCGAAACTAGTCCTACTGTAGTCCAATAAATGGGGGTTTCAAAGCTTTGATATGAACTACTAGAAATGCTCTTGTAGTATTCGGTACAATAGTATCGCCGTTGTAACGAGATATCATAACAGAGAGCATTAAACCAAACCAGGAGCAGCCAACGGTTTCGGTATTTGACTGAGGCCTCCTCGTCGATTATGGGTTCGTAATTCAGTTATAACAAAGCATTGTGATGAAGTAACACAACACTGGCAACTGGAGTGGGTCGTGTAATGAGCCCCTATGTAACGTCAAACCGTCGATTTAATTGCGAGCAGTTAATTAGGGTAGACCGAAAGGATTCCACGGCTCCAGTTTCAATTGGAAAAAATGTTTTTAAAAAAATCATCCGCCATTTAATATTCCATTATACAGGAACGGAAAATGAAACAATAAACACAACGGGTTCATTATCGGGAGCCCCAATTTCGAGGAAATAAGTCTCAGTTCAATAGTAATTAGAATAGAAAACAATCTTGAAACTGACTAGGTCCTTTAAAAAGAACAAATATTTATAAATAAAAAAAATAAACGGCTGGCTTAAACACATTTCATATACATTCTCAACATTAAAAATATATAAAAAAAAAAATCATCTTGAGAATAAAAATAAATATCTTGAGAAAAAAAAATTAAATGAAACAGAAAGAAAGAAAAAATTAAAACTATGGATTGATTCAACAATTACAACTTTACTATTAAGGCTATTATTTACTTCAAATTAGTAATTTATTCTTGAATTAAAATTTTGAGAATGGAGATAGTCTTTTTATGTGAAGAAAAAAAATCTGGTGCGGTGCGCGCATCATACAACTTTCACTTACCACTCTCTTAGTAGAAATAAGTATTTTCAGATAAAGCGAAGTGAAAGTGAAAATCACAGACTCAACATTTATTTATATTTCATTGTGTGAATTTCTATTTGTATAAGTAGCCTCATATATACAAATTTTAATATTTATATGGCTGTAATCTATACAATTAAAAATTAAATAATACCAACAATAGCATTTATGAAAACCACATATGCATATTTATATAATATTGTCAGAGGCAGTATTATATTAATCTCATGATACGTATAGAAGCATGTTCTAATCTTTCGGGCGAGCTTGGGTGCGCTCGTAATCATTTGGTTCCTCAATTACAACTATTCTCCGTTACGAACTCTTATTCCTCCTTCAGTTATTTATCAAATTCTTTCATATTTTATATTTAGTCATTTTTCATATTAGAAATTAATGTGAAATGGTGAATTGCTTAAAAATAAATTTAAAATTAAAGGTACTTTTAGGAAGCTAATATTCATAATTAGCCATTTATACCCTGTTACAGAACATCATTCAGAATAATAACAACATTTTATGTAAAACTGCTTAATTTTACACAGATATAATGAATTTAATCAAAATCGTTAGAGCGGTTTTTGAGATAATCGTAAAAATGTGTTTAGTCCATTATATAAAGAGGCACTTCCGGTTAGGCGATTTTGACGAAAAAGTCGCTGTAATATCCTTAGCATGTAAAAAAGATAAATATCCAATTTCACTTCCGTATGGCTTTTCGTTTTTGAGCTAGACTGTTAACACACACACACATACACACATAAAGATCATTATGTGGGACGTAAATTCAAAAATACTTATCCTTGCTATATATTACAAATATAGGTAAGTGAAAATAAAAAAGGAGGTATTTGAATGAAGAAAGTGAAGAAGTATGGCGGATAGTAAATGGTAGGGAATTTCTGATAGCAGTGGACGGACAAAAAAGGAACGTTAGAAGATTTTAGTTCTGTGGGGAAAAGTAGAGATGTTTGAAACGTGAGATCATGTTTTTTGAGAGTCGACCACGAGTTTAAATTGTTTTAAGAATGTAGATGTAGCAAAATTGCCCGCATTTGATGGTTTGGTATAAAAAGCAAGGAGGAGAATATATTAATTTAAAAGTTAAAATTATATCGGAACGACAAATGATAAAAGGAATGAAAATCGAACATATGAGGATAGCATATGAAAAGTTTCCTATGGAATGTACTTTGAGCCATTGCGTTTCACAAGGTAATATTGGTAATCTGAACTAATGGAAGTAGGGAGGTTGTCTGTATATAGCAGAAGTGGTCTCGAGATTTTAACTGAAATTGGAAAAACTAACATTCTTAAAACCGGAAGACCTGAGAGATAATATAAAACAAATAACTATGAATTTTCTTCAAAATTATCTGAATCCAAGCGCAAGCCCGTTTTGTTTGTTGAAACCTCTCAGACAACACAGAACAGAGACAATGGTGACAGATCGCTGGTGGCCCCAACTAGGAGGCGGCCAGATGTCAAGAAGGATCCCCGTGCCAGCTGACTATCGGCCAACCCGACATCCTTGAACCAGAGGTCAGTGTAGGGTGGGAGTGGATCTGGGATCTTGTCTATGGGGCCTCGGGCATCTCGAGAGGAAGCACACATTGCAACCTTCCCATCCGCATAACATAAATAACAGCTTATCAGGAAAATGTTTTATCACATTAAATTGTTAATAAGACAGCTGTAATTTAACTATTGATTTCAACATATTATATATTGTGACATTATATAAAGGTATGTTTGTTAAGAGGCATTATTAAATATATTTGTATATTTAAATAAAAGAAAACGTACATTATATGCAGTCGATTTTTGCTATGTATACTTAAATACACATGAAGATATAGTATCCTAATGATATTTAATGTTTAAGAAGATCTATTCGTTAACCATCTAGTTTAGTAACGAAGGATTAGCTACACGAATGGAACATGGTCCCATTGAGACGGAGTACGGAGGAGCATATTGAAAGACGGGTTTAGTTCTATATATAGGAGGCTTTGAGAGGCCGGATGTCGGGGAGGCTACGCCCGATCCTCCCTGCCACCTGGAGGTGCAGGCTGGGCTGAGGTACAGGGCAGGCTCCGGGGTAACAATCGCTGACATGATAAACCGGATCCAAAACCAACCCGAGCCGAAGAGATTACCGAATCTTGGGCAAGTTTTGATTGCGTTGAATTAGAGATCAAGAGGCCTCGTCCAATCTAAAACCAGGACTTAGGGCAGAAAGCTCGTTTTGACAGTTCACAAGGCCCCATAACAAAGCCTAATCAACTTCATCTCTAATTCCCTACGGAAAGGGGTTGCAGGGATGGAAGGGTAGCCGGCAAACGGACTTAAAATCTGAAAAGAAACAGCGGAACAATCACTAAACAATTAGAGAGGATTTTAATCGCATATCAGTCAGTAATTCAAATGTCCGTAATAAAAGATATTTTAATTATACAAGGTGTTTCTGGAACAAAAAACAACCCTTTAAAATTAATGGCCGATAAAATATTAAATAAAATTATAGAATTTTGAATCTTTAAATGGTTGCCCAAACAAATTAATGATTTCGACTTCGAATTAATGATGGTCACAGATATATAAATACAGCGGGTCATGGAGAAAAATATTTTGCAGAAAAATATACCTCACCACTAATTTATGGATGAAGAACTATTCAGGAACTTTCATTCCTTTATTTCTTAACAGTTTATTGCTGCTATGGTTAAATAATCATTTCAAGTTCCAACTAAAAACCGTATAGAGAATCTAAAAAACAATGGAATTTCTTAAATGATAACACTAGTCCTCCGGATGGAATGATGGATATTTAGCAGGCAGCTATTTGGTTTGGCTGTTAACTTGGTAGCTGAACCTTTAAGGACTCTCGTTATATTTCAACCAATATTTCATTTTGATTAACACAGAAAACTAAACAATTCGATGTATTATCATCCATTATTTTTATATTTTGTAATTTTGCAAATGTTACTTGTCTACTAATTAAATTAAATTATATTAAAGATTTTAGTTAAAATTTCAAGTCATTATAATAAAGTAATGAGAAATGTGTATTTTTTACCTAATTACAAATTAGTAGAAAAGAATCTTTGTTTGTCGTTAATTAAATTTTAAAGTTCTATTAAGTTTTAAAGTAACTATTCCTACAAGGAGAACTCGGTAAACCAAGCTTAAAAATTATTAAAAAAAAGATAAATATAAAAATTTGGTTTAAAAAATTAATACAATTGGAACCATTTAAAATGGACGAGTAAAAATAACAAACAATCTTACTCGAAACAATTTTTTAGTGAAGCACAATCGCCTTGGCTAGTTTCACACGCACTATATACAGAACATTCACACGTGTAGAGGTATGAAAGAAATCAGTCAAGGAGACCAAATGAATATTTTGAGTCGTATCCAAGTTCCACACAGCCGTGAAATTGAGCATGCCACATTTCCCTACGGTTTCATTCATGGATAGGGGGCTATACGAAGAAAATCAACCATGGCGTGAAAAGTAATATGGGAAATTCTACCCTCTAGATAGTAGGTTTCTGAAATACAGAGTCGATTAACATTAACATTAACATAAGCAGAAGTCTCTCTGCAATAATAAATTTTACAGCTCTTACGGAGAGGGAGCTAATTTAGTGGAAATAATGAACGCTACCTATTTAACGAGATAAAATCGTCGTTTCAACATCCTGACTGTATTACATATATGCGACACGTTAGGAAAATTAAGCAAGTCAAATTATTTTTAAAAAATCAAGATATGCAGTCATTTAGTTTGCCGTAGTTTGAACCTAAGCATGTGGGTCCGTCATCAAGGCTAAACAATAAAATAAAAAGTGATATAGATAAAAGAATGGAAATAAGAGAAAATAAAAGATGGGGCCCACACATGAGATAACGGAAATATAAACTTAACAGTAATACAAAAATTCCAATACATCAAGAATCAATACTGACTCCTTTACTATACATTATACATACGCATGGCATGCCTATCAACTCCGAAACATTGACAGCCATCTTCGCTGATGATACAATAAAACACCAATTTTAACAAAACACCATAACCCCAGACTAGCCTCAATGAATTTTCAAAACCACTTACTGACTTTAAAAAATTGGTACTCCCTTTGAAAAATATGATTAAATCATGACGTCACAACATATAACATTTACACTTCGACGAGAAACGTGTCCACCAGTTTATATAGGAGAGAACCAAATTCCTCAGACAAACACAGTACGTTACCTTAGACTAATATTCGACAAAAGTATTTCACGTCAATATGAAACGACAGCCTTTAAACAAGCGACTGAATATACAGAACTCACTTTTTTTAAATTGAAATTCAAAGTTCGACAAAAACTAAATATACATACACTTACCTACTAAACAGATCTGGACATACGCCTCCCAGATTTACGGTTCGGCAAAAAAGAAACACTTACAAGAACTAAGTCATTTCAATCCAAAATTTTACGACTTAACAGGAGCTCCATGGTACTTCAATAACAAAATTTTACATAACTACTTACGACAACCAACTATAGACCAACAGATACGTACTCTCTACTCTCGTTTTCACCTCAAACTACACGGACACACAAACAGACTTATAAACGACATGGTCACGACTGACATGCCATCAGAAGGAGACTAAAAAAGGAGCTGGATGAGAGATCTCCTCAACTAAATCAAGGAAGTAAATAATGACCAGGAAGAGGTGCTGCTGGGTACTATCCTTCCTCATGCCTATAATAATGGCAATCCTTATCATCACAACATCTGCTGCTTGTCAATACTATGACAGGAGCGCATAAATAATTAAAGAGAAAAAAAAGTATACAAAAAAAGAAAAAAATTAACGAAATAATTAATGCAAATTAAACAGAGCTAAGAATAACCGAGGTGATTTTTTTTGAAGTAAAAAAAATGTAATTTGTATTATTCTTATGTTTATATTACCGTTAATGAACGTGTACGTTCCATTTTTCATCATATCTGATTTACATACTTTTATCAATATCATTTTTCTGATGTAATTTTTAGCCTTGATGATAAGCCACATGTGCTTGAGTCGAAACGTCGGCAAACTTAACAAAGAATCAATAAAGTCCTCATAGTTACAATTTAAAATTGAGACAGTAATAAAAAGGTATATGGAATTAAGGAATAAATAAGCTTAATTACAGATTTTATTTTGTTAATAATATAAAACATTCGAACATTAACTAGTTATGAATCAGGCAGTCATGATCACACTAAATCTATAGCAATCAAACTGGTCATAAGGAAACGCCACAACCAACCAACGGCCGTAGCGAAAATAAACGAAAGTTGTTTATTGGAACGAAAGGTAGGGAGATCCAAGATATAGTCCAGATACAAACAAAGAATGTTTTGAGACATCTGGCAAGCTGGCTGAAAAGGAAGAAAGTCTCTAAAAAAAAATAAAAAGTATTTAAAAACAGCTCCAAACCTCCTTCCAAGAAAAAATAACTGGAGCCCGCAACAGAAAATGAGTTGTGGCACAAACAGAACCATAAACCTCAATATTTTTAAAACAATACAAGGGGTTTTCTCGGAGCCCTGAAACAAACCAGACCGCAGGACTAACCGTAAACAGGAGCGAGGAACAAGCACAGGCGAGGGCTGGCTAATGCAATGGGTCGATAGGAAGGCCGAGACAGTATTGGGATAGAAGTGAAGTCATGGGTACCAGTATGCCAAGGAAAGCCCTGGTCAAGGCTGCATGCCGACAATTGGGACGACCCATGGTGTCAATGGGTCAAATGGGTACTCACTCAGCCACTACCCAGCCAGTAGAAAGTTAAGTACTCCATTCAAAGGAGATCTCAACGGCTACCTAACCAATCAGCCAAATTGGGGCAAGGAGTCTCCTCTCCTCTCTCAACCATTACTCTAATGAACAATCACCAAGATCAATAGCAGCTAATAAGTCTCAAGACAACGCAATTATATTAATAATGGCGATCCAACGCATTGATCTTTGTTTCCATTACACATTATAATTTTTAGATGTGTTGTGGAATCACTAAATTTATAAAATTAATTAAATCCATTGTTTTTATTAATATACATGAGTCGTTCAATTCCAAAGTGAATCCTTATCATCTTTGACAAACTTTTTCAGGAAATGCAAAAAAAAAAAAAATATTTCTTTTACAATTGTAGTACCAAAACAGATAGGCATTAAAAAAAAAAGAATCAGAAATTCTTAACTTGTAAGATATATTTCCCAAATCCCAGATAATTTCAAAAGTAATGAAAAATCATTGAAACTTGTATAGAACCGCTTTTGGAAAGAATTGAACATCAGGGTTGATCGCAGTTCGGTTTGGAAAGAAAAAAAAAACTTTACTGATAGAAAATTTTAAAAATTAACTGCAATGATGTTACAAAAAAATTAACTTATTATTAATTTTCATTTAAATAAAACGTATAAAAAAAGATTCTGATGAATTATTTTTTAAGAAGTTACATTACCTCATTTAATGAAAAATGAGGAAATCAACAGTTTCGGAAATTCACTTATTTTCACACCGCTTATTTTAAAATTTATGTTAATTTAAAGAAATCATAATGATTGTACCATCATATTCATTGGTTATTTTTACATAGGGATCAATACTTATCTCGATTTTCAAAAAAATCTATAGGGGTTCACTTTGGGAATAAGCGACTCAACTAACTACAATAAAGATGACGAAAATTTACTAATTGAACTGATTATAAATGCTTCACCACTATTTATGTTTGATTTTCAACTTTCGGTTGCCTCAGTTATATTTATATTATAGCAATTCTCATTAATAATCGTCTCCGACTAAAATAAACCAAGGTTTTTATCTTACCATATCTAGAGATAAACATCAGTATAAACGATGTGGTTCAATTCTTTTTTTTAAATTTTTTTTTCTTGGTTTTGACTTAAATAATTGATATTAAAAACTCTCTATTTCTCTCTGATCATTTGGGGAATACTTTTAATTGAATCTATGGAAACGAATTTTTAAAAAATTAATTTTTTAGATTATTAGAGGTACATTTTCCAGTGAAGAGATTGCAAATAAGTAAGATTCAATGAGGCTGTTACAAATATTCAATGGATACAATTTTTTATTTGATAAATATCAGGACATAAGTTAATTCATGAATCAAATTAATATTGCCCGTATGGTAAATGTGTCTAATTGTATGACGTACCTAACCTAACTCAATGACATAAAATAAGTTCCTTATTAGACAATTACCTGACTAATTAAGACACCTATTTTGACTTTATGGATGGGATGGCATTAACCAGAAGCCTTGTAAATGATGTCTGACCTATGGCATGACCTCTATAACCATACCCTGAACCTTACCCTTTCCTCTTCGTTTTCATCATCTCCTGCGTAATAAGTAAGACATGTCCTTGTTTGGACTCTTAGATATTTTGAATCCTATAATAATTTAACTGAGCTCCTGAGTTCATCTTTCGTACTTTTTTTAAAATTTCATGAGTATTTTTTTTTTAAGTGAAAACTTCATTAGGCGTGTTTCGCACTTTTTATGTGAAGAATGAATTAGATCTCTGATGAGTAAAGTCGGCTTAATTAATTGAAGTGTTTTTGCATATGCATTAAAATATCTCAAAAACTAAAAATAGGATCAGCATGCTGTAAGCTAGGGAATTGTTAAGCATTTCATCCTGTCTATGAGCTAATATTTATAATTTAAATTTCATATTATTAATCTCACCTAGTTAATTTTTTTACTTTTATCGAATGGTCTAAAGCACACACCTTATTTTTTTTTTCCTTCAGATGTTTCGTTTCAATCACTTTATTCAATAAACGATAGCGAATCTCATGCAATGACGATTTATTCTTCTGCAACTCAGAGAGAGAATCAGTAGGGCCTTCCTTATTTATAAGAAATAAGTAACAATTAATTTTGATAGATAAAGTTCAATGTTTTTATTAACGTAAATATAACTTTTATTGTTGTTAGTTTTCCCGAAAAACTTTTATAATCAAAAACTTACCGGTAATCCGATCAATAACTGCAACTATCAGTTTTTCTTTTTCTCATATATTATTGTCCCATTTTGTAAATAATGTAATAATAAGCCGTTTCTGAAATAACCGATTTAATTGTAGATATATTTTAATAAAATTCGTATTGTATAGTATCAGAACATTGATGTTGAAACATCCCATTTTTTAAACAACAAAAAAGAGTTGATTCGTTCGTTAGCAGTGAACGAAACATGTTAAGTGTAAAAAAAATGATTAATACTAATTAAATCAAATTTGGTAGTTAATCAGTAGTTAAATCAAATATAGCTGCAACAATAAGCTCTGCGTAAAATACATAAAGCTGAAGCATTATTGTAAGACTGGAATACCCTAGTCAGAACTCTCACATTAAATAGATATTCCACTCCATTACATTATATATTCGACGATTATGCGACATCACCAGAACACGTTTAATCCTGTATAGAATATAGTATTATCAAGATAAAATAATTCATCTTATTATACAGCAATTGTTTTTACTTATTATACTATTGCCTGTATGGCATACGGACAAGACGTATTCAACATACAAATTTAAAATAACAATTTCGTTGATAAGCGATTAGCTTGCCCCACTGGAACATTTCCATTCCGTTTAATAGTTATGCAATAAGACACAGATGAATATCCCTCAACTTATATTAATCCATTAGTGTACTCCTACTCGCCCATGACCTATTTGTTTGTTTTATTAGTGCAGTTTGTAGTTCTCTCACGAAAATTGCGAAAAGTAAGTTTTTCAGTTTAAACATAGTTTCGGAGTTTAAACATCAAGTTATAATTACTCTAGCTTTTGAATAGTTGAAGATAGTGTAGTAAAATTATATGCATTCTTAAAAAAAATTTAATAATAAACAACTATCTTCCCCATGGCTTGTTCCTAAAATGAAAATATAAAGTGTTAAAAGTGTTAGTTAGTCCAATAATGATAAAAATGTGAGACAGAAACAATTTTATTTTTCGAAGTAAGTGAATTGCGAGGACGTAATATCACGGAAACCATAGTATATAAGGAAAAAACAAATATAACCATTTCTGTTCAAAAATTTTGTCAGCTTTAATTTTACATTTGACATCATTATTAATAGAACGCATAGTTTCACTGATATAAGAGAAAAACCCAAAATAAAAACTTTTTGAATCGTTAATTCAAATTTCAGACTTGAAAACCACGGTTATAGGGTCACTGACTACCTATATAGGAGCTCTATCTTTAACCGACCACCATTTTGAGTTCTTGCGGCTATATGCTGACAGACCTGCATATTTCTCGTACGTGCATATATCAGTCCTGTGGATATATATATATATATATATATATATATATATATATATATATATATATATATATATATGTATGTGTGTGTGTATATATATATATGTATATATATTTTTATATATATATATTATATATATATATATTTTTTTTTTTTTTTCTGTTGGCGCTACAGACCATGAAGATCTTTGAGCGCGAGTGTTGTCTCCTAGACTATAATTTTACAATAGATTTTTTTCGTCAAAGACTAATATAAAAAGGAATATTTTAATTTTTAAAACCTAAGTGCATCGTAACCATAGCACCTAAGAACATTCGATAAGAATTAATTTTAAAAAATGGAACATTTTTAAGGTTTAATTCGCAGTGCTCGGTAGTTCTCATAGAACTGTACCGGGTTTTGAGGACTATGTCGACAAATTTAAAATATAATTTATTTAGTCTCGATTCGTCGATTTATAGTACATCTCAGTTTGGAACCTCCCAATTTATTATTGACTTTTATTAAACTTGTTGAAAGAATTTAAGGATCTAAATTGGTATTCGTCACTTTTTTATGAAATTCCTTTTCGTTCGATACTCCATTTTCTTGAGAGCCGGAAAAAAGGAATACATATTACCCTATAAAAAATAGTGTAAATATTTTAGAAAGCGTTTTTGACGAACTTGAACATCTGACTCTGTTAAGGATCGTGTAGCTACTGCATACATGTGCCAACGATATCTTTCCGAAATTGGCACGCCTACATCAAAAATTTTACCTAGGTTGGACCCACCCAGCCTGGAGAAGTAAAGAAGACTTCGAGGAAGGGAGAAAAGGTATAAATACGATCCAGGAATCGATAATTATAAGTAGTGTTAATTAGTGAAGACCGATAGACGTTGCCATCAGCACTCGGTCGGGCACGGGTTAATAGGGGCTTGGACGTTTGCCGTGAGAGAGGCTTACCTTCAAACTTCAGCCTGGGCCCATTAACGAGCAAACTTTAGCGGGTATTTAGTCTCCGTCCCTCCGTCAGCCAACTTATAGCCATTTAATAAATAAATAACTCTCGTGTGCGTGCGAGAGGGGTAGTACGTATATATATAAACACACATACATAACAACACATATTAAACAAGAACAAATACATTTTGTCTAATTGATGTGGTAATACCTTTCCTGGAATAACTGCATTTCAAAAATTATCCGAAAATCTATTATCCTCAAACAGTCCGTGATTCCATGTCCATCAAAAACCACCAACTCCTAGTTTCCTGTATTGTTTTCCTCCAATCCGATAATGACTTCCTTATATACGATGGACTATTTGTGGCTTGATATGAGATCGAAGAGACTAATGAATTGTTTCATTAGCTTTACCTTCGAAGCTCGCAATTACCCAGTTGGTATGCCGAGTAAGAGAGGCTTTTATCTAGGTTTAAGATTTCAATATTTCTTTGACCTTTACCGATGCTTTGAAATCAAGAAGACCCAAACAAGAATGTTTTTATAAAGTTCATCATCAACCTTAATTATCATATTTCATATCTTCAATAACAGATACAACGTGACAATGAAAACTGAGTAACTTCATCTATTAAAAAATATATGAACACTCTAAACTTGCAATTAATTAACAACGACTCATATACATGACTATAATAAGACCTATTCGGACTTATGGAGTAGAGCTATGGGGCTCCACTAAACCATCAAATTCCTCTCGTATCCAATCTTTACAATCCAAAATCCCTCGTAAAATCCTTAATGGTCCTTACTTTGTCACAAATAAAATAATCCATAAAGACTTCAATGTTCCATAAGTTTCCGATTTGGTCCAATCCAGATACTTATTCTTCCATAATAAAATTCATAACCATCCGAATCCTCTTGTTTCTAACCTTTCTTCGTGATCGATTCCTGATAACCCTCCGAGGCTGAAAAGAAGATGGCATCGTGTAGACATATTATTAGAGTACTACCAATGGGTAGTTTCTCAACAAGCGTGTTTCATGTGATTATATTCCTCTGTGCACATTTACTTATTGTATTTATACTAATAAAGTTGTAAATATCATAATAAAATTTTTAAAAAATATATACATGTTCACACGTAGGATTGAACGCCCTACTCACATATCTTTAGTTCACCAAACAGCACAAAAAGTCATGGATCTCCCTAAGGTAAAACGCTCATTATCCGGAGGTAAACTAGTCTCCCGTTCGGGTCTCCGGGTGGGGACTGCTTTAGGGGAATCAATACTGACTCCTTTACTATACATTATACATACGCATGGCATGCCTATCAACTCCGAAACATTGACAGCCATCTTCGCTGATGATACAATAAAACACCAATTTTAACAAAACACCATAACCCCAGACTAGCCTCAATGAATTTTCAAAACCACTTACTGACTTTAAAAAATTGGTACTCCCTTTGAAAAATATGATTAAATCATGACGTCACAACATATAACATTTACACTTCGACGAGAAACGTGTCCACCAGTTTATATAGGAGAGAACCAAATTCCTCAGACAAACACAGTACGTTACCTTAGACTAATATTCGACAAAAGTATTTCACGTCAATATGAAACGACAGCCTTTAAACAAGCGACTGAATATACAGAACTCACTTTTTTTAAATTGAAATTCAAAGTTCGACAAAAACTAAATATACATACACTTACCTACTAAACAGATCTGGACATACGCCTCCCAGATTTACGGTTCGGCAAAAAAGAAACACTTACAAGAACTAAGTCATTTCAATCCAAAATTTTACGACTTAACAGGAGCTCCATGGTACTTCAATAACAAAATTTTACATAACTACTTACGACAACCAACTATAGACCAACAGATACGTACTCTCTACTCTCGTTTTCACCTCAAACTACACGGACACACAAACAGACTTATAAACGACATGGTCACGACTGACATGCCATCAGAAGGAGACTAAAAAAGGAGCTGGATGAGAGATCTCCTCAACTAAATCAAGGAAGTAAATAATGACCAGGAAGAGGTGCTGCTGGGTACTATCCTTCCTCATGCCTATAATAATGGCAATCCTTATCATCACAACATCTGCTGCTTGTCAATACTATGACAGGAGCGCATAAATAATTAAAGAGAAAAAAAAGTATACAAAAAAAGAAAAAAATTAACGAAATAATTAATGCAAATTAAACAGAGCTAAGAATAACCGAGGTGATTTTTTTTGAAGTAAAAAAAATGTAATTTGTATTATTCTTATGTTTATATTACCGTTAATGAACGTGTACGTTCCATTTTTCATCATATCTGATTTACATACTTTTATCAATATCATTTTTCTGATGTAATTTTTAGCCTTGATGATAAGCCACATGTGCTTGAGTCGAAACGTCGGCAAACTTAACAAAGAATCAATAAAGTCCTCATAGTTACAATTTAAAATTGAGACAGTAATAAAAAGGTATATGGAATTAAGGAATAAATAAGCTTAATTACAGATTTTATTTTGTTAATAATATAAAACATTCGAACATTAACTAGTTATGAATCAGGCAGTCATGATCACACTAAATCTATAGCAATCAAACTGGTCATAAGGAAACGCCACAACCAACCAACGGCCGTAGCGAAAATAAACGAAAGTTGTTTATTGGAACGAAAGGTAGGGAGATCCAAGATATAGTCCAGATACAAACAAAGAATGTTTTGAGACATCTGGCAAGCTGGCTGAAAAGGAAGAAAGTCTCTAAAAAAAAATAAAAAGTATTTAAAAACAGCTCCAAACCTCCTTCCAAGAAAAAATAACTGGAGCCCGCAACAGAAAATGAGTTGTGGCACAAACAGAACCATAAACCTCAATATTTTTAAAACAATACAAGGGGTTTTCTCGGAGCCCTGAAACAAACCAGACCGCAGGACTAACCGTAAACAGGAGCGAGGAACAAGCACAGGCGAGGGCTGGCTAATGCAATGGGTCGATAGGAAGGCCGAGACAGTATTGGGATAGAAGTGAAGTCATGGGTACCAGTATGCCAAGGAAAGCCCTGGTCAAGGCTGCATGCCGACAATTGGGACGACCCATGGTGTCAATGGGTCAAATGGGTACTCACTCAGCCACTACCCAGCCAGTAGAAAGTTAAGTACTCCATTCAAAGGAGATCTCAACGGCTACCTAACCAATCAGCCAAATTGGGGCAAGGAGTCTCCTCTCCTCTCTCAACCATTACTCTAATGAACAATCACCAAGATCAATAGCAGCTAATAAGTCTCAAGACAACGCAATTATATTAATAATGGCGATCCAACGCATTGATCTTTGTTTCCATTACACATTATAATTTTTAGATGTGTTGTGGAATCACTAAATTTATAAAATTAATTAAATCCATTGTTTTTATTAATATACATGAGTCGTTCAATTCCAAAGTGAATCCTTATCATCTTTGACAAACTTTTTCAGGAAATGCAAAAAAAAAAAAAATATTTCTTTTACAATTGTAGTACCAAAACAGATAGGCATTAAAAAAAAAAGAATCAGAAATTCTTAACTTGTAAGATATATTTCCCAAATCCCAGATAATTTCAAAAGTAATGAAAAATCATTGAAACTTGTATAGAACCGCTTTTGGAAAGAATTGAACATCAGGGTTGATCGCAGTTCGGTTTGGAAAGAAAAAAAAAACTTTACTGATAGAAAATTTTAAAAATTAACTGCAATGATGTTACAAAAAAATTAACTTATTATTAATTTTCATTTAAATAAAACGTATAAAAAAAGATTCTGATGAATTATTTTTTAAGAAGTTACATTACCTCATTTAATGAAAAATGAGGAAATCAACAGTTTCGGAAATTCACTTATTTTCACACCGCTTATTTTAAAATTTATGTTAATTTAAAGAAATCATAATGATTGTACCATCATATTCATTGGTTATTTTTACATAGGGATCAATACTTATCTCGATTTTCAAAAAAATCTATAGGGGTTCACTTTGGGAATAAGCGACTCAACTAACTACAATAAAGATGACGAAAATTTACTAATTGAACTGATTATAAATGCTTCACCACTATTTATGTTTGATTTTCAACTTTCGGTTGCCTCAGTTATATTTATATTATAGCAATTCTCATTAATAATCGTCTCCGACTAAAATAAACCAAGGTTTTTATCTTACCATATCTAGAGATAAACATCAGTATAAACGATGTGGTTCAATTCTTTTTTTTAAATTTTTTTTTCTTGGTTTTGACTTAAATAATTGATATTAAAAACTCTCTATTTCTCTCTGATCATTTGGGGAATACTTTTAATTGAATCTATGGAAACGAATTTTTAAAAAATTAATTTTTTAGATTATTAGAGGTACATTTTCCAGTGAAGAGATTGCAAATAAGTAAGATTCAATGAGGCTGTTACAAATATTCAATGGATACAATTTTTTATTTGATAAATATCAGGACATAAGTTAATTCATGAATCAAATTAATATTGCCCGTATGGTAAATGTGTCTAATTGTATGACGTACCTAACCTAACTCAATGACATAAAATAAGTTCCTTATTAGACAATTACCTGACTAATTAAGACACCTATTTTGACTTTATGGATGGGATGGCATTAACCAGAAGCCTTGTAAATGATGTCTGACCTATGGCATGACCTCTATAACCATACCCTGAACCTTACCCTTTCCTCTTCGTTTTCATCATCTCCTGCGTAATAAGTAAGACATGTCCTTGTTTGGACTCTTAGATATTTTGAATCCTATAATAATTTAACTGAGCTCCTGAGTTCATCTTTCGTACTTTTTTTAAAATTTCATGAGTATTTTTTTTTTAAGTGAAAACTTCATTAGGCGTGTTTCGCACTTTTTATGTGAAGAATGAATTAGATCTCTGATGAGTAAAGTCGGCTTAATTAATTGAAGTGTTTTTGCATATGCATTAAAATATCTCAAAAACTAAAAATAGGATCAGCATGCTGTAAGCTAGGGAATTGTTAAGCATTTCATCCTGTCTATGAGCTAATATTTATAATTTAAATTTCATATTATTAATCTCACCTAGTTAATTTTTTTACTTTTATCGAATGGTCTAAAGCACACACCTTATTTTTTTTTTCCTTCAGATGTTTCGTTTCAATCACTTTATTCAATAAACGATAGCGAATCTCATGCAATGACGATTTATTCTTCTGCAACTCAGAGAGAGAATCAGTAGGGCCTTCCTTATTTATAAGAAATAAGTAACAATTAATTTTGATAGATAAAGTTCAATGTTTTTATTAACGTAAATATAACTTTTATTGTTGTTAGTTTTCCCGAAAAACTTTTATAATCAAAAACTTACCGGTAATCCGATCAATAACTGCAACTATCAGTTTTTCTTTTTCTCATATATTATTGTCCCATTTTGTAAATAATGTAATAATAAGCCGTTTCTGAAATAACCGATTTAATTGTAGATATATTTTAATAAAATTCGTATTGTATAGTATCAGAACATTGATGTTGAAACATCCCATTTTTTAAACAACAAAAAAGAGTTGATTCGTTCGTTAGCAGTGAACGAAACATGTTAAGTGTAAAAAAAATGATTAATACTAATTAAATCAAATTTGGTAGTTAATCAGTAGTTAAATCAAATATAGCTGCAACAATAAGCTCTGCGTAAAATACATAAAGCTGAAGCATTATTGTAAGACTGGAATACCCTAGTCAGAACTCTCACATTAAATAGATATTCCACTCCATTACATTATATATTCGACGATTATGCGACATCACCAGAACACGTTTAATCCTGTATAGAATATAGTATTATCAAGATAAAATAATTCATCTTATTATACAGCAATTGTTTTTACTTATTATACTATTGCCTGTATGGCATACGGACAAGACGTATTCAACATACAAATTTAAAATAACAATTTCGTTGATAAGCGATTAGCTTGCCCCACTGGAACATTTCCATTCCGTTTAATAGTTATGCAATAAGACACAGATGAATATCCCTCAACTTATATTAATCCATTAGTGTACTCCTACTCGCCCATGACCTATTTGTTTGTTTTATTAGTGCAGTTTGTAGTTCTCTCACGAAAATTGCGAAAAGTAAGTTTTTCAGTTTAAACATAGTTTCGGAGTTTAAACATCAAGTTATAATTACTCTAGCTTTTGAATAGTTGAAGATAGTGTAGTAAAATTATATGCATTCTTAAAAAAAATTTAATAATAAACAACTATCTTCCCCATGGCTTGTTCCTAAAATGAAAATATAAAGTGTTAAAAGTGTTAGTTAGTCCAATAATGATAAAAATGTGAGACAGAAACAATTTTATTTTTCGAAGTAAGTGAATTGCGAGGACGTAATATCACGGAAACCATAGTATATAAGGAAAAAACAAATATAACCATTTCTGTTCAAAAATTTTGTCAGCTTTAATTTTACATTTGACATCATTATTAATAGAACGCATAGTTTCACTGATATAAGAGAAAAACCCAAAATAAAAACTTTTTGAATCGTTAATTCAAATTTCAGACTTGAAAACCACGGTTATAGGGTCACTGACTACCTATATAGGAGCTCTATCTTTAACCGACCACCATTTTGAGTTCTTGCGGCTATATGCTGACAGACCTGCATATTTCTCGTACGTGCATATATCAGTCCTGTGGATATATATATATATATATATATATATATATATATATATATATATATATATATATATATGTATGTGTGTGTGTATATATATATATGTATATATATTTTTATATATATATATTATATATATATATATTTTTTTTTTTTTTTTCTGTTGGCGCTACAGACCATGAAGATCTTTGAGCGCGAGTGTTGTCTCCTAGACTATAATTTTACAATAGATTTTTTTCGTCAAAGACTAATATAAAAAGGAATATTTTAATTTTTAAAACCTAAGTGCATCGTAACCATAGCACCTAAGAACATTCGATAAGAATTAATTTTAAAAAATGGAACATTTTTAAGGTTTAATTCGCAGTGCTCGGTAGTTCTCATAGAACTGTACCGGGTTTTGAGGACTATGTCGACAAATTTAAAATATAATTTATTTAGTCTCGATTCGTCGATTTATAGTACATCTCAGTTTGGAACCTCCCAATTTATTATTGACTTTTATTAAACTTGTTGAAAGAATTTAAGGATCTAAATTGGTATTCGTCACTTTTTTATGAAATTCCTTTTCGTTCGATACTCCATTTTCTTGAGAGCCGGAAAAAAGGAATACATATTACCCTATAAAAAATAGTGTAAATATTTTAGAAAGCGTTTTTGACGAACTTGAACATCTGACTCTGTTAAGGATCGTGTAGCTACTGCATACATGTGCCAACGATATCTTTCCGAAATTGGCACGCCTACATCAAAAATTTTACCTAGGTTGGACCCACCCAGCCTGGAGAAGTAAAGAAGACTTCGAGGAAGGGAGAAAAGGTATAAATACGATCCAGGAATCGATAATTATAAGTAGTGTTAATTAGTGAAGACCGATAGACGTTGCCATCAGCACTCGGTCGGGCACGGGTTAATAGGGGCTTGGACGTTTGCCGTGAGAGAGGCTTACCTTCAAACTTCAGCCTGGGCCCATTAACGAGCAAACTTTAGCGGGTATTTAGTCTCCGTCCCTCCGTCAGCCAACTTATAGCCATTTAATAAATAAATAACTCTCGTGTGCGTGCGAGAGGGGTAGTACGTATATATATAAACACACATACATAACAACACATATTAAACAAGAACAAATACATTTTGTCTAATTGATGTGGTAATACCTTTCCTGGAATAACTGCATTTCAAAAATTATCCGAAAATCTATTATCCTCAAACAGTCCGTGATTCCATGTCCATCAAAAACCACCAACTCCTAGTTTCCTGTATTGTTTTCCTCCAATCCGATAATGACTTCCTTATATACGATGGACTATTTGTGGCTTGATATGAGATCGAAGAGACTAATGAATTGTTTCATTAGCTTTACCTTCGAAGCTCGCAATTACCCAGTTGGTATGCCGAGTAAGAGAGGCTTTTATCTAGGTTTAAGATTTCAATATTTCTTTGACCTTTACCGATGCTTTGAAATCAAGAAGACCCAAACAAGAATGTTTTTATAAAGTTCATCATCAACCTTAATTATCATATTTCATATCTTCAATAACAGATACAACGTGACAATGAAAACTGAGTAACTTCATCTATTAAAAAATATATGAACACTCTAAACTTGCAATTAATTAACAACGACTCATATACATGACTATAATAAGACCTATTCGGACTTATGGAGTAGAGCTATGGGGCTCCACTAAACCATCAAATTCCTCTCGTATCCAATCTTTACAATCCAAAATCCCTCGTAAAATCCTTAATGGTCCTTACTTTGTCACAAATAAAATAATCCATAAAGACTTCAATGTTCCATAAGTTTCCGATTTGGTCCAATCCAGATACTTATTCTTCCATAATAAAATTCATAACCATCCGAATCCTCTTGTTTCTAACCTTTCTTCGTGATCGATTCCTGATAACCCTCCGAGGCTGAAAAGAAGATGGCATCGTGTAGACATATTATTAGAGTACTACCAATGGGTAGTTTCTCAACAAGCGTGTTTCATGTGATTATATTCCTCTGTGCACATTTACTTATTGTATTTATACTAATAAAGTTGTAAATATCATAATAAAATTTTTAAAAAATATATACATGTTCACACGTAGGATTGAACGCCCTACTCACATATCTTTAGTTCACCAAACAGCACAAAAAGTCATGGATCTCCCTAAGGTAAAACGCTCATTATCCGGAGGTAAACTAGTCTCCCGTTCGGGTCTCCGGGTGGGGACTGCTTTAGGGGATTCATGGTGCAAGTTGAAATATAGGGATTTAAATATTGGTACGTGGAACGTAAGGAGTTTAAACACAGCAGGGGGGCTAAAATCGGTCGCGAATGAGGTAAATGGGTACAATTTGGATGTCGTGGCTCTGCAAGAGGTTCGCTGGCCAGGGGAGGGCTCGATGAGGGAAGGGAAGTACACTATTTGGTACGGAGGAAGCGGGAATCATTGTTTAGGTACCGGGTTTCTAATTAGGAGTAGATTACTATCCGCTTTGAGGGACGTACAATTCTTTAGTGATAGAATTTCGGTAGCTACATTTCAGGGACGTTGGTTTAAAATCGCATTAATAAACATACATTGTCCGACCGAAGACAGTGACGATGAAGTCAAAAGTGAATTTTACGATAAACTCGAATGGGTTTATGATAAACTACCGCGAAACTACATGAAAATAATTGTAGGTGATGCGAACGCAAAGGTAGGAAGGGAAGAAGTTTATATTCCGACGATTGGTAAAGAAAGTTTGCACGAATATAGTAATGATAATGGGATCCGTCTGATAAACTTTGCCATCTCGAAAAACCTGATAATTAAAAGTACGACGTTTAAACATAAGGATATTCATAAATATACTTGGACATCACCGGATTCGCAAACACGAAATCAAATCGATCATGTCTTGATACAACATAGCTGGCAAAGCAGTATAATTAATGTACGGTCTTATCGCGGAGCAGAATGTGGGTCGGATCATGAATTAGTAATCGCGAAACTTCGACAAAAACTTAATATAAAAAAGAGAAAAGAAAACCGTTTCGATTTTGAGAATTTTAATTTGGAAAAATTAAAAAATCCATCAATTAGAAACCAATTCGAGCTAGATGTTAAGAATAGGTTTGAAGCTTTAGAGCTTCCTGACGAGGACCACGAGGATATTGACAAGTTATGGATAGAGATCAGGGATAATATTAAAGCGGTCGGTAACTCGTGTCTAGGAAAAAAGGAAAATAAGAATAACAAACCGTGGTTTGATGAAGATTGCTTAAACATGTGTGAAAAAAGAAAAGCCGCTAAATTAAAAGCTCTAAATAATCCTAGCGAAGACAATCTGGAATACTTCCGAATCTCAAAGAACGAAACGACAAAATTGTTCAAAAATAAAAAAAGGGAGTATCTTAAAAACAAAATAATTGAAATAGAAACTAATAGAATCGAAAATAACGTAAGAGACATGTACAAAGGTATAAACAGATCACGTAAATATGTAGGGCCCGTAACGTCTGGAATTAGGGATGATAATAACAATATTCTGACCGATCCGGTTGACATATTGAATAAGTTTAAGGACCACTTTGACAATATTTTAAATACGAGAAATTATGATCTGTGTCCTCCTTCTGAGTACCAGAGTGCTGAACCGTTAATAGAAGGACCAAGTAAAGAGGAAGTTGAAGTAGCTATCGGAAAATTAAAATCATATAAAGCAGCGGGAATCGATAATATTCCTACTGAACTAATTAAGGCATGCGGGGAAGCTGGAGTTTCTAAAATACATCGGTTGGTTAAAAAGATCTGGGTGAACGAGAAATTACCTGAAGAATGGAAAGAATCTATTCTTATTCCGATTCACAAAAAGGGTCCGAGGACGGATTGTAATAACTATCGAGGAATTTCACTCCTTCCGGTATGTTATAAAATATTCACTTTAATCTTGACCAGTCGAATCACGGAATACGCCGAGGAAATTATCGGAGACTACCAATGCGGATTTAGACGGAATCGTTCGACGATTGATCAAATATTTTCTTTACGGCAAATATTAGAGAAAAAATTGGAGTATAACGGTATTGTTCACCAGCTGTATATAGATTTTAAAAAGGCTTACGATTCTATTGACCGCCAGAAACTGTATAATATTCTAATCGAGCAGGGGATTCCAAAAAAACTAGTAAATCTAGTCAGGATGTGCTTGACGGAGACACTCAATAAAGTTAGAATCGGTAATAATTTGTCCGAAAAATTTGAGGTTCGTTCGGGCTTAAAACAGGGGGATTCTCTTTCGCCTGTCCTGTTCAATTTGGCATTAGAACATGCCATTAGGGAGGTAATGCGAACCGAGAAAGGGTTGGATCTGGGCGGGACAACATCCGTGCTGGGCTATGCTGATGATCTGGTACTGTTAAGCGAAGACGTTGAAACTATAAAACTAAATACGACAACGTTAATGAAAGCCGGTAAAGAACTAGGACTCGAAATAAACGTGGATAAAACAAAATATATGGTTAGCTGCAAAAATGGCGATACTACTGGTGATATCGATATAGATGGTAATATGTTTGAACAGGTAGATAAATTTAGGTATCTAGGTTCTACGATAACTAGAAAAAATGAAATTGAAGAAGAAATTAAGATTAGACTGAAGGCGGGGAATGCTTGTTATTTTTCTGTGACAAAACTACTTAGTTCGCGCCTCTTGTCCCGGGCCTTAAAAATTAGAATCTATAAAACGATTATCTTGCCTACAGTTCTTTATGGATGCGAAACTTGGCCGCTTACATTAAGGGATGAGCAGCGTCTTAAGGTTTTTGAAAATAAAGTATTGCGTAGAATATTCGGACCGAAGAAGGATGAGTTAACCGGAGAGTTCAGACGGTTACACAACGCTGAATTGCGTGAGCTGTATCCGGGTAATATAATTGAGGTAATTTCATCGCGGCGAATCAAATGGGCTTGTAAAGTTGTTGGGCTTAGTAACGAGAGAATCCCTAAAAGGTTAATATTTGCTGTGCCGAATGGTAAGCGTCCGAGGGGTAGACCGAAGCGAAGGTGGGAAGATTGCATTAAAGCCGATCTGAAGGGACTGGGTTTGGACGGCGAACGGTGGAGGGAGGTGTGTAACAAGCGATTGGTGGTGTCGGCATCGAACCTTCGGGTTCGTTAAGCCTTATTATTATTATTATTAAATATATGTTCACAAAAAATTGAAGATGTGCCAGGAGTCCTAATCGTTGACAAAAGGAAAAGAAATAAAAAGTATAAATTAACGGAAGGGACTTAATACTCATAAAACATAAAATACTCAGAATTACCGAATCTAATATGAATTACCACGCTCCTCAGTGATTAAGACAGTAACATTGCAATATTTGCACTAATTAAAAAAAACAATCAAGATTAATGTCTAAATTATTTCTGAACAATTAATTTATTCGTTCCGCTATTTTTTTTTTTTTGTAATACTTCGGCTTTGGAACAACTTAATTCAGACTAGTGCAGACCGTAGATTATGAATAAATTAATTCACAATTTTTTGTCTCTAACTTATAAGTATAGAATAATAGGGTTTCGAAGAGTTTGGGACGATCTTATTTTACATCTGTATTCGAACTCCATGAACTCCAATAATTTTTTTTTCTTGTCTTTTTCACCTGGCTGTGCACACGCGTTAGCCCCCTCGGCCACTTCGCCCCCCTAATAAGCTCCAATCAGTCATTGTTAAGCGTAACTGCGTTTTACTTTTTAAAGAAAAAATAACCATATGAAAAATTCATATGTTACCGCTATCTTTACCTGCATCCACCGGAAAAAATGATAAATTAATTTTTGTTTCTATGAATGGATCCGAGTAAGTAAAAAAATAATGGTATTTTAAAAAACTACAATATATTCTCTATTTAAATCATAATGTATTGTAAACATAGCTTGTTAATGTAGGTCTTTATGCTATTAAATGTTAATTCTCTGCGATATTAAATGTCTTATCTGATATGTCATACATATGTTGTGAAAATTGCAACGAAAAATCATTCTGGATTCGCTTCTACCTTATATTCATCAAGAATAAATAAACTATGGAATATTTGTTATTTATTTATTGTGGTAGCTTATAAAATAATTATGTAAATATGTATCTGGGATATAAAAATAATCACTGGGCTGAGTTATAAAAAAAATGTAAATGTTTTGTATGTACATAAAAAAAAAGAAAAATAGTTTATTATAATTATTTTAAATACTAATAACAATTTTTCAAAAGACTTTGAAATTATATCGATCACTAATTAAGCTTTTGGATGTGGAGTTATATAGTACTTTAAAAAATGTAAAAATATTTTCTCAAAACAAATAAAATGTTATATATATATATATATATATATACATATATATATATAGAGGGAAGGGAGGAGGGATATATATATATATATTGAGGGAAGGGAGGAGGGATATATATATATATATATATATATATATTCAGGGAAGGGAGGAGGGATATATTTATATATATATATATATATATATATATATATATATATATATATTGAGGGGAGGGAGAGCGTGATTGATGTAATATAGTGAGAAAATATAATATTTGACTGAATTGGTGCGGGGTGGACGAATGGACGAAAACATGTCCACAGCACCGCGAGTTGCCTGGCAAACCGGATTACAGATTTGAGAAGGCAGGCAAATTACTAGGTTCTGTAATTGACAACACCATAAAACCAAAATACACTCTTCAAATATGTGAATAGACTTTAGTGTACTATGAGAGCAATTAAAACTACAAGACTAATTACCCTTATTAAAGTATAAAAAACTTGAGCGCTAAGATGAGAGGACGGCTAGGCTAAGAGGCACCACCTGTTTGAGATCACTTGTTGCCATATTGTTTCTATAGCTCCAAGCCTTGGCAACTAGCATCGACCCACTGTCATTCATCAGGTCCCCTTCAGACCTGTTGAAGCCATCCCCTTCTATCTTTTATATCAAACCCCTTTCTGTTATCATCGATTATACCTAACAAGCGAAGAAAATTAATAGCTGACCCAGAAGAAAAAAAAAATCTGAGTATACCACTAACAAATGAGAACGAAAACAATATCAAATATCATGGTTAAAACATACAAGGAATCAATATTTAAAACCATGTTGGTCCAATGTACAGACCCATTTCTATCATATTATGAACATCCGTCTAAAATGCTGTGAGTGGCTTGATTTCATCGTGACATACGACATTTTTATACAGGAAAATTGTCAGAAAGAGAGAGTTTTCTCATTAATTTAATTTAATTAGCTACTTACACTTATGAATACCTCCACAATAGTTTTAAATCCGACTCTTTAAGTTCGTTAAAAGGTTTAAAGGACATGTGCTCGAACTATTACATTATCCTAAAAATTCACAAATACCTCCGTATTCTTGAATATTTGGAATAGCCCACTCATCGTCAGTCATATTTTTCGGAATGCCTCTATTTCACCACAAGCTTTTTTTTTTTCATACTGATATTTACAACTGTATTAAATAAATACATCTAGTAAATTTGAACATATGGATATAATGACATGAAAACACTTGCTAACTACCCAATGGTAGCACTTTATACACCACAAGCTTAAATAGATTATTTCTTAGACTCGATATTTCAGTGCAATTAAATAACGACGAATGAAACATAAAAGCAGTTATAAACTTTCTTAAAACTCATAGAATATTTAACAAAATATAGAAATACCTATAATTTTTTTATATTATATTTTTCTTTTGATTATTATACTTCTGCTTATTATTTAGTTTCTATTTATTTTATATTTTTTGTACATATACTGCGAATATTATCCCACCTCAGTATAACTAATGTTCAAGAGACAGATTGTTGTATACTCAGATACTCAATAAAAAAAATATATTTTTATTTATTTATTGTTATTTTTCAATTATTTACTTTTTTATTTGTTTTTCTTCTATAGAGTTTTTGAAGGCCGGAAAACAAAAATAAAAGACCAACAAGCGTTGATGACCATAAGGTTTTACCCCTCAAAGCCCAAACAAACAAACCCTTTGCTTTTCATTTGAATCTTAAAATAATTTGATCGAAAAATCGAGAAAAAAGAGGGCCTAAAAACAATTGGGTCGTATGGCTTGTATAACCTCGTTATTCTGTGAAGTTTTGGGTATAGATCACGAAAACGGTCTAATATTTTTTTACGATTTTTTCTGTTACAATTCAAGTTTGCAAAGCAGATGGGTGTTCATGAGATTTTAGTATCCCATTAAAGAGACAAATTTTACTGATCTCTAAATTGAAAACGGAGTTATTCCCGAAATTCTAAACGGGTGTTAATAATTTCATAGAAAGGGACCTGTACCGCGGACTATGTTAAAATAAAATAATAAAGGATACTGAATTTGTTTGAACAACAAAAGTCTAATAACAAATTATTATAGTATATTATAAAATGAATAAAAATTGTATATCCATATAAAATCACTTCAGTTCCACCCTGAGCTCACCTGGTAATGATAAAGGAAAAATAAGGCATAATAAATTACGTTGATAAGTACAAAGATGGAAAGATCGAAAGATCTGGGAACCGTAAGAACTGCATGTAGGGCATAATCAAAGGCATAAGGAAAAATAATCAAAAACGAATACGAAGCAATGGTGACTCTGAAGTTTGTAAGGGAGGTTTTATTGAGGCGCAGTGTTAAGAATTAACAGTGATTTAGATAATTTATTTACAAATACAACACAGTATCATCACCTTAGAAACTGGTCTTTCACAAAAATAGAAGAATATTAAAGAAAAGGCCCGAGAAACGTTCCTCTCTTGTAATACAAATATTTACACTGAAGTTTAAAATAGATGTTTGGGATTTTTCCAAACCTAAAATGTTTTATTTATTTTTTCGGTTCAATATCAACAAGTATTTTTTTTTTTTTTTTTTTTGGGTGTTAATATAAGTATGAACGATTTGTGGGTTAGAGTATAAATAATTCTGAAACATTAAGCATCGAAAGTATAAATGTTAATGAAATAGCAATGTTGGAAAGAATAAGCAATGAACTGTGTGGTTAGTGGCTATTTTGGGCAACACTAAATACAGAGTGTCCCGTAAGTAAAGGAGCCATATTAAAAAGTTTGATAGTAGACATTAAGATCTATAAGAAAGTGGATATAAACGATCGCCCGATTTTCAGCAGAAAAGTAGGAAATTTAAAATTTGTGTTTCTTTTAAGCGAGTCACGTTTTTAGATTGATAGGAAGCGATAACTTAAAAAATGTCTGATTTATGTAACACAACATTGTTGCATAGTAAACAAGACAAGTTGCTTGAAACTAAAGTACAGTTTGTCATTGTTAAAACTATTTAAAGAGGACTACTATGCGGAAAAACACTGCTAATAAACCTCAAATTAATTAATGTGGGCTTGAAGTTTTTTAAAACAGGATGTTTTTCTAAAAGTGTGTTAAATGTAGTACAGTTGAAAGTTAATAAAAAAATCACAAATAATTACTTTTTTTTTAAACGGAACTTAGCAGTGTTTTTGTCCGCTCACTAGTCCTCTTTTTTTGTTAAATAAATGAAATATTTTTTAAGTTATCGCTTCCTATTAATCTAAAAACGTGACGGTTAAAAAACACAAATCTTAAATTTCCTACATTTCTGCTGGAAATTGGACAATTGTTATCTTGTAGATAAACTTATAAATTTCTTGTAGATCTTTATGTCTACTACCAATCTTTTAAATATTTTCCTAAACTTATTGGACACCCTGTTTATCAGGTAAACTACTTGTCTCCACGTCTTAACAGTGATCATCGTTCTGCCTTTAAGTGTAAAATTGTTTCTCTTACTTATGGCTTTTTCTCTAATCTAATAAATAATTTAAATTTTGGGTAAATTTCATATTATCTCTACAGATAAAATAGTGATGCAGTTGAACCAATTACCATCAGGAGTAATTGAGCATCGTTAAATTTCGATGAAGTTGATAGTGGATTAGTGTTTAAAACAAATAAAAATTTATCGATAAAATCATTCAATAAAATTACTATTTCAAAAGGTGAAAAGAGGCTAATCTTGAAGATGTGATTGTGAATGCGATAAACGATTGTTATGATTTTGTTGATAAGGAAAGCCATAACACTAAAATTATAAATAGTCAGCAATAATGTTGCTAACGTTCTATATCTGAAACATCTGAAAAAGCAATACCCAAAGGAGACAAAGAAACGTAAATATTGAATCTTGAATATTGAATAAGATTGGACTTAATTCCATCCCTACGAGGTTTTCCTTACATGCGATATCTTCTTGAAAGGCAATCCGATCGGAATAAGGGATTCCTTTGGAAGAGAGTTTCGGAAGGATGGGCTGCTGGGGATATGAGAAGAACTCCTTTTTCATGAGGTGGCTCCAGGACCTTTTTCATAACATATGTAAGTAATTTCAGGCAGAGCTGAGAAGACTTCTTTGATTAGCGACAACCCCCTACCCCCACCTCTCCTCCCCCTCTAGTGAAAAAGGTCTCTCTTTATCGGACCAAGAGAGCCGCGTCCTTCACGGATGAAAAGAACACCCGTTCTTCTAGATCACGTTTTATCCCGAGTTGTGCCTTTCAAGCAAATATGAGAAGGCTCTTTTATCGAGGGAAAAAAGTCACGACTGGAAACCCCGACAACAAATCCCTTACAAAGCACACTTCAACCAGAATCTTTGGCAATCGTCTCCATTTCAACTCCAGTGAATATGTTTTTATTATTTCAAATAGTGAAAATAATCAAATATATAACATAAGTACTACTTTAAACAAAACACAAAGTAAATAATATGTTATTGTTTAAACAATTATTTTTTTACACACAAACCTCCTTTACCTCACCGTTCCCAACAAATATTAAATCCACATTCAATTTTTATCATTTATTTACATATACATGCAAAACATCATGTCATAATAATTATTAGAAGGAGTTGGTCGGGGAGTGCGATCAAATAAATACTAAATTGTTAAAATAGTATTTTATTCGTTACTCAGACGTTTCAACCCACTTTGTATGTCTTCATCAGGGCTACAAAAGATACAAAATATATATAGCTAGATGGTGAAAATAAAATAAATGAATTATTAATAGATATTAAATAAGAATTTACTAATAATGCATTCATTTTATTTTCACCATCTAGCTTTATATTTTGTATCTTTTGTAGCCCTGATGAAACCTATAAAGTGGGTCGAAACGTCAGCATAACGAATAAAATACTATTTTAACAATTTAGTATTTACTTGACCGTACTCCCCGACCAACTCTACACCATTATAATTATTATATTCTTGTGGTTAAAAACACCTTACGCGTGTTATAATAGTGGTATGATTGCTAAGTTGGAATGCAGATGTAACTATTTTTACGTAAATTCCACACTAAACATGAATTTTTAAAACAAGGGAATACATGTTTGTTAAAAAAAAAAATATAATTATAACATGATTCAGTATACATATGAGTAGTAATACCGTATTAATATTTGTAATTTCATCAGTAAGAAATTATGTAAAATTATAAAACGATAAGTACGACAGCAATAAGTAGATTCACGAGTTGATAAGATAGTAGTGATGAAATAACCATGACACAAGGAAGAGTGCTCCGTACCTCCAGTATGCAAATGCTTGGAATGTTGTAAAATTAAAAAGGAAGTTACAATAACAAGGCTGAGGATCGGACACATGAAGAACAGCTACCTAAAGGAAAAGAAACCCTACACACCCCCAATATTTACTAGTTGTCGGCAACAACTAACTTAATTAATAGAATGTACAGGGCACAAAGAAAACATGAAATTAGCATACAGGACCTAAATCGTGACCAAATTATACAATTTAAAAAAAAAGAAAATAAGATATAAATAAGCAACTGCAAATTATTGGGTCCCTAACCTCATTTAGCAGCACATGGCACCGAAATGTTAAAAAAATAAATAAATAAAAACAGCAACAATTAAAATATTTATTTATTTATTTATTTGGTATTTTGTTGCCTCTACCCTGTAGGGTTATTGGCAACGCCTTTAAATTACACTCTGTTGCAGAGTTTTATCACTTTCGTTAACGATTTCGTCAGGGTCAGTTATAATGTCTTGTCCACTCTTTGTACCAGGCAATTTCACTGTTTTGGAGATCCCCTTAATGCATTTCACTTTATTCAGAGCTCCTTCATGGAAATGCTTTGATTTAATGAAGATACGAAGTCTTCCTATGACGATCTTTTGCTTTTCGGTATATATCGCAATCTTTGTATCTCACTGTTTGAGTTTCTTATAAGTGTGTTTCTTGGAGACAAACTAGAATAGGGTTCTCTTTGCTTATTGTCATTCTTAGGTGCTCTAAATGTCGGAAAAAACTGTTACAATTCCATTGAATGCAATTAAAATAAAATTTATTTTTCAATTGTTAATATTACATTTATAAATAGTTTATAAATTGAGAATTTCAGTAGATATGTATGATTTAAAAAAAACAAATATACCATAGAGGTTACAACTGTAGAGGTTACTTAATGAATAATATTTAATTTAGTATTTATTAAACAAATTAGGTACAATTACAATACTACAGTATCGACTTTTGAGAAGCTTCAGTATAGAAACCTTTGTGTACCAGTGTGATCATTATTATGAATAGTATATTTATTGCAACACTAATTTATTAATCTTTTAATGATCCTTCTAATGATTTTCTATGTTCATTATAAAATTTTTACATAATGTTAGACAAATAATCATTAAGGAAAAAAAAAACAACTTTTTGCAACCAGTGATTGCAACATACAAATTCAATGTATTGTTATTATAATCTTTTTTCATATTAAACTAAATAACATTTTAAAAAGGATATGGGAATTTCTCTGCATCCACTGATCTATGTTATCGAGACTATGTAGACTTCAAAATAATTACTATTCAATACGTTTTCGAATATGTACTAGTACACGAATATAGGGGTAAAGTGTAGACATATAAGATTTATTTTTTATCTTTTATTTGTTTATTCACACCTATTATAATGGTAATGACAACCAGTGAATGTGACGATAGTGGAAAAAAACATAATGGCATGTGAGGCATGAGAGAGAGCAGGACCCAGCGGAACCTCTTCCTAACGTGATATCGACATTAGGCGAGAAGGTCCCTCATCCAGCTCCTCTTCAGACTCCTATGGACGTTACCTGGCATTTACGTAGTGGCCATGTCATTGATGAGTGTGCTAGGATGTCCTTGTAAATTGCCGTGGAATACGTTTTAAAGGGGGAAAAAAAACCGTTTCAGATGGGATTGTATTCTTTGTTGTGGACAAGAGTTTAATTTTAATATAAGTACTTTACTCTTCGTAAAAAATGTTCAGATTAAAAAGAATACTATAACAAAATAAAAATCAACATAATTGGACTAACGATACTTTACCTCGGATTTAAGGCCTTAAGGTTTACAAGGGATGTAAAAAATGAAAAACATCGACCAACTGAAATAAAGAATTTTTATTCAGATAATGGTGGAAATAACATAAATAAACAACTTCAACATTAAGAAATCGAGGTACAATACAAAAATCCAACTAATTATGGTGAACGTTATGTTTAAAAAGAAATAAAAGAGACAAGTTAAAAAATTGTGGGTGGCTACTCAACTGTAGTACCGAATGGACACACACAGAATTCCGAACAGTCTAATAGGAAATTATAAAAAAAAAAATAACTGAGAGATGGATATAGGACAAGTAGAAATTTAAAAAAAATCTCTTGAAAGAAACAAAACTTGTCTAATTAAGTCAACGTCATGAAATACTACAAATGGCATATAATGTTTATCGGGATATAAATAGAACCAACACTTCGCTTCAGCTTTCCATACTTTGTCAAGACCGTGTTTCTAATCTTCAACAAAATTCAGGAAGAACGATTATCATATTAAAGCTGAATATATATAAATCTACTTCAACCCTGATAATCTTAGAGAATGAGCTCATACAGATTTAAGAAAAAACAAAAACATAATTATCCAACAGTAATTTTCCCATAGTGAAGCATTGGCTACTGAAGTACAAATATAGATGTCAGTAGTAGAGTACCTATAAAGTTCTCTAAGTGCGATAATGGTTATTTATTCCCCACCTCAAACGTCCATGAACTTGCTTGTGATGAAATTCACACGAATAAGACAAACAAGCAATCATCCTCCATGACGTAACCCCTACCAAGGCTGCCGACCATCGCCGACTCCTTTGTAAGCTTACTTTCCCTACGGCTCTCCGATAGCTGCCACTATAGGAACAGGTGTCAGGGCCAAGATGGCGTCGGACACGGTACAACAGGTGCCAAGGGCGTTATCACCTGTTACATGCATGAAGCCGCTTTTCTTCGGCCGTTAAGTGTCCATCAGGTGAGGCTTCGTTGGAAAGTTCGGTACATCGGAAATACTACAAGGTGAAGAAGGACATATGATCCAAAGTTAAGAAAAAAGATTAGAATATAAGGTTTGGATTTTGACAACAGGTAAGTTCTCATTGACCATAGCCGATTAACATTAGTACTCACAAAAATAAAAATAAGCAACTAATATTATCTTGCAGTCAACATGACACTGTCAACTGAAACGAAAATAAAGGTATAATTCACACCTCGTGTACGCACTAAAATAATCCTCATTAGTCAGTCGGGAACATCATAATTGGAAGACAAACCCAAAAAAACGTTATACTCGGATAGCAGAAGGAAAAATAGCCAGAGAGGTAAGGAGACTAACTGGCAATGGAATCACGTAATGAAGAAAACGAGGCAATAGCTCACGACTAGCCACCGTTACCTCAAGCCAGATCTCTAATCTTATCCTTCGATACTGCAAGAAGAATGGGCGGTTAATTAAGGTTATTTTAAATAATGGTGGTTCTGAATTACTTAATATCTATACTCATACCAATAATCGACAGGAATCGTGCTTTCATTCTTAAATTAATTTCTTGTGGTAGAAAAATTCTAATATTTCGATTCTGGATTGCAACTGATTCGAACAGCGAAGAAAAAAGAATAACTTTTTATAGACAGCTTAACCTGGCTGGATTCTTCAGTAATGAGTAGATCATATTAGAGCAATTATTTAAATAGTACCCTACCATGGAACATTGATGTGCTACAACTGGTACCATGTTGGATGATGATTCGGAAGAGCGAAAAGAAGTGACTACTACCAACTGATCGATGATCCATAGCGATTAAAAGCAGTGAAATAAAATAGGTTAATTCCCTTGCAGACACTATGTATTTCAATCATAACATTTGGTACGTCAATCATATGCTTCAGAGGTTTGAACAACTAGCTGAGAACACCTGATCCTAACTGCTAGTAATAGTGGCTCAAACTAACAGAGTAAAATTAAAACAATAAAGAGCCCCAACTAAGAAGGATACGGAGATTTCCTTACGTAACTGGCCTAAGTTAAAAAATAAATTTGTGAACAAAAATAAAATTTCCTCTCCAGTTTTTCAGCATATCAATTATCTCCAAATGTACTTACTATGTTGTTAGTTCATTGAATGCTAAATAAAGAATGTTTCACATATTCAGCTAGAGCATATGCCGATATTGGGTGTATTACATGTTTTATGACGAAAATCTAACTCTGCTCGCTATGAAAATGGCGTACGTTTTCCGAACAGAAGATTGCCAAACAAATCAATACTCTTGTTAATATTTCAACGATGGAGGGAAACTAGATTCAGTCACGTTATCACAATAAAAGATCATTTAATATAATTTCTATATAATAACTCTATGACGCTTCACATTGATAGAGTTTTTGGACCTCCTCAGAACGATGGAAGAACAGCCATCACATTGTTGTATTTTGATAAAAACTCATCTACAAGTTTTCGGAAATTTGGTTCTGAACTTCCCTCATAGTCAAATGGAAGATACTTTCAGCTGAAATATCACGTAAGCATTTTGCGCTAAGTATTTTGTGGACGTGTGACCTACTTACAAGGAATCTTTGGTATAGAACCATAAATAGTTGGGAATAATGGGCAATACTATAAATAAATCCAATCTTTTACCACCTAGCATGCATGGATGCGAAAAGAATTTTCATTCTTTTGAATAGGAGTTTGAATTTATGTCTTCAACGGGCGGGTGTTTCTAGTCGCTAAGGCATAGGTTCATGACAGTGGCGTAATATTTATTTTTCTACAAGATGGTACGTCGTTCCGCTTGGCCTTCGCGTCGACGAAATCTGACGCCATAAGAACTTTTATATGGGCGCTAACAAGCAAAAGGTGTACTATGTGGCAGTTAATGACCTTCCATCATTAAAACGAAAATTAATTCAAGCATACGAAGAAATTGCAGACGTTCAATGCTGGTTAGCCATTCATTTTTTGTTAAGGAAGTTACCATCATGACAGATCTCGCTGATACGATAAGCAGATAAAAAAAAACAAAAAAAAAAAAACGATAAGTATAACGGGAGATCAACTGAGATACTCTTTGTTTTTGGTTTTTTTTTGGAAAATCAAGCATAGGAAGGACGTAAAGGGCGAGATAATTCCAAAACTAATTTAGTCAGCGTTGACTGGACAAAATTTTATCAGTCAAACAGTTACGAGAAAAAGATTGGTATCTATTCCTTCACTACAAGTGGACTAACAAAAAGCTTCTTATACTACTGAATCTTAAAATAAGGAAGATTGAAAATCTAGTTGAATTCAGCATGTATATAGAAATTTTTTCTCTGTATAGAAGAAATTATTTTTCTGATGATATTGTTCGCTTATATTATTTTGAGGTGGGTGACATGAGACTGGGCCATGTCATTTATGCATTGTAATCTTTGTCAATTCCTCAAATACCGCAATGAAATGAAATCCCTAAGAAATCGGTAACCACAACCTTTTTTTTTTTGCATAATCTTCTTGATATCATATTTCCTGATTTGATGCTTTCTTGCATCAAAGTAATGTTTCGATTGAGATTGTAAGGAAAAATATCAAAGACAACTGTTGGTTTTTAAATGAGTAAGGACTGTTATTATGAAGTCATTTATTAACGCAAGTGGTTGCAGTGATGAAATATAGACCTGTGAATAAAGTTATACCTTTTCTCACTAGAAACATCACTGAAATTAATAATAAAAAATGTTTAAATTGGAGTTACGTCATTCTGTCAATTGAAAGTAATAATTCTTTGTTACTTTGTTTGTTACTTTACATTGACATTCCATATATTACGTTAATATTTTTCTTTATTTGATTTAATAAATAGAACAAATAATTTATCTTTGCACCATCTTTTTTTTAGATTTACATGGAGAGAATGATAAAAGTTTTAATTGAAATTTCGTTGTTAAAATTACAAAATACACATCAATTGGTGATAAAATGCTCGTCAACTTAAGAACAATAGTTGAATTTTATGTAACTCAATTTTCGCAATTCATGTACAATATATTTCATAATTTTTACCATAAAATAGTTTTGTCAGTCTTTTCATGTAAACCTTAAAAGGCTATGGTACGCACAACTTACACTTCTTAAAATCGGGTGACTTATTTCTGTTAACATTGGCTTTGGTTTTAAACGAAACGTTCCCATTAAAATTATAAAACAAATAGAAAATTGGTGATCGAATGACGTTTTACATAAGAACAGCTGAATTTTACGTTAAAGCTATATTTGTGATTCCGGTAACCACCGAGGCGTTCCGTTGTTCAGTTTTAATATACATTAAACTTTTATAAAAGCATTGATCCATCTATAACCAATAATTTCCTAAAAGGAGCCGTATTTATGAAATATCATATTAACGTTCGATCCCTGCGGTATAGATCGACACAGGTAATTTTTTTAGTGTTTATCAAATCCAATCGGGTCGGTTTATTTGATTTCAATAAATTATAAATACGTATGGAACATCTGAGAGTGATAAACAGGTCCCATAGACTCTCCTCCCCTCCTGCCACTCGCTGAGTTGGCAAATCATTTTCATAATAAATAAGAAGAAATATACAGCATATTTTCCTTTTCCCGTTAAGTCACCGTTCGGAGGAGATTGACATGACTTGTAAATTGGATATAAGTTGGAAGGAATGTGGCGAGTGAGAAGATAAGCCAGGAGGGTCCATTGAACCCTCCTCCTATATGGAGGCAAGTTCAGAGAAACCAGTTTGGTCGGGCTGCCGGGTCTGTCTTCCAAGCCTCAGCCCTCTTCCACATTATCACTTTTCATTTCATTACCTCCTCACTTTCCATCATTTTGCTCAAATTTCAGCTTAGGAACCGGAAACGAATAATTCTCCCAAAGGGTGACAACCGATTCCACAACAGCGAGGATGGTGAGTGAAGTATTAAATGAAATAGCAAAGGAGGAAAGAAATATAATATGCAATGGAAAAAAATACATACACAAAGAAAAAAATATTTTAAAATCGCGATATCTCTACTAATAGTGTTCTGAATTCGATGAAACTTTTTATTTTTTAGGTCATTTAAATACCTTTGAATCATTTAACCACAATATCCACAAAAACGTGTATTCTTTTTGAGTTATTCGGAATTTAATTTTACTATCCCTCGTAACTTTTTTTCCAGCTTCTTTTCGTTGAAGTATGTTACATTCATAAATTTAAAGGGTGTTCAGAAAATGACTTTAGCGAAGTTTCATTGAAATCGGTACATTCGTTTAGGAGCTACGCAGGTTTCTCTGCATTTTTTTTTTTTTTTTTCTCCTTTATTAAATTATCAAATTCTTTTAAAAGTTATATTTAGCATTTTTCGTAACTCTGAATAATGTGAAATGATTAACTTTTTAAAATAAACCATATTAAAGAAGACCATACTACAGAGGAAGACGTATATGAATATTGGACATTTAAGCCCTGTAATGTGACATCAAAGGGGATAAGAATATAAATAATATTCTAAAATAATATTTATTATTAATATTATATTTCAAATTTTATAATAATACACTACAGTCAAGTCTTTATAATTAAGTCAATACACAAATGGAATATGGATTTTTGTTGGATTACTGGGTAAGAGTACTCATAAGAATACTCAATATGACTATGAAGGTAAAACTGTCAAAATAGATTTGTATTTATCTACAATAGAAATGACAATGGGCATAAAATTCGAAATTAAATCTATAAAAATAATTTTAAAAACATTAAAACTATTTCTTTGGCATTTTTACGAAATTAATTTTTTTATGCTATAGGAAAACTAACCATCCCACCCATCTAAAATTTGCTCCCTTTTGCTAACGAGAAGATAATATAGAGAAGAATTATTTTTTAAAATAAAACCAAAAATTTATTTCTCATTTTTTTAATGTAATGGCCATTCACCTTTCCATCGTCGATTGTATATGCTTGTGTACACATTACAATATTGTAAAAAAATAGAATGTTTTACATATTAACAAATACAACTACTGAATTTTAGCTAGTTTTATTATTTATTTACAAAATTCTATTATTTATTTTATTTAGCAAGTTTTACTATCGGACTAGACTCAACTGTATTTATTCTACATCTTCTTCCATTAATTTCTCTGATTTTGCTTGATTGAGCTGGTCATTTGGTAATAAATCAGCTTCTAATTTTATTCACGAAAATGCCCAATATTGCATTTTCAGGAACATAATCATATGATTTTTATTTATTTACCAGATTTATGAATCTTGTATATTGTTAACATACAACGTACAGCACTTTAGATGACGCTATATTTTATAATGAAGTAGTGGTTCTCGAATAACGCTTTTAAAAAAAGATAATGTGCTAATAGTCAACATTGCTCATGCGGGTCGCCAGGTTTTCCGTCAACCTGTTGATTGGTTGAATGTACCGAAGGAGGTTCTACCAACCCCAGAGTCAATCCACGGTTGAGTGTAGTTAAATAATTTATAAATTAAGAAATTATATACTAATATCAGAGATGGGCAAATGCTACTTACAATACCGAGTATCAAGTATTTACTCAAATTGAATCACTATTGGCAATTCAATCAATATTTCAGTTAATCGTCTGAAATCAACTGAAGTAGTAATTAAATTCTTTGGTACTCATAAAAGGTCAGTATTTGAGTAAAATACTTGGTACTCAGTACTCAGAGTATCATATGCCCGTCTCTGACTAATACTAGTTCACCTTTTTTAACACACGACTTTTAGTAAAAATAAAATCAGTAAATTGAAGATGATTAAGTTTTTAATTTTTTTGAACATTATTATGTTTGACACTTTGAAAATTAATCAGACTTATGAATGTAAGTAAAAATTTTTCATTATTTTTTATGTTTAAAAACTTAATTATATGTTAATAGGTACTGGTTTTCAAAAACTGATTTTACTTTCTTTGAAAAGGTTTTTTTTCTGAGATTTATGAAAATCTGAATATTTTTTTCCCAATATTTTTTTTATTTACTCATATGTGACATTTTGTGATTTTTTATCCTATCTTCCTTCAGACCATTCTATTCCTTTCCTTCAGACCATTATCTTTATATTCTCTCATTTATCCATAAGATTTGTCATTATTTTCAAATTAAAATAATTCCTTAATTTCAGACCATTCCCTTAGGGAGAGCGAAGAGAGAAAAGAAAGCGAAAAGAGAAAAGCTGTCAGATATTCATATACCTCATTACAAAATAATATCCCTTAGGACTTAAGAATAAAAGTTTTTTCTTCATTTGTGATATTCTATTGTAGTATTCTTTTTTGGGGGTTTGAAAAAAATAAGATTTTATAAGTTTGGTTTTTGTACGCGATAATTCTATATAATTCACAAAAAAATTATGTTAAATTATTTCCCTCAATAACTCATTATCCATAATCTTATAATTTAAGAGAACAAAATGTTCTTCTGTTTACTAATAGCGAATTTTCATTACGATTTCAATTTACTAATACCGTGATTTCATTACGACCATTTTCTATTATTTTTCATCAAAACTATTGTTTTAAATATTTTCCAGTTTTCGTCCCAAAACATTCCATCAAAAAGACATTTAAATCATACGTATTTAAATCAGAATCAATTAGATTCATTGGTTCATTAGAGACAAAATAATTTTACAAATTAACAGCAAGGACAAGGTAAGAGTGAAAATGCGATATGCTGATTGAATTCGATGTGATTGAGTCTCTTCATAGAGAAAATAATATTAAATATAATCTTGCAACAGATTAAGTGTCGCTAAAAAAAAAAAAAAAATAATTAAAACAATTAGTTCAGCAGATCGGTTTAAATACCCTTTAAGTGATGGCCACTGGAGCGATAACAAAGTTGCCTGCAATTCTTCCGTCCATTATGTTCCATCCAGAATGGCAGAACCGAACGAAGGTTAAGTGGGCCAGGGTTATTGCCAAAACAACAAAAGAACTGCTTTACGCCACAGCCGTTCGCCTTGGGGGTTTCCTCAACAACGAGCCGTCCAAAAATTATTTCGAAGAAGACAAAAGAACAGATGAAGAGTCTAATATAGGAGTCGTATTTGATTGAATTTCTGTTTACCAACTCGAAAGTGGGAAATAATGCCGTATCAGCAAAACCAACCGATCAATCAAAAGGCAATACTTTGACAAGATGGAAAGATATCGGTTCTCTTATCTATTGAGAATAAAACGAGTAACAAATCTAAAACAATCGTCCCATTCAATAACTGACTCATGTAGTTATTAGAGTTGCTATCCTATTACAGCGATAAGGCTACCGATGCAATAAAGAACTCTCTGTGATAAACGATAAACTACAAGCTGTTGTATATAAAAAGAAAATTAAATACATTGTGATGTCATGAAGTAGTAATTACTTGAAATTATATCAGAAGTCGAAGGTAGATGTTACAATAATTAGTGCTAAAAATCAATATCTTGCAAATACCGTTGATGATGGCAATACCCAATCAAACCTAGTTCGAAAAAATCATACGAGAAAAGCAGTCAGTTAAATTAAGGGGCATATAACATATTTCTGACCAATATTTAAAATTACCATTTTTTTTTTCTGTTGACATATTGCATGTTATCCTGATAAGAACCAAGATAGGGATACAGTCAATCATTGCACTTCTGAAATCTGGAAGATTTTTTAAGAAATACACTTCGTTTATATTGAATTTAAAATCAATTCATATTTTTTAGATAGCTTCAAGAAGAATAACAATGATATATGAGCTCTCATTCACTCTTTAATAAATTTGAAACATGTGTAGTTTGAATGATTGATTAAGAATGAATAAAATAAAACAATAATAAAATAATTTATGATATAAACTTTCTTTTTTACTGACGGATTTGATAACTTATCATCGCCCTCAATAACAGAACATTCAAATAAACAAAAAATTCAAAATAATTCCATTTCCATTAATTTTTTGTAGTTAGCATGAGATAGCAATAGTCATTTATTTTTATTTTTAGAGAAAATGAGAATTTTTTTTTTCTATAAAATAAAATAATCTGAGAAACTCCCAGTGAACTGGACTGGTATATTTAAAAATTAAAATTACCAGACTTAAAATAAACTACGAATTCCAGAAGAAAATGAGCTAGTCCAGAATTCTCTTTGAAATACTCTCTTAAGAGAGGAATGTTATAATATTTTTCTTTCGTTTCTAATTTTATAATTTTCAACTAAATCCAAATATGAATTGTTAATAGAAAATGTAAGTTAACCTGATAACTACAGAATTAAAACATAATATTTTGTAAACGAAAATTGTGATTTATAAAACGAGACAAAAAACTTCATCCAAAAATCATTAAAGCTGATCAACCTGTTATATAATAGTGTTAATTGAAAAATCATGCAATAGACAAGGTTTCATTGTCGCAGATAGAAAATTATAATTAACCCATGAATGTTGAAACAGTGTTCCCATAGAAAAACGGCAGAACTCTTTAATGTTTTATTTATATTAATTTTAACATTATCTTCGAGTCACTAATTTGATTTCTACAATTTTAATTCGATTTCTGCAACAGAGTGTAATTTGAAGGCGTTGCCAATGACCCTACAGAGTAGAGGTAACAAAAAAATAAATAAATGATTTAATTTTAACTTATGAACATAGAAACAATTCTATTGAATTTATAATGAAAAAAAAAACATGAGACTGTGAAATAATATCGTTCACAAAACAATTACAATCGTTATCATTATTATCAAAGTACATTATTACATGTTTATGTTAATTGATTATTTCATAAACATTTTTAAAACGATCATTACATAGAACCCGCCTGTCTACATCAATGAACTAACCTCGAACCTGTTAACTAAGCTACAGAACAAGTTTGTATAAAAAAAAAAAAAAAATTACTACCACAAAAACTAATATTTTTTCAAGCAAAAGATAATGGAAACACTTTAGTACGGAGAGTAAATATTTAGGCAACAATTTGAGAACAGAGCATATACGGCATTCTTCACAAAAAAAAAAAAACTGTTCTCACAATTTTATTGTATACGTTTCTTCATAAAAAAACTAGCTAATTGAACAGATATAATTTTATACAGAGATTCACTGTATTAATTTTTAAAATAATGTCGTAATACAGAACATGTACTTATTCGTCAATATTGTAATATAAGCACTTATTGCCACTGACAACATACAATAATTGCAAATTATCATATTTGGACTTTGCAATTTTCATGGTGAAACTGACGAAGCTTTTGTTATCATTAATTACTTTAAGCAAGGAACAAATTCCATTTAAAAATTCTTTAAACTAATCAAACTATCTACAGTAACAATACATTATGTTAAAAATCAACAAAAATTATTCACGATTTCCAATTTGACAACAGACGAAAATAAAGAAAACAAACTTGGTTCTGTAAATTCGCAAGTAATTTTATTTAAGAGGCAAAACAAGAGTTTTTTTAATTCTCCACTACTGAAATAGGATCGACAAAAGTAAAATACATTTACGATTTTTACGGGATGAATGATTCACTCGAAGATATGGAATATGACTATAAATTACTGGATACTTTATATTAGAATACATTACTAGATAAATGTCGTATAAGTATAATATGAGAAAAATTCAAACAATCACTAAATACTATTTTTTTAATGGATAAGGTTTTAGAGTTTGATAAAAATAATTTTTATTTTTGAAGGTATATCGGATGTAGACGAGTCAAAACTATGAGAATTAACAATTAGAAATTCTGATGTTTAAAAAATCGAACGACATTAGTAGCGTAGTGTATTGAATGAAATTCAAATAGGAGCATTACCTTTTTTCTTTAAAGGTACTTATTAATAATAAGGATAATAAGATTTTAAACTCATGACAAAGGTTTATAGAATATGTACAATAGAATCACAACAAAAGCACCAAAGCACAGCGCAATAGGGACGCCACCACCTGCCGCTGGGGGATGCCTTCACAGAACTAGAGGAGTGGTAGCCTGGGAAGGTATAATAATATCATTCACAATTTCAGTCCATTTCATTTTTATTTATTCGCTCTCTGCTATGACAGAGACACTTGTTGTTCACAGACAGTGGATACAGAGAAAGAAGCGAGGAGTTAGTAAGAGAAAATTAGATTAGATTACATTAGGGAGAATTAGAAGATAAAGACTCACAGAAGAAGAGGTCCAGCCTCGCGGCAGAGGTATAGAAAGGTTTATAGAAGAGATAGAAGAAGCAACCAGCACACAACTATATGGATCAGCGACTACTGACTACTGAAGAAGATGGAACACCCCACCCTGGCGACGGACCTTGGGAGTAGTGGGGGGCCTTCCCGCCGCACGCTACTCTGCCCGAGCTGAGTCAGCCTTCATGTGCCGGCTTGTAAAATGTGGAATGGTCTTCCACGAACCGAACATCATGGAAGCTCCCAAGGTGACCACCGCCGCACTTCAAGAAAGCAACCAAGGCGGTTCCTTAACATTCCTTTCCCCGAGAACTTACTTACTTACTTTAGTACAACGTAGCGAAAAGAGTAAAAACAAACGAAATAAGTTCAAGAGACAAGTTGCGCAAACGAAATTCGTGGTTTTGGTCACATTTTCACAAGTTTGTGAATTTTAGATGGAGTCATATCTTTATGAGATTACCAATTTTTGTGAAGTTTCAATTTGGAGATACTATCAACTAGGGAAACCATGGAATAAACTACACTAATTGTAACTAAATAAACCTTAATTTTTATAATACTACATTATTTTATTTATTTATTTATTTTCCATCCTTCCATGCCACCAGGGCAACACGGGTGTATGCAGTAGTGTGATGTTAAGCATTAATGCATAATAACACACTACTGCCATAATATCGGTTTACAAAATTCTAAGCTGTGCACACAGCTAGCTCTTCTACTTTTCCTCATTCTTCAGCAAATTAGGCCTGGCTTCCCGAATCCGGAGGTCTTCCTGGGACTGGTCCTCTTCTCCTTATACGTGCACCTAGGTTGAAGTGAGCTGGGCCCACCGCCGCCTTCCAGCTATTCATAAACTCTTTGAACCGCGAGAAGTTTTCTTCACTCGACAACTGAAGAAACTCCTCTTCAGTGAAGACGTATATTCCCGTGGTTCTCATTAACCTAGCTCTTAATTCGTCGAAAGCAGTGCAGGCAGTGACCACATCCTCAACAGTCTCCGGAACACCACAAGCGGGGCAGTGGGGATCTATATCCTGTCCGAAGCCATGAAGTGTAGCTCTTAAACCCCCCATGCCCCGTGATAAAATGGGGAAGCCCAATAGTCCGAGAGGACCCATTTCGCTTGTAACTAAGATTCAACGGTAGAGAATTTATAATACTACATATCCTAGGGAACTTTTTTAAGAACAGGAGAGCAATAACTCTTGGGAGTAGTAAGTGGAAGGGGGGAAGAGTTATGTACCATCACCCTTACTGAGACGGGACCTCCCCCCCTGGATAAATTGCTGCTTTTAGGCTACTATTGGAAGATTTTAATAATAAAGTCTTGAGACTATCAAATAACTAAAGCAAGGGTCCTGCACAACCCGCCGTATTCTCAGGATGTAGATCCTTCTGATTATCACTTCCATTCTTATGCAGATACAAAAATGGGAAGGGTCCGACGTGGAGTCCATAGTACAAAAAAGATGGGAGAAAATAGTGGCTAGTGAAAGGCATTACTTTGAGTGCATGTTCTTTTACCGCTTACTTTAAATAAGACATTATTTTGTTTACAAAAAACAGCAAGAATTGATTAAAGATCATAATATATCATGACATAAAAATGTAAGAACACATAAATTCAAACCAAAGACAGCACGTCATACCAACAAATTTCAACACAAAATGAATAAAGCAAACCGCTGGTTTATAATTTACAGGTATTTAAGAGAGCCCGGGTATGTATTTGGAATATTCTTCATAATATCTTATCGCTTCTATAGCTTCATACTAAAAAATCAGGTCATTTTCTGGCACTTGAATCATTTTCTGGCATCACTGTTCTGACATTCGATGCTTTTCTTGCATTATATCATCCGAGGATGGCTCAAACGATAATTACTTTCAAGATTCATGTCACCTCAGAAATCAGAAACCGGATCGTTTGAGAGACTGATTCTTCCATCTTCACTTTATTAACTTTCCAAATGTATTAGCAATATTTTTTTTATAGATGACATTTCATATAAAAAAACGGTAATACATGAAGATACTGAGATTTAGTACTTGTTTAAGATGCCTTTACCAACCATTATTGCAAGATGATTCGGCCAAGTAGATACCTAATTATTGAACCTGAGCAATAAGGCTAATAAACGCCTAGGAATGTACAACAAAAAATAAAACAATATTATACATATAGATTTTCGATTGACTAATCATTTTAATGGCTACCCGGAATCCTTGAACTTCTACATCATTTGTGGTTTCCACCTTTGACTCCACTCAACTTCCTCAAGTTATCGGGAGGGTTAATTCTTGTTACGCGGTTACAACCAATAGATTATCTAATCGAATTAAGTCAGAGCCATGAACTTAATTCACTAAGCTTATTTTAACTCTGAACTCATCAATTTCTATATTGCTAGTATTCCACATAGAATTCGTATGACTGGGTGTGCGTTACCTTTCCCAGGAAGCCCTCCAAAATTACTTTTTTAACAACATATATATATCCATCTAGGGAGTGGATTAGCTCAGTGGTAGGGCACTGATCTTCCAATGTTGAAAGTTTCCAGGTTCGAATCCCGGCTCATGACAGAAAATTATTTATTCTGTTTCATGGGCCGTGGGGCGATCCTGGGGTCAGGAGACACTCCTGGGGCACACCCAGCCACTATAAAGTGGGCATACTTAATTAAATAATTAAACCTGGCGGTTGAACGTGATCACAGTCAAATCACCTCCTTCCACAACCGTCGACTAAGAAAAAGTACTTTCCCTAAATAGTACTGAACCCAAAAGACCCTTCCTGGGTTGTAGCGGTACAGGTTTTTTTTATAGATCCATGTATCGTGATACTTCACAGTCGGCAAAGGTAAGACTATATCATACAGATTCAGTATATGTTTATATTAGCAATATGTACCATTGGGTGTTGAATGGTTCTCAACCTTTATTTTAATTGTTTTAACAATACAAAGAGAAACCATTCTGAAGTATTAAAAGCACTGCTGGTACATCTATACCTACAGAACTTGCGCACTCATACAATTTTTCTGATAGGTCTTTGATAGACTAATTATATTTTATTGGTACTATTATGTAAAATCAGTCAAGAGCCCTTGATTGGTGAAGCATAAAAAAAAAACGGCAATGCTTCGATTTCAGCCATTGAGGGCCAACATTATATCATTGCAAACAAGGGAAATAGATCTCGATCCTCTGTGGCTAAAAGTTGCTAACTCGTCGTTTATAATCAGTCCGTTATGACAGAGCCGAACAATGTAACTTTTCCATACACTATTTTTTTTTCCAAAATATTCTATTTTTACATTAAAAAATTTGTACGAAATATCAACAGCCACACTGCAAAAGCCTGTAGGGACAAAAAATAAACATTTTCAGGAGACGAAAAAATGTTTGTTCTTTGAGCATTATATTTTCGGATTATTTTTTTTATTTTTTGCAGAGCTAAGACGAATGTGTCATGCTCGATGTATCTTTTTTTTATCGTATTTCTGACAAATAATATTTTAGAGTCATTATTTTTAAATTATATATGTTTAGTTATTTTGAAAAACGGGTATTAGTTAGATTAAAACAATCAAATTTACTGTAGTAACACCCACATATTTTTAATAATAATGATCAAATAATGACAGGAACAAAGTCAGTTTCCAAAATGTAGACAAATGATACTTCAAACGAAAATTTGTAAAGCGAGTGAATTGATCACACGGGTTATTCACTTTTTTGTCTCCTACTGCAGGGGCGGCCCAACGGAATGCATTAGCCTCATTTTAGATTAGTCTACGAAAGCTTCGTTTTTAACGTACTCAACTTCATATGGACATGGTTTGATTCACCATCTATTCAACAACAAAAGTTCTAGGTAACCTAATAATTCTGATGAGTAGAACACTTCGTTTCTGAGCTTCTTGCTTCGTCTAGTTCCATGGTAAGCAAAAGACCCATTTGAACAGAGGCCCCAGGCTGAAAGTGGCAGCCACTTTAATTTAATTTAAGAAATTTAAAAAAAGAACACAAAGCGATTTTAGTCAATTAATAAAGCTAATTGAGGCTGTAGTCTATGCGTAAAATCCTTTATACATTCTATATTTACATAATTTGAGTTCTCCCAATAGGTAGTTTCTCTTCATGTTTTACATGTCATGTTACCAATGTCACATTTACTTGTTGTATTTTTAATGTAATACAGTTGTAAATTTCATTAAAATAAAATAAAAAAATATTTACATGAACAACTTTCATTGAGCATTTCATTACGTTTTCTCGGTAACGACACAATCTCTATAAACTTTACTATAAATTGAAGTTTTTTTTGCATCACGATTTACTGGTTTTAAGTTACAGGTTTTTGCAAAAGGCTACAGAGAAGAATTGAAACATCGCATATTTCATTTTGTGAGATCAATATATGTGGCAGGATAACATTGATCAGAAAACCTCAAAACCTCATTTTTCAAAGAAAGTGTCCTTACAGGCTTTTGCAGTATGGCTGTCGATACGTTTTTTTTTTTGATTTCGATAGGTTATCAAAAAACAGGATTAATTCTTTTAATTTTCCTCTTTTCGCCTTTATTTGCAATCTCTAAGTAGCTGATAACAAGTATAGGTTACAGTCGTCATAACAAGGTCATTACTTTAGATTGTCTTAATTTACTTCCAGAGGTTTAAATGTTGCTTCATAAATAAGAGCCGGGGAAATACAATAAAAACGATAGCAGACGTAATAGTCTTCCATGCGAAACTTTTCTTTAGAATAAAAACACAAATAAATAAATTGTCTACACCCGACTGAGAGGTTATTTTTTATAAGTGGATTTGATGTATAATAAAATCATTACAATAATTTATTTTTCCTCAGAAACATTTTCCGTTAGATTACGATAGAAACATATCCAAACTAGACAAAATCGTTATAGTTGAATAACTAATAACTAGTGTTGCCGAAAATCGGTCTTGGTCTTGGTCTTGCAAAGTACAAGACCAAGGCCGCTTAACTGTTGCAAGACCAAAAACAGGACTGGTAAAAAAAAATTGATCTTTTTAATAAAAATTTAGGCCAAATAGTTACCAATACTTGACAATCTTAGTTACTATATGTTAATAATTGGTACAACCAATATACATTTGTATTTAACTCTTCTAATTTTAATTTAACTCTATAGTAATAAGCTAATAAATAACTGCAAGACTGTTACGAGACTTGCGCAAGACCAAGACCAAGATGACCAAGACTGAGTTTGCAAGACCAAGACTCGTCTCGGTCTCGCATTTGGGCAACACTACTAATAACATAATAAAACTGTATAAAATAGTTACCAAATAAAAAAATGTTGTCATGTTGAATCGAAGAGGCGGTGCTATCTTAAGCGAAGCTTAATCGTCGAAGGTTTTGTTTAGTCTGATCACAAATTTTCCGTTTAGCGAAGGGAGACGATACTCAGGTTGCTTGTCGGTTTCGGCTTGATATGGGATTAGGTATTGATTTTAAACCACGACCCCTTTTTTTTTCTATATTTTCCATACCTAATAATATCGTATATTCGCAAATTATTCGGTTATCCGAAAAATAATGCAGGTTTCAATGCAGAATATCAATTCATTAAATAACAAACTGTTAACGTTTGAGAAATTTTCTTTTGTATGTGTGTCAACACTCAATAATCAAGTATTAATTAGTGATCACGCGTAATATAATATAATTAAAAATAATTAGACGTGAATATACAAATATCGAAAATAGAGATTTAAATGCATAATTCCCCATGCCTTTCATGTCATGATTTCCTTTATCGCCAGCACATTTGCTGATTGTCAACAATAAGTTGACAAGCCCAAATACATTTTGTATCGACAAAAAAAAAAATGCATAGATGAAATTGTAAGTAATATACTATGTGTTGTAAAAATCAATATGTGTGTAATAATTGTTAATTTAATATAAATTGGTGCAATGAAGTACCATTGGTACTACCTAATTATATATACGCAAAAATGTATTTGAATATGAAAATATTTAAGAACTAACAAGTTCTCAGTGAAGATGATAGGGAAAAATACCTTACACCCATTTTCAGACTTTTATATGGTTAAATAAGTTTCCTTAAAGAGGTTTAAAATAATAAAAATTTACAGTTCGTAGTGATACTGTGCTTCATTATTTTGTCGATTTCATAATAGATTCTCATATTTGCACTTCAATATAATGGGGACGAAATCCTTTTCCCAAAAAAAAATTATTTTGCACTTCAATTCTAAGCATAGCATACTGGTTACTAGTTAAAGTCTGTCCGCCTATTAAGCTACGATGGCTTCCATATCGGCGAGACGGTACAAGAAGCCGATAAGACAAGACAAGACGCTCCGATGGTTACAGGCATGAGAACAGTACTTAACATCAAATCTGATGAAGAACGGAGTTGGATCGACCCAGGCTCTGTAACGATCTACTGCGTCAGATACCATTCGTAAACTAGAAGGTATAGGAGTGAACACCGATCGAAGAGCCAGGATAAGTAGGTGAACAGTAATCGTCAGCTGGAAAAAATGGATTAACAGCTTATTGTTAGGAGGGTTTGTACGCTTGTATATACCCTTATCATCGTCCTTTCTTGGTCTCCACAGAAAATGTAACAACCTGGGCAGGATTAAGTGAGTGAGATCAATACTTTGTCCTGAATAGTCAAGCATAGAAAAAAAAGATCCGTTCAAATTACTAAATTCAATAGGTATCATACCTTACATGAGTGCGTCAGAAGATGCGCTACTAAAGCAATGGAATGCCATATATGGTTAGAAGCACACGTGAAATATATATATATATAAAACCATTTTTTGTAGGTCAATTGTTTAGAGAACAGCAAAGTTCCTACTTTATTAAATTTTAATTCTATACCGGCTACTAAACAGAAAATCTAAACTTTCCATTGGAAACCAAGTTACTGATCTACAAGATAATACTGAAACCTATCGGGACTTATGGACTTGAACTGTGGGGAACAGCAAAATTTTCTAACATCAAATGCATCCAATCCTTCCAATCCAAAGTCCTTCGAACAATTGTCAATGCTCCTTTCTATGTAACCAACAGAACCCTACACCATGACCTTAATATCCTATTTGTCCTAGACCTTATCCCAGCAAAATCCTCCAAATTCCATCAGAAACCCATCATCCAAATCCCTTTGCACAATCTCTATCCAGCACCACCCATCCATATAATTCTCCAAGGAGGTTAAAACGGCAGTGGTCCCGCAATCTTTTATAGTTTGTAAATATTGGAGTTCTGGCAATGGCCAGATTCTCCACTCACGACATGAGTGTATGTGGCTAAAGCACTCTTGCTCAATCTCCACTGGGTTTAGCCCTAGTGACGCGGTTGAGAGAGGAGTGCAGGAAACTCCTGGAGTCATGGAGGAACTCCTGGAGTGGACTTGTTCCTCCACAGTTGAAGGAACAAGTCTGGTTTGGAGTTCTCTCGCCAAATTGTAAATATTGTGTATAGGTGTGCATGTGTTCTTTTTATTTATTTATTTTTAGGTTGTTTTGTTCTTATTTATTGTATATATATTATTTTTCTGTATAATTTATTTTATTTATTGTACATATGGTGTGAATGTGGTCTGTGAACTCTATTATAAATGTCCTAGAGACAGATTGTAATATTTTTCAATAAATAAGTTTAAAAAAAAAAATTAAATTTTAATTAGGTAGCATTGCACCTCTTGGCAAACAAGAAAAGCAGAAGGAAAGAGATGCATGGTTTCTGCAAGATTCTTGTCAACTGAAGAGAGGAGACATAGCTGGCCAGCAGGAAAATTTACTCTGCACCGTTTTTAATAAGGAGGGAAATAGAGTAGAAACTCTAGCGGCCTAGCAAGGGGACCTGATGCCTAGGAAGAGAGAAGAGGAGAAGTACCAGAAAGCATCAAGTACAAGGATGTTTAGCCACCACCCACCTAATCCACCTCACCTTAAATAATTTATAATATGCAAATCAAAATTTATTAACATATTTACCAACATTGTAACAGCTTTGGGTCTCAATAACTCACATTATGATAGACACAAAATATAGCAATCCGTTATCCACATATTTTACTTATCGCCAGTCGAATTCCCTTACTTATACAGTCCACACCAGTTAAATAAGAATCAGTTCTCTTCAGCAGAATTATTATGTCAATATACCTGACAGCCGCGGAAGGGATTGGCTTAATAAATTAAACATCAATTGATAAATGTAATCATACGTATAAACATTCAAATCAATGAATTTCAGTCTGCAATCAATTTTCTGTCTCCAAATGTATTATTTCATCCTACCTATTTCGCAGTTATCGTCCTCATCTTATTCTAATTTATATTATAATATTTTTTAATTTAAATTAACTTTTTTAAATAATATATTGTAATGAAAATCGTTAAGTAATATTAGTGTCGTACCTGGAACATAAGAGACCCTAAAACATATGAGGGCGAATTTATTTTATTTATTAAAAACATAAAAGGAAACCATAACCTGTTTAAACCTCTTAATAAGTGGGACCTGGGACAGGTTTATTTTTTGAAGACCCCAACAATAAATAAAAAAATACAATAAATTAGAAAAAGTTTTACGTGGAATTAAAAAAAACTCATATACTTGCAATGACCAGTTGGATTATTGAGCCTACTAACTATAACTATAATGGCAGACACTCACGAAAACGTATTAAGTAACTAAAAGTATAGTTTATATTCTATACTTAAGTTAGTTAACAGATGGGCTTTCTTTAATTAAAAGATATATTATAAAAAAATTGGGCTTAAGAGCTGCAATTTTTCATTCGTGTTTACGATTTTAGATATTAATAAAATCGTTGGTTTCTTGCCTCTTTGTGAGTATTCAAATCCAATAGCGAGCATATAAACTACTAAAAGTAATCTGATTTTCATAAAACTGGTAACGAGTATTTACAATATCCATTCCATTTTAATTTTTTCATATTGAATCAACTACATTCTTCGCTGATGCATGTGCAAACGTTTTTTCTTAACACATCAACATTTCAAAAATATCTCGACCGATTTGGGTCACGATTGACGAAATGATACATCAAAAGACTAATCTAACTACGGTTTAGTTTTAATTTTACCTAATTCTATTCCCCACCTTCATGTACTCATACACAAATGTTTATTTCTTGAAATATTTCAAAATTAGTCACTCTGATTGGGCTATCCCGATCAGCAATTTTTTTGTCAATCATTGTTGGCCTGGACGTATTTAAAAATGTCGGCATGTTTGTGAATGTACAGGCCTATGTTGGCCATTCCTTGGATTTTCTTTTGCCAATTCCTAATATTTGTATATCAACCACATTTGTAATGAGTCAATTGCTGAGCAGGTTTCTTATTTATATCTAAAACAGGATTTTAAAATTGCAGTTATTTTAAAGTTCATATTAAAATTAGCAACGATTCAGAATTTGATAAATTTTACTTCTTTATTGAATTAATTTTGTGTAATACATACTTTATCTGAATAAATAATTCAGTAGCAGTTAAACAAATATTGAAACCCAGCTAGTTTTCGTCATTAAACACAGATCTTTAAAATTGGCAAAATATTATAGCTAAATAAAAATTGAATAACAGGGTTCACCAATTATTTTATTTCTTCGCCGAATTTTTTGCATTTTTCTTTAGTTAAAATCAAACTTGAATTGATTAAAAAAACACACATGGAACGAAAATCTCCTAGAAGGGAACCTGGATTTAGTAATAGATTTAAAAAATAAAAATGCTGATTCTGATCTCCTGAGTTAATATTCATGGAAGAGAACTAGGGAGAATTTTATCATTACTAGCGATTTCTCAAGGTATATTTGGGCTAACAATGTTTATTAAATTACTTGCCAGAAGCATAAATAGGCCATTTGTTTATTGGCATTTTCAAATTTCTAACTAAACAAATATAAGACCAAATGTTTCGTGATGTTATAGAGACGGCATTAAAGATGGAGGAGTTGGTTTTTGTGGACCGGGGCTACTTAACTGTCTTGAAGTACAAAACGAAGAAGCTAGAATCACATGTGATACATTTTGCCAGACAATATATGAGGCTAATCCTTTTATATACATAACCTCATGTTCCTCGGCTGATGCCAAACTATCTACGACCAGACAAAATAGATGTTATGGCCAGGCCATCCAGAGATTCGGACATAAACCCAACAGAGCAAGTACGGGACATGCTAGGGAGACGTGCCAATCAAGACCCTCAAAATATGGCCGGTTTAAGAAGAATTTTAGTGGAAGAATGGAACAACATCTCGGAAGAACATTTATGGAACTTGGCGGTTGGAATCAACAGGAGAATGCTGGCAGTGATCTGGGCTAGAGGAGAAAACACTTCTTACTTATTTTATTTGATAATTTGTTTCTTCTTTCTTTCTTGAATTATTCGCTCTTTTATTATACTATTCTATCATAATCAAAAAGAATCCTTTTAAAAATGTTAATTAAAATTCAGTAAAATAAAAATATTGAAGTGATCCTTTAATTTTTCGAACAGTGTAGTTTTACAAACTGTGCGTTTTGAAATTTCTACTTCCTATAGAAAAGATCATCAGAATAACGTCCATGGAAGTTCTGATTGATGAAGAAGTTTCCCTAAGACAATGGGCAAATACAATACCCATTGTTCGATGAGCCGTTTGTTCTTGCATACGAGGAGAATCCATGTAGGCTTTGTTCAAGAGGAAGAAGAGGAATTGAAATGGCCAATACCGACAAATATTGGAATAAGAGCTTGAAGTTATGGCGAACAATTTATTTGTATCAGTAATTAAACTTATTTATTGAGAAATATTAATATCTAACTAAATTAAGTACATTTATAACAGTATTCGGAAAACACATTCACACTTTATGGACACTAAAAGATAGAATAAAAATTAAACAGAAAAGTAATAATAAAAGTAAATGTATATAAAAAAAATTAAACTAAGCAAAATAACAAATTAAATACAAACATATTTTTATAAAATAACTCTTAGCCACCCACTGGTGGAAGGAAAGGCAAGACTCTAGAAGATTCTAGCGGGTGGAGCCTTATCAGTATTTTGGAAAGGGCTTTGGATTATATGTAAGATTCTGATGAAATATGGAGAATTTTTCTGGGATAAGGTCTAGGACAAATGGGATATTCAGGTCATGGTTTTGTTGGTTAAATAGAACGGAACATCAACTATTGCTAGAAGAACTTTGGAAAGAAAGGATGTTGGATAAATTAGGATGCGTTTGATGTTAGAAAATGTTGTTCCCCACAGTTCCAGTCCTGAGGTCCAAATAGGTCTTAGGATGGTCTTGTATTTCAATGATTTGTTGTTAACCGAAAATTTGGATTTTCTATTCATTAATCTATATAGCTGGCCATATTGTGAGTTGAATTCTTTCTCGTTAGTCTTTTAAGTCTAGTATGTGGGTTTCATTCTAGTCTTCGGTCTATTAGGAAGCTGGACTGTGTCTGAGAAAGGAAGCTGGATGAAATTAAAGTTAACTGGTGGACAGGAATCGTGATGGAGCGTAATGGTAATATGAGCAACCAATAACAAAATACGAATTAATTGAAGTGGGGTTTCTTGCAGTGTGATAACCACATAGAGCCATTACGCAACGATGAGAGTACTTAAAATAATAACGATCATTATTAATTTAACCTAGCACATCCATAATTTTGATATAATAGTGAACTAAAAATTAATTCTAAACAAAATATTAGGAAAAAATGGAAAAGTTATAGCAAAGAATGGTTCATTTAAATAACATTTACACCAATAACCATCAAGTAACTACAGTGACCATTTGCAATAATCAGTATGATATAGAGTGATTATATGCTTATACATAAACCCAGCCATAAGAAAGAAAATTGAAGTTGCAAGGGCAATATGATTAAAAAAATGAATAATGCGTCAGATTGTTTCGATAATTAAATTTTGGGGTAAATATCGTTTAAAATAAATGTTTAAACAATTAATGTCAATATATACTTTTATTATCATACATATAATATAATAATAATTGTGACAGATTGTAATATTTCTTAATAAATATTTAAAAAAACATTATTATATATGCCATACAATAAAAAATCAGAAAGAAGCTTAAATTGGACCATTTTAACCCCATTTGTTTGTATTCCGGTAGCACACAATCTGATAGAATAATTTAAAAAAATTATGATGGTAAAATAAATAAATATATATTATTGTGAAACTATATTATAGCATCGTTAGAGACCTAATGTAGCAAAATTAATCCTGCCAAATTGTACAGTTCTAGTGGTCATAGAAAATAAATGAAACGTACTTTTAAAAAACGATTTTCCTTACCGGATGAAGATGAAAAATCGAAGAAGAGAGAATTACCAGACAAAGTTTAAATACAGTAAATAAGTAAAAATGTTTTTTTGAGTTTATTATTTTTATAAATTTATTTTTGTTCATAGATATAGTATTTGCAAAATAATCATATAGATCAATCAGTGTAATTATTCATGGCTCATTTATCAACCTCATACTCTGCTTTATAATGTAAAAACATAGCTACTGTAAGAATTATTAATATAGCTTATTAATAACATGGAATTCAACTTTTCAAAGACTTTAATTACCTTTTTTTTTCATTTTTAATATTGAGTTTTTATCGAGTGAGAGTTCAATTAATTTAGACTGAATATTTGCGTTGTTAAAATTAAACTCTTGACCAGTTAGAGTTCCAAGGATAATTAAAACGTTTATGATATGAATGTCATTAATAATTAAAATGGACAAGGATATTTTCCTAAATAAAATATAAATATTAATTAATCTGAATTTAATATACCTCAGACATTTTAATTTATTCGAATTCCAATTACTTTATACAGTTTACTTTATATTGTAATAAATTTATATTATATTGAATGTTAAACTTTAAACACCGATATTGGTATTTCAAAGAATTTGTTTGATATAAAATAACATTTAAAAAAAAAAATGAAATAACTGAATGGGTTACAGCGTAAAACATCCATCAATATGGGAAAAATTCAAATCACATTTATCTACACATATAAAGAACCTAATACATATAATTATTTATTAAAATAATATTAATTAGTTAGTTATTTGTCATAAATTAACCTCATACCGCTCAGCGGTAAATAGAGGTCAGGATTACGTAAGTATTTGTTCTATTCGATAAATTTTTATCATAATAAATAAAATGAATTATTTTAGCCTACTCAATTTTTGCCTCCACCAATACAACCTATAGAGGGTCTTGGATCCAGTACTTTGATTAAACCGAAGTCACGCGTTTATTTAATTAATTAATGGATTAATTAAAAGTGTCCGCTTTACAGAGGTTGAGTGTGCCAAAGGAGGGTCTCACGATCTTGGCCCAAACCCAAAAGCATAAAAGAACAAATAATGTTAATTTACTTTATGGTCTTAAAACAGGATAGCCAAGCACGTTGGGACTTGGGGCTTAGTGTTAGAGTAGTCGGTTCTGAACGTTGTGGGTTCGATTCCCACCTGGGTCCATAATTTCCATTTATCGAAACATCACACACATATAGGACCATGTGGCCGACTTGCCGAACTAGTTCTCCCCACCAGTACTATTACGAGTATTGTGTCATGTATTATGGAATTAAAATGGGTTCAAAAATTTGTTAATTACTGTTAAAAAATTAGCATTATTGCATCCTATCTTTTATTTAAATTACCAAATTAATAAGGAATAAATAATAATGTAGCACATAGGACAGGATAGGAGTACACTGTTTACTCACAAAGTTACTCCGTTCCCACAGCCTGCTCCATTTTATTTTATTTTTTCGCATCTATCTTGAAAAATGAATTATATTGTTAAAAAAATTTAATATTTCCTTATAAGTTTATTTGCACTGAAAACCACAAAGCTGACAACCAAGCAGACAGACGTGTCCGTAAATTATTTTTAAAAAAAAATTGTTATCGTTCTTTTTTTTTCTTCTTCGAAATTTCAGAATTTGTAATTATCATTTTTTGTTAGAAGACACATCAAATATGCATTTTTATATTACAATTTTTAAAAAAATGTAGTTTTTTTGTGATACATAAACGATAAGTCTTTTTTTTTTCTTCTTTTATTATGACATTTACAACTGTGTTAGTATGAATACATCAAGTAAATGTGTACAGAGGAATATAATCACATGAAACACGCTTGTTGAGAAACTATCCATTGGTAGTACTCTAATAATATGTCTACACGATGCCATCTTCTTTTCAGCCTCGGAGGGTTATCAGGAATCGAAGACGAAGCAAGGTTAGAAACAAGAGGATTCGGCTGGTTTGAAGTTTATTATGGAAGGATAGGTATCTGGATTTGGCCAAATCGGAAACAAATGGAACATTGAAGTCTTTATGGATTATTTCATTTGTGACAAAGTAAGGAGCATTGAGGATTTTACGAATTATTTTGGATTGTAAAGATTGGATACGAGAGGAATTTGATGGTTTAGTGAAGCCCCATAGCTCAACTCCATAAGTCTAAATATTGCAGCAATCATTTTTTACTATTATTTTTACTATTTGTTTGTATTTCTCTTCACCTCAGGTTGTGCTTTTTTTTTTTCATGTATATATAAGTTTATATTTTATACTTTTTGTCTCACTGTGTAGCAATATGAGTAAGTACGTATATATAGTTCCTTTTTTACCTTTATAACACAATTATTCCTGAGATTTTATTTTATCTTAGTGTTTGCTTATTATTTTATGAATCACTGTAAATATTATTACATTTTGTATTAAATTATGGTTCTATTAGATAGCTATTATTTATAAATTGTGCAGTTATGTATATATAGATATGTAATTTCTTTTCTGTCTTTTTTTTTTCTTTTTTTTTTATCGTAATAATAACTAAATTTGGAGAAGATTGTATGTTCATTTATGTATGTATGTATGTGTATGTATGTATATATATGTTTATGTGTGTGTATGTATATATATGTGCGTGTGTTGCTATATGTGTATATATATTTTTTTTGGTTTATTTCTTAGTGGTTACATACTACTTTTTAAATAATGTATATTACGTTAGAATTTTTTTAAGTTAGTTCTTGGCCAGATTGGTATTTTATTTTGTATTAATTCATCTTTGTTATTCTAAGGGGACTTAGTCCCAGAATAAAGTTCTATTTTCTATTTTATTCTATTCTAAATAGGTCTTGTTATAGTCATTTATATGAGTCGTTTGTAATTAATTGGAAGTTTAGAACGTTTGTTCAGTAAGTGTTGGAGTAAGCGGAAACGTCGAGCAGTTTCATGTTGTTTCAGTAATTTTAAAATCTAAATATATTTATAGTAAATTCATATTCTGTGTAAATCTATGGACAGTTACATTTCAATAAATAGAAATTAAGTAACGAATATGGACTAAAAATAGAGAACAATTATCTCCATTGCTTTTAGTGCTTATTAGTTACTTTACCACGTCAATAGTTACGTTACTAACTAAACATTGAATCTTGCAAATAACAATTAACTAATGAATTTTGATTTAAAATATGATTAGGAGTAAGCATTTAATTTAAATCTTGAGAAAGCCTGAATATGACGAATCTGTAAATAATTTATACTTTAATGCCTAGAATCTACATGAATGAAGAATACTCCAAAGTTAATTCAAAATAAATCTATTAATAAAAAAAATATTTTGAATACACAAAGAAAATTGCAATTTGTTATTAAAACCATGTAAATAAAGACATTTTGCAGAGTGTTTGAGTAAAATAATAGGAAAAAAAAATCAGTGACATAAGCCAGAACTGTTTTCTGCCATAGTGTAAAATTCTATGTGAAAATATTTTTTTAATAAATATGTTCTTGTGCTAATAAGTTTTTATTATTTATTTGGTGAGAAAGACAAAACACAGAAGGGACAAAACAAGCTTGAAGTAAAAAAAAAAAATGAAGACCTCAATGCACACATAAGCAATAATCATGGTTGTCAAACAATGAAACATAAATCACATTATATGATAGAGCTATCGGAACAGTCTCGGTATTTCTTATTCATTCCTTCTTGCTACCAGTCGATAAATAACATCAGAAAAGTTATCAAGCGAGACAAGTTTACGATTGGGTAAATGATAATTGAAAATAGATAAAAAAAAAAAAAAACAATAAATCAAATAAAACTTAATGGCTAATTTAATTTTTAATCATTATACTAATCAAATAAATCGTGATGATAACTTTGAAAAACGAAACTTTGTTAGTAAAATTTTAAGTTTATTGATTGACAAAAAAAAATAATTCAGAGCTAACAAATAATTTTATAAAATAAGTTCAGGATTTTTTTACCACTGACAGTCTCATTTTGGATTTAAATACTTATTTGTAGAGAAGCTTTCGGTGTCCATGCACCCACCATACTCATCTCTATAATTATAATTCTCCAATTAGTATAAATTAACAGTTAATTAATAACATTAACATGATGTAGAGATGGTTGACCGTTGATATAATATGAGAGGGAGTTGATCGGGGGGAGCGGTCAAATAAATACTAAATTAAACAAATAGTATTATTTAATTTTTGCCGACGTTTCGACCCACTTTGCAGGTCTTCATCAGGGCTACAAAAGATACAAAACATGGTGAATATAAAATAAATGAATATAAGTAGATATAAAATAAGAAGAAGTTGTCTGATATAGAAATAAAAAGATATCAGAGATATAGTGGGTGACAATGTAATATCAAAATATCAAGCATTATATGTAGAAGATACAAACAAAAATGGAAAATAAGCATGAATAAAAATATTGAATAAAGGAGAATAATAGCATATAAGTTAAAAGTAAACATAAAAGTACACTTTAATCGCAATCTGTTAACTTTTAACCTACATGCTATATTCTCCTTTATTTTCTATTCCATTTTTGTTTGTATCTTCTACAAATAATACTCGATATTTTAACTACATTGTCATCCACTATATCTCTGATATCATCTTTTTATTTCTGTATCAGACAACTTCTTCTTATTTTATATCTACTTATATTCATTTATTTTATTTTGACCATGTTTTGTATCTTTTGTAGCCCTGATGAAGACCTGTAAAGTGGGTCGAAGCGTCGGCAAAAATTAAATAATACTATTTGTTTAGTTTAGTATTTATTTGACCGCACCCACCGATCAACTCCTTCTCATAATAACATTAACGATATTTATATTACATAAATATTTGAAATGTCATGCAATTATTATCAGATCAAATCATTCCTTTAATTAGTTTTGGCTATTTAAAAACAAAAAGGATAAGAACAGTGTTCTTGTTCTTCGTCTCATGTCAGCATTCTTCGAGAATAGAACTCCTCTTTGTCGGACACCATCTTACTGAATCCAGAGAATTTACTGTCGGCACCATCTATATTATCCCAAGTATTTGGTAACTAAAGTTACCCTTATCTTATTTAATATATTATTATTTGAATTTTTATGGAGAAGAAGAACATTGCTCTTATCCTTTCTGTTTTTAAATAGACAAAACTAATAAAAGTTATGGTCATGATCTGATAATAATTGCATGACATTTCAAATAATTATGTAATACATAAATCGTTAATGTTATTAATTAACTGTTAATATATACTAATTGGAGTATTATAATTATATCGATGAATATGGTGCAGAGATACCGAAAGCTTCTCTACAAATAAAGTTTTAAATCAAAAATGAGACTATGAATAGTAAAAAAAAATCCTGAACTTATAAGAACACAAAAACAGTCTAAAATTACCTAATAGTTCATAAAATAGTTTGCACGCATATAGGAAGAAACTCACTGGCATATAAAGCCGCGTGGACCTACTACGACACTCTACAGAAAACATTTATAGTAATAGATGAGTGAGAAGAAAATAGGGGATAGAACACACTAAAGTTGAAAACTGCCTATGATCTACCTTGCTATGTATAAGATATCTGAAAACAGCTTGCTACATTGAGTCAAACATTCTAAGGGCAGATAGGCGGATAGTTAAAGATGCAAACGAAACGCATTACACTGGAAAAGTTATATTATCAAAGGACTGTACTTACATTCTGACAACAGGGGTCGGAGCTGTTCATTGCACTAAAAAATAAAATTAGTCTTGAATAGATACATAAAAATTGTCTTATAATTAATATAAAATATATTAAAAATTGATTTTGAGAAAGGAAAAAACAAAAAAATACCGCTCAGAACTATGTTAATTTAAGAAAGTATGAGGGTCTACAGACATAAATTATCTAGAAAAAGAAATTAATTATGACAAGCCAAGACACAAAGTAAAAGTATGTGCAGGTGTGTACTTGATATGTATATGAGTATGAGCTAAAATGGTGAAGAAAAATAAATGAAGAAGTAATATTATAAGAAATTAAAAAATAAACAATGATGTATTTAATAAAGGTTGAACTTATTAAAACTTGAGGTGTGTTGAGTTATTAAAAGCCTTGGACCAATAAATTCGACTCGAATATCAACTACGTAGAAAATATATGAAAATGATGAGAAAAACTTTTTCACACTATACATATTGAATATTTTATAGTTGACCGTTGCATTATAAAGGAAGAAGATGGTCCGGAGTGGCGGCTATAGATAGACTAAATAGTGGCAAAACTATTTTATTAAAAGCCAACGTTTCGTTCACTTGAGTTCCAAGTGAAACTCCTAGCTGAACACACCTCCCTGAAGAAGACCTGTTAAGTCGGGTCCAAACGTTGGCTTTTAATAAAATAGTTTTGCCACTATTTAGTCTATTTATGACCGCCACCCCGGACCGTCTCCTTCCTTTAGAATATATTTATATTAATTAAATGTATTTTGAACACATTAATAATAAATATTATAACAAATTATGATAATTAATAATTAGTTGCTTATTGTACTTGAGCGTATCAAATAAAATAATTAGTTTTGCGATTTCATGAATCATTTCCTTTCCTGATTCAATGTAATTATAGGTGAGGAAATAGTCCGGAAAGCGTGAAACTGTTGGAACTTATTTTGTTCATCAAAGAGGTTTTCCAAGCCTTTGCAAACCAGAGTGGGAATCATTTTGATAAGACTTCAAATAAATAGTAACCAACGCACTCGACAAACAAGTAATCTCAAATTGAACTTAAAATCAAATTTAAAAAAAAAGTATATCAGAGTGATAAATACTAACTTAAAATAACCAATTTAATTTGAATGTAAAGGAGTATGAAGAAATGTATTTTTCTGCAATTTGTGTGTCGAATATAGTACTAACATTGACTTACTACGTTTTTTAAAAATAAAGATTTGCCTTTAGCATACAACGTCAAAAGTTAGATTATAATTCAAATATTAAATTTACTATAAAAATTTAAGATATATGTTTTGTTTTATAACAATGAAAAAACATATTAAAAACGCTGCAAATTATTTCACAATGGTTTATTTTCTCCAAACAATTATACAAATGAAATAACATTACCTTTCTAGAGACAAAGAAATGAGTTATTCGGAAATCTAATTTAACCATCGCTCGTAACTTTTTTTCACAGCTTCTTTTCATTGAAGTATGTTACATAGATATATTTAAAGAACACTGAGAAGAAGACTTTAGCCAAGTTTCATTGAAATCGGTAAGGTCGTTTAGGGGCTACAGCCTATTGCAACACAGGTTTTTCGGACGCCAACTTGAAAGGATAAGGATGGCTAGTAATGTCGATGTAGGAGGATCATCCCCGAGTGACCGCTGATTTTAATATCAAATTTGAAAAAAAAAAAAATCGGCCCAGTAGTCACATGGCGTACGGCGTACGCACAAAAAAAAATTTGATCTTCGAATTTTACGTATCCTGAAAAGTAAAACCTCAAATTTTGAAGGGGGTTCAACTTTTTGAATTTTTCGGAAGATTATAATGGTTCATTAATGAAAATAATAAACCATAAAAAACAGCCGAAAGCACTTTAATTAATGTAAATCTTTTGCCATAGATGTAAAGTTATGAATACTGGATTGCCTGACTGCCTAGCTCGTTTTCAGTAGCTCAGCCAAGCGATACCAGGAAATCAACCTTCAATGGTCTGCGGATTGAGTAATAATGAAAGGGAAGACTGCCAAGAAAGGGGACAGATATCTTCAAAAACAAAATAGAATTAGCCTGGAAGAAATTAGAGCTATGTAAAAAAAAAAGCAATAAAATATCATTATTACCATCACATATTTCTTCGCACGTCATCCTCCGAAAAATATTTTCTCAGAAGAAGGTTGATATTAAGCAGGAGACTTAAGTTATGACAGCAAAAAGCTGCTGGGAACTATCTTGAACATCATCGGCAGGCTAAGACTTCCTTAATAAAGCCGGCGACAAAACAACCCCTAAGGACTTAGCTCGTTATTAAAATTTAAGTGACAGGCTCTGCGTTCCATACTCCGGCACATTCAGGATCCTCTGTTGCCAAACACCGGGAAAAACTAGATCAGGAATTGCCAAAAAGTTGAGAACAAAATACAAGAAAAACTGTTTTTGAAGAGAAAAAAAATGTTTAAAAAAAACAAAAAAACAATTCATTAAATTAAAATCTCTAAACAGAAGATAAAGAACGGTGGCTCTTTGAGTATATTAGTCAGGCTTTTTGAATTTTATTTGCATTCATATTTACCAATGGTAATAGTAGCAGTAACACTATAGAAGCAGTGACGTATTCATTTATTTTTTAAAGAAATGTAACTTCAGGTGAATATGGCTCTTTAGCTTCTAAAGTTAGTCGACCAATGGCCTAATATATTAGGCAACATACTTCAATTCAACTTAAGCATTTATTGTGCATATGCATAATTTTTAGGTTATACAAACATTTTATGTTGTTTAGTTGTGGAGACTACGCCTAAAAAATATTTCCTTTCCATAAACGGAATACGTATAATCTGACCTAACTACTGTACTAAAGTCACAATTTAAACCTAGTAGACCTGCACATGTTTATTATTTTTTTTTGGATGGTGTTATACGACGTTTTATGAAATGAAATGAAATGAAAATATTTTTTTATTATCCTGGGACTGTTGTCCCTTTAGGACAAATTACAAATACAGAATAAATGCCTGTGTGGCCATACATAAAATTAATTATTTACATTTATTATTAAGATTAACATTTTGAAAAAATAATAAAACAAAAAATATAACTATTACACTAAAAACATTCTGATATGTATAATACAAACTATATAATAAAATAAAATAGCATAAGTAAATAAAATAATTTCTGGGAGCCTTTATGGATCACTTGGAGCAAATATTACACCTATAAATTCTTTTTGTGGCACTAGTTATTTATGGAACCACTAATTCAATATGGCGGCTAGAAATCTCACAGAAGTAATTTTTAAAATTACAAATTCGTAGGAGAATTCAAGTATCCATTAATAAGAAATGGATTATGTTATTTATTCCAAAAAGAACCTTACATAGCATTGACAATTTTTCAGGAAACACGAATTATATTTTCTATTCAAATTGCAACATCAAAACCAATATTTTTAAAAATAAAGAGGGAAACTATTTACTAACAGCACATATTCACTGACCGTCTTGAAAATCGCTAATTATTTCAATAGTAATTATACTTAAATAGTGCTGCTTTTGAAATGTATTTAAACCTCAATACTCGCATCAGTACAATACAAAAAAAAAAAGTTTTGGGGTTTTGTTAGGAGAGAAAAAATAGCTTATGATTCAGAGAGAGGAGAAGTTACTAAAAATCGTATTATAAAAATTAATTTATTCGAATAAAAAAGCTATTTATGATTTTTTTAAAATACCTAAGAAATGTAAGTATCATTCATTACATTCCTTTAAAAATATCTCGGCTTTGGAAATAAACTTTTTTTTTTTTAATATTTAGCTTCATTCAAAAAAAATTATAGCACCACCAGATTCACAGGATAGAACAGTAATCATTTTCCAAATAAAAAATTAATAGGATCCACTTTGGAAATAAGCGACTCAAATTTAATATTAATAATCACTAAAAATTTATCATATTTTCTTCATATACTCTAAGTTGCACTCAAACAAATATTTTGACCACTACCTACACGTATAAATTTCTATCGTGACAGTAAGTAGGTTAAAAGCACGGAGGATTCTCGGCAATACGTCTTATCTAGGAACCAATATAAATATTCAGCGTATGAAATAATTAAAAAATTAAAGTTAAAGCTTCGCATTATAAATTAAATCTTCGAAGCGAAAAGCCACCATGAGACGAATAGTAGTGGAAAACGTTCAAAAATTCATGCAGCAAGCACGACTCAACTCTCATTTGTCGCTGTTGCATTTACGCATCTAATGAACTCGAGGTTACATAACAATAGTATCCATAATAATAAAATAAAATCATGGATGCATGAATCAATTTTAACACTCTTAACCAATTTTATGGAATAAACCAAAACGTAAGTAGTTGTTTTGAGGCTCATATCGAACCATCTGAGAAATTCAGTTCCAGTAGCAGTCGTTAGTAGACCTTAGCCTCCTACAGAATGTTGCTGATGCACTAGTCCAGCAATAGATCCCACGCTTATACTGAAATGGTTCAATGTGGTTTATAAACTCCTGTCAATCAGGAGGATGGTCAGAGAAGGGAGAAAATAAACTTGAGCCAATTTATTCACTCTGCACAACATGGGAAAAAGGGACATTTGAATAAAGTATTAGTTGATTCTAGAATCTCCACCCTTCAATAATATATATAACTACCTGCAATCCAATCCTCACAGGTAGTGAAAGTCAAACCTAAGTAATAAAGTATCTCAAATAAAGTAATGATGAAAGGCATAGAGAGCTTAACAGGTTCAGAGACACTATTGAAGACATTGAAGAACAGTCCCGAAGGTGATCTTTAAATAAGAAAGAAAATTAATAAGACTTGTTTGAGAGATTGATTAACCTTACAAGAAAATTATATATCTTTCATCTTGTAACAGGTGAGGCTTTTTGTCGAAGCAGAGAGACAGATCGTCATAATAACGAATTAAGTACCATTTTTGGTTCCTGTTGAACAGCTACTTTCGGGAATGAAGGAGACAAACGACAGGACCATGAGACACAATGGGAGGTGTTAAAAGCTTAACAAAATGGTTACGATTCATATGATAATATAAGAGGCGGAGAGAGAGAGAGAGATAGACCATTATCTAAACGGCTTGGCGGGTAGGCTTTTGTTATTCTAATCGGGGCGAGGGTGGAGGGCAAACAATGCCTGGAAAAATTAGCAGGAATTGCTGGAGGCTGCCCGCTCGAAAAAATACTCCATCAGTGATTTCTATGGCCATTGTTGCCCACCGCCCGCAAAATGCCTATTGTTTCCAAAGCCACGTCTATATGTAGTTAACTGCTACACTTCAATTGGAAAATTACAGTTCGCTAAGGCACAACTTTTCTATCAGTTGGTGATTAGCCCGATTGCATATTAGATTGATACATACATTAACAATCCTATTTCATTTAGGATTATAGATTGTTCAACCAACAAGCAGCAGACTGCAAAAGCTTGTAAGCACAACTATTAAAAAGCGAGGTTTGAGATTTTCTGAGATCATCTAGGCCTTGCGCATTTTCATCAATACAAAGGAATAAAGTTATGAAAAACAAAACACTTTTTTTGTAAGCATGCAGTAAAAATTAAATGGAAACTTTTTTTTATTTTATTTGGTAACATTATTCTGTCACAATATAGGACATTCATAATAGTGAGTAAAGATTTCATTCACACCCCCTACAGAGAATATAAATAACTCAGTAAAGAAACAAAGAACTATATAAATATACTTCAAAAAATTATTAAATGGAATTATTATTATCATTAGTTTATTTCTAATATATTATTTTATATTAGAAAATTTCCGAACTATACTCCCAGTCCCCAACAGTACTATCAGTTGCATTTTTTCTGTTGTTGTAAATGGTAGCTCTAGTTCTTGCTAAATGGTACAGCGATTCCTCCGGTATTAGCCTATAGCATGAAATTACCTATTATTATTTTTATTATTAATAACCAAAAACGAAATTAAGACATAAAATTAGATTGGCGATCAGCAAATTACTTTGGAACACAGCGTTTCATAGCAGGATACAAATTATTTCAGCACATCTCTTGGCCACCACCTGTGTAATCGTCTTGGTGGACTGTAGGGATGTCTTATGCACTTAAGAATTTCTGTCTGTGGATTCATTTAGGACAGTCTTTGTTTAAAGCTTTTTTTTCGCAGTGTCTAAGACTGTTGGGATGTTGAACTCCTTGTTTATTATATATCATTTGCGACATAAAACGGTGCGTAAACTATCCTGCGCAACACTTTTGACTAAAAATATTTAATTATCTTAATGTTGGAGATTTTAGCCGAACTCTCGCAGAATAGTTCTATACCGTAAGTCCAAATTTAATACATGAAATAATAAAAATTAAATAACATATCACACACAGGCATACCTATTTACAATCAGCCAAGGGAAAACCAAAACAGGCTTTCAGGATATCACCGCTCCTCTCTCAACCGCATCACTGTTATTAAAGAACGGAAAATGAAGTTCTTAAAATAAGAAATGGGCGGTTTATTTCATCCTATGAAAACATTTAATTTTTAGGCCAACAGGCTTTTGCAGTGTGGTTGTTGGTATACAATAATAATAATAATGACTGCCAAGTTTGTCATTCACAGTCCTATTGTAAATATATGCGTGGTTTTTCTTTCTAATTTTAATTTAATTTAAATTTTTTTGAAACCTAAAAATAAATATTCAACACAAATCCAAGTCTCCTGAAAATGTTAGCGCTTCGAGGTTTGACGTCATTTATTTTTTTGTTCTATTAAAAATGTATTCATATAAATTATTATCCGATTGAAAATTCAATTTAAAATTAATAACGGCAAATATATTCGTAATTTTTAGTTATTTAGTATTTTATTTTCTAATCGGATAAAATTTTAGCCATGCTAAATAAACTTTTTTTCATCATTATAAATTTAGTTGGATACATTTTCAACGGACTAATGTGTCTAGCACAGAATTATACCATTTTAAACAATCGAAAAATATTATTGTATATATATATATATATATATATATATATATATATATATATATATATATATATATATACACTCATAAAGTGAGCATAACGATAAAGATTAACGTCACTTAATCTGTATAACATGTGCAATTCAAGTCACAACGTCAACTGATTCTTTTAGCAGACCTTGACCAGAAAGCCACCTAAGTCATTATTCAACCTCTATGTTGCCTAAATCCAATGAAGTTGAGATGTGACAGCCAAAAGCCAGAAGAATTGGCAAACATTTACTAACTATACTCATTAGTATTCCAAACAGAAGAACTTTCTTCACTACCGTCGGGTTCAAAACTATCGACCTCTGAGATAACGCTTTGATATTGTACAATATTTTAATATAATATCCTTTTAAATGTTATTAATGTAATATATAAAAATACTAGCTGAGCATTAAGCAATTAAGTCATTTTTGGTAAATTTATACATGTCTAGTTCAAACACGAGATATGTCATGACTATATCATCGAAGTGCATGACTTCAATAACTGAACACTATTCCAACTTTGTATTTAAAAAACGCTACAAATTATTTCACAATGGTTGATTATTTCCCAACAATTATCCATCTAAAGTAACATTACCTTTCTATTGACAAATTAAAAAAATTAAAAATTGTATTCCAATTATTTGCCTAAACATTTTTTTTTTCATCATTAGTAATTTGCTTTAAAAAAAAGTAGCATTACTGCAGTAATAAATACAAAAATCAAAATCCAGAACAAAGGATGTGCATTACAACATAAAAAACATCTAGAGAACATATCTTTGCTCCAAATTGTCCGATTTTAACGATTTTTTTTTTTTTTTTTTTTTAGGAAATTCCCTAAACTTTTAAAAAACCATACAATATCAACAAAAAAGTGTATACTTTTTGAGTAATTCGGAATCAAATTTTACCATTCCTCGTAACTTTTTTCCCAGCATCTTTTCTTTGAAGTATGTCATATAGATAAATTTAAAGGGCATAAGGAAGAAGACTTTAGCCAAGTTTTATTGAAATCGGTACATTTGTTTAGGTGCTAGTCTATAGCAACACAGGTTTTTCGGCCGACATTTTGAAAGTAAAAGGCGGATAGTAATGTCAATGTCAAGGAGGATCATCCTCGGATGACCTCTGATTTTAATTCCAAATTTGAAAAAAATCTGTTCAGTAATTTCCACTAGGACCCTAAAATGGCGTTGGATGAGAGAACAACCAAAGTAATTGAAACAAGGTAGAGAAGAGGTGCTGCTAAGTACTTTCCTTCCCCATGACTGTTATATCATTATTTCCTGTAACTCCAGTACATTTGCTGATTGTCAACAAAAAGTTTACAGGCGCAAATACATTTGTATAGAAAAAAAATCGCTTAAAATTACATCTGAATAATTATCACAATTCCCTATCTACCAATTACCATGAAATGAACTATAGGATATCTCTTAATATCATTATTATAATCAATGGATAAGCAGTATTTAACTTTAAAAGGAGCTAGTAGTAGCAAATAAACTTCACAAAAAGTTCTGTTTTTAATTTTTCTTAAAAGATTTAACGGACTGGCTTAGATACGAGCGCCACAGACGACTGCCCCGTCCCTTCCTTGGAAGTTATAAATACGTAATGGAATGGATTGCATATTCGAAGGAACTATCTAACTCTGCATTATAAACTATTCATAAATTACTTCCCGAGAGCTTTCAACAAAATTAAAGCGCTACTTTTGGTATATATCCTACATTCCAAGTAGAGAGGCAAAGCACCTTGCTAAAGAGATAAGTATACTATTCGGGGTTGATAAAGAAATATCGACAGAAGAGGGACTTGGAAGAGGTTCTAAACAGTTTGAACCTTAGCTTACACTCAGCCTTGGACTTATACATTTATTACAAGAGAGAGGAGCCGTTAAATTATTATCGGACCGCATTAGGCCTCTGGATCATCCCTTATCAAAGTTTCATTGCCTTCTCTGCCCCGGGATCCTATCTTCTTACCGCCAGCGACCTCCTCATCCGACCGAGAACCGATTTAAAATTAATACGTACCGCGAGCTAAGGCCAACAACACTCCCATTACGTTAAAAATACAACCTTGATCGTAATTAGTTATTAAATATTGACATCACACCGCGATCGACTTCCTCTGGATAGAGTTCGGTCTATAGGAATTCGATAGGAAATAAAATAATATATACCTTTTCCTCAGGATGATGAAAACTTATACCTTCGACATCTGTAGAAGATTTTCTATGAGAGTGATTGAAATTCAAAAATGTCGAACCCTCAACTATGGTTAAATGTTAAATATTACTTTCTCGCACTATGAGGGATCGTCCACCACTAATTTAGCGACCATGAAGGCCAAGCTTGCAGAACAGTCAACGTCAACATTCTTTAATCAGAAACGGAAACAGTTCAAATCTGTACTGGGCAGGTTGACAATTGGCTCGTATCAGACAAAAAATAAATAGATAAGACTCGAACGCACTGGGATCGACTGATATCAACTGTGTCAATTTGAGCCGATGCTGATAATCGATTGATACAGATATTTTAAAGGCAGATATATCGGCACATAGGTCTTTCTTTCTATTCCGTCAAGATTCGTGGAGTTTTGTTTGAAATGTTATCTTTATTGGTGAATAAACGTGTCAATCAATCGTATTGGAATAGATATATTTAGGACTTTTGAACGATACAGAGATGGACAAATGTTAATCCGAGTACTGAGTACCAAGTATTTTACTAAAATACTGACATTTTTTTAGTACAAAAGAATTTATTACTACTTCAGTTGATGTCAAACGATTAACTCAAGTAGTGATTGAATTTCCAATAGAGATTCAACATGAGTAAATTACTTGGGATTCGGTACTCAGACTAGCATTTGCCCGATATCTCAAAGACCATTATCGATATATCGGTGATGTAAATGTTGGTTAAATATTTTTTTCATTTCAATTTCAGTCATCTGGTTGTGTGGGCGGGGTGGCCGAACGGACTAACGTGTGTGCACAGCACCGCCGTTGCACAGGCAACCTGATCTATGAGACAATGGGGTTACGAGTTCGCGTCCCGGTGCCGGGGGAGTCTTTTGAATCTCCCGCGCACACCTCCCTGATCGGAAAAAAATACGTATAGCCTTAAAGGCGAAGGAGAGAACCCCCCAAAAAAAGTAATCTCCCCCTCTCCCATCAAACCTCCCCTTTTCCGTCATACCTCCTTCAAAACGTTAAAATAAATAAAAATTTACTTCAATGTCAAATAAGACAGGTTATTAACAATGTAAAGACACGTGTAAATAGAAAAAATAGCTTAATATTTTCTCTTTCTTATTACCGGTGTTCCAACGTGGGATGCCTCTTCAGGTCAGAGCAGAGCTCCACACATCTCTATCCTCCCAGTCACCCTCCAGTAGACCTCGGCCGGCCATCCCTTCTCGGACTCTTTCGCTTAATATTATCTAAAATATAAAAATCTATATCTCGTAAACTTTTTGATTTGATGACCCTGTTCTGATGTTATATTGTAGCATATTTAATCTTGTTTAAAACTGTATAGAATATTTGTTGTCGAAAACGTGCTCCGTCAATGGGCAAAAACCGAAAAAGTGAAAAACTACTGCAGTTTTGGAGGATTTAAAAAGTGATCCAGGGGAGGGGGGCAGAGGTCGAAAACTTGGATTTTGTATCTCAGTCACATCCCATACAAGCAAAAAAAAAAAAATCAACCTTCTACCCCAATTCGATGCAACTTAACCCCCCTTTTCCTGACAAGGTTATTGCGCTAATAAGGAATAAAACCAGTAATTATTTCTTATTTTAATTCTTGTGTAAAGTAAATATGGTATATTCTAAAATTGGACATTCCCTTTTTTTATTCTACAAATAAGAATTAATCTAAAAATGACTGATCCAGTTTTAATTGACAATCTTTTAGTATAGACTATAAACATGTAATATAAAATTTATTATCTGATTAAATATAAAAACGATAACACGTCATAATATTAAGCGCGAGCATTTTGATAATTTAAATTTATCATTACCCTCCGAGGTGTCTGAAAAGAAGATGGCCTCGAGATCTCCCTTTGTAAACACATTTTTAGAGTGCTACCAGTGGGTAGTTTCTCAACAAGTGGTTTCATGTTGTTATTATTTCTGGTGTTCACATTTACTGAATGCATTTTTATTTGTGATCCAGTTGTAAATATCATAATTAAAATTAAAAAAAAAAATTATCATCTAAAATCCTTTGTGTTGGAGGAAAATAGATATACCATTGGAGCCTTATGTGAATAGTGTTTGTTCCTGTTAGCTTCTTGGTTCATGTTTCTACACCGCTATTTAACAGAACTTAGAGTTGTCTATTATTATTCAAATGAATCGCTCTGAGTAAGTCTCAGCTATTTCTACAGTTATAGTAACTAAAGCTTCCACAAAACAACATATATCATTAATATAAATTCAAATACTTTTCCAAGTCTTGCGGATAGAAGAAAGATGGAATAAAAGTGACGAATATACCAGAAAAAAAATGACATTATTAACTTATGTATTTTTTAAATAAAATGTTTTAAAGACGTGACCTATCACTGAAAAATCACGCGACTAACCAATGTTTGGTTTAGTAAAACAGCTATGCATGCCCGAGTAAAACTTAATATCTAAAATGCATTGGACATATTTGCTTTGAGTTGCTGAAAATGAAATTGGGTTATCGATTTTACATTTTCAACAGATAAGGTATGAATACAATTAGATCAGAAAAATACAAATCAAGAATAATCTATGAATTCTGCCTTTTACTATAAGGAATTAAGTTTGCAACAATTTCTTTAAGCAGTATTCTCAAAATAAAGCGAAATGTTCGGACATTTCTTTGTTTATTAAAAATCAAATTTATGGAAAAGTAAATATTATATTTGATATAGATTATTTAACTAGGCGCTAAAATATGAGAATTCGATCAAAAAATACATCGAAAACGGGTGGTCTGGGATATTTACAAATACTGTAACATTCCTTTAAACTAGTGTAACATAACTAAATTTTCAATATTGTACTGGTAGCTTTTTACAAGTGGATGATAAGGTAGGCTTTTTTTTTTCAGAAAAATGTAGATCTCTCTAATTAAAGAAATCTCTCTACCGGAATTAAATTCTCGACTAGTCTTGTTTTCTATACTACAGAACCTTTTTCAAAACTAGGTTATTAATATATGACAGCACGCTTAGATGAAGATTTAAAAATAAAATACAAGAGAATATTATTTATTTCATGGAACGGGAAAAAAATTAATCCGTTGCACGGCGAACAATCAAGTGGGATTGTTACGATTTTAAAAAAAAACAAAAAAAAAAATATATTCAAACAATTTAAAAACTATAGAAATAATAAAGCAATAAATATCCTAACTGTTACAACTGAACCAACGCCAGTGAATTTAAAATGTTGTTATTATTCCTATAATTTATGGATTGGGGTAGCTCAGTGGTAGGGTACTCAGCTTCCAATGCTTAAAGGACTCAGGTTCGAATCCCGGCTCACGGCAGACAAATTATTTATTCTGTTTCATTCGCCGTGGGACGACCCTGGGTGGGTAGACCCCTGGGGCATACCCAGCCTCTATAAATTGAGTACCCTTAATTAAAATAATTAATTTTTTTATATATATTCAGAAATATTACAATCTGTCACAATTAAGGACACTTATAATAGTGTTCAGAGAGCAAATTCACGCTCTAAAAATAATTAATTAAGGGGAAAAACCTGGCGGTCGAGGGTGATCTCGGTCAAATCGCCTCCTTGCACAACCGTAGACCAAGAAACAGAACTTTCCCTAAATAGTAGTGAACCCAAGAAGGTTGTAGTGGTACAGGTTTTTTACTCTATAATTTATTATTATTTAAACATTAATGTAAACTGTCATTCAATAATTAATTCTCTTGAATTACAGATTTTATATTAATGTATCATAAATTATTGAGAACAAAAAATTAAATAAAAATCACTGTGATGGTTAATTACTATTACTTTTTTATATTATTATTATTAATCTGTTAAGCCATTGTTATAAAGATTCCATAACTCTTTTATATTTTTCTCTATCTTCAGTTGGTCTAGGTATGGGCGTGTGAAACCTCTATTCGGCAGTCATTTTACATCAAATTTTTGTTCTTCGATTTTTGGATTTAAAACGTAAAGTTTCTAACTTAGTTCAGAGAAAAAAAGAAAAAGAAAAAAGGGACTCAAATTGAAAGATTCCAAAAACAAATCATTTAATATTGATTGTATATTTTTTTAAAAATAAAGATAAATAATGGACAGTAATAATATCTCTATTTAATTTTCTACCTCTTTATACTGTTCTAATGATTGTCTGAATTGGCGAAATGTAACCTACTCAGTTATTTAATGGCATTTCAATAAATAACACTAGTTGGCCCGTACGAATAATTCACATAGAGTATTGTTGAGTTAACAAATGACTAAATAATAAGAAAATAAAATTAAACTTTTTTGTTGGCTAACAATCGTGAGTTCAATCGACAATAAAGTGTACAAATGGAGTTAATTTTCCTTTATAACGTTTTCCCTTAAATTTTGGGAGGGTGTATAAATAATGGATGGATAATAAATTTCCCGCCTGAAGGAGGAGAGACTTTTGAAAAGAAGAGCTCAATCGTTGGATTTTATATAGAATTAATGAAGATATGACGTAGCAATAAAAAAAAATACCTTTGAGAAATAATATACAAAGAGGGAGAAATTTTGAGATTTTATATGTTGATTTAAACTTCATAAAATAAACATATTAACTTCAATTGAGAAATGCAGAAAGATGAGGAGAATCAATACAATATAAATAACTCAACTCAATAAATATCTTAACAAAACATTAAAAACCCATTTTGACCAATCATTTTATGGAGTGCTAATTTAGCGGTAGAGCCCTCATCCTCATTTTTATTCTCATCTTATCTTCAGGAATACGTACGAGAGCTTCCTGTGTTTTAATAAGACTTTAATTAAGTCCGGTAAGAGGAAATTTACTTGTTTTTCAGTAATTGCCAGTTAAGTAATTAAAAGCATTATTAACATATTTTCCAAACTCCACACAGATTCTCTTATTTTCACCCCCGAAGGTTTTGAGGCTCACAAATAAAAAAAAAAACACTAATTATGAAAAGCAGCTCGAAAATATTCACTCCCAATTATTGGGTGCAAATAGCTTATATTTTCCATTCTTGATTTATATGGATTCACTATCGAAAAAATGTTTTTTTATTTTATTTTTGTTCATTTTCTTAAGTAAAGAGTTTTATAATTAATAATAACTGAAAATATAACTGTCTTTAATATTCTTGAGGACTAATTGCTTAATTATACTCTTATATTGAATCTTTAATTTTAAATTTCAGAATTATTTTTGTAACTCTGTTTTAATATTAATCAGCCATCCTGAAAAAAATGTTGACCTTATTTCACTTATATTTCTTTAAAATTTTCGAATATTAATTTAATACTATTACTAGTACTAATATCTATATTTAGTTTGTTTTTTTTTACACAGATAATTCATTCCGTTTTATATGTTACTCACTGTGCTCCTGTACTCAATCGGTTAAGTCAGGGTGTAAAAAGTACTTATTTATTGATTCATTAGCAGTATATCGAGGCCCTCCTGGGCAAACCCATCCTGTGTAGTGTGGGTAATCTTATAATATTATTGATCAAAAGGAAAAACCAAGCGGTTAAGCGAGATTTCGATCAAATGACCCGGTACAACCGTTGACCAAGAAAAAGTACTTCCTTACAATGTACTCCATAGGTTTGCGGTTTTAACAGGTTTTATTTTTACATCAGGCGTGGATCGACCTAGGGGTCGTGAGACCCTCCTTGGGCACAACCAGTCTCTATAAAGAGGATACGCTTAATTGAAATAAAATCATATACGCGATTTGGACCAAATCATATCTTTCCACAAGTGATGGTTCAGAAAAAGTACTTCCGTACAATATACTGAAACCAAAATTATTTATGGCTGGTTCAGTGTATTGTTTATTTATTTATTTTTTTTAACAGCAACTTAACATGTGTGTGCATCATTATTCCGAAGTAACAAACTTTCACCTCGTTAATATTATATAATTATTACTGTGTCAGAGATTTGTCAATATTAGCTATCCACTGATATTGAATTTATATACTAAAAGGCATCCCGAATGTATAATAAATTATACATTAATTGATGAGAAGAATGGTTGATGATTAATCAACAAAAACGTTAGTGAAAATAAATAATTATATTTATTTTTATTTTTACCGACGTTTCGACACAAAGTTCAGGCCTTCATCAGGAATGGTCAAGTGAAGAGCTGTCACAGGACCTAATCCAATAATTATAGATTCTAGTTAATTATAATATTTATTGTAAATAACTCAATTACTCAATACTAATATTTTATTCAAGCCTAATACCAGTTAACGTCGTTTGCTATTTAAATTTCTCTAATACTTAAGATTGAATACTTAGTAAGCAAGTAACGAACAAGGTAACAAAAAATATTTCCACTTCCTGCAATGATTAAATATCCAATAATAAAATAAATAAAAATTACTTAAATTTTTTTTGATTATTTTTAAAAGCAGGGTGTTGTTTTTCTTACTAATGCTAATAAATTGATTATATTTATTATAAATAATAAATCATTCGATAGATACAGCAAATAAATGAACATTTGACTCCACCTCAACCGGTAGTACAAAAAAACATGTTTGGATTGTACGTTTTTCCATATTTTGGAATTTTGTAAGAATTTTTGTCGTTCTTTTAAATATTTTTAAACGTATAAGTTTGCCTTCTTATTTGTAAACTTCAGACGGTTAATGATGATATATTTTATTTTATTGCATCCAATAATAAATTGGCCGAATAAACTTACATTGTGACATAGAAATAGAAAATAACTTTATTCGGGGACAAAGTCCCTTTAGAATAGCAAAATATTACATAATTAAAATACTACATCTGGCCAAAATAAAACAATAATAAAAAAAAGAGAAAGTAAAAAAAATATTAGTTAAATAAGCTATATACAAAAAATAAATAAATGTATATACAAAACACTTAAAATTATTTACAGCAGGAAAAATTATAATTATACACTTTTGAGAAATAAAATAATAAAAAACAACATTTTCTTCTTTAAAATAAGCCGTATTTCTGCTAACAAAGGAAAGACGCATCTGACAATATAAAATGTCAGAGTATTTAAATAATGAATAATATCTAAACACATCATTATTTTATTGTAACTATAGGTACAAATTTATTTGTATGTTACATGTATTACATATGTTATGTTACATATGTTATAAGATATGCATATATAATACATATGACATTGTAGTTAATTTTTATATTGTTTTAACTTTACCTAATATAAAAGGTATATATTAGTGTAAGAGATTTTTCGTATAATCTGCATCAACCTGCTTTCCTCACTTATTATTTTTTTTATGTCTCATAATATGTATTATCATATTATACTTATTATACTTTATTAATCATTTTTGTTTATGTTTATTTTACAAACCTTGTAGATCTTTGCCTATCTTAGCTTTTGCTTTCAAGTTGTATGCATGCATCTTAGTTGATCCCATTTGACAATCTGGTTTTTGGCCTTCCATGTGGTATTTTTCTTACTATTGAGCCATTCATAGTTTGTGTGGAGGATTCCTGATAGATTATCATGAACATGATAATATTATGAACCACGGATTTGCCGTTGACAAGACTTAAATTTTTTTATTTTTGTAAAATTTGTATCCGTTATGTGATTTTCATTTTGTTTGTTTATTCATAGTAAAATTTTGCAGAAGTGTCGTAGATTTGAAATCAACAAAACAGGTAGAGCAGAATACATATCGATTGGCTACATTGGTTGAACAGTGACGTCAATGTTTATTTAATAGAGCAGTAGACCGTATGACTGCTGCTAATAACAAGACTACTGCTTCAGCTATCTGCGGTCCGCTCCCCCGATGCTTTCCCTAATTGGGCTAACCCCCCTAATAGGTTTAGACGGTTTTACTTGTTTATTAATTGATTAATTAACCCAATCTAATAATTGATACTACATGGCTGTAATTTTATTCAAAACCTCTGTAATTGTAAAATTATTACATTAGAGGTATGTACTCTAAAAAATCTAGTGCGCTCAACACACAAATTTCACCTACTTTGAATAGAAATTATTTTCTGGCAATGTTGGGCTGTTATAAATTTTTTGAAGTGCATTTTTAACGGAGCTACAGCTTAAAGGTTATAGCTAACAAATCATCAACTATAACAAAAACCCTATTAATTATATCAACGGTAAGCAATAAAAAACTCGTTACTCAATCTGTTTTTGTAAACCAAATAACTCCAGTATCTGATCTGGAGAGATTTGAAAGTATATATCTGTATTCAACCTATAAATGATTATGGATTGTACGCTTAATAATTATTAAACTGTTATTATTCATAGTAAAGTTTATTAAAATCGAATTACGAGATTTCTATTGCCTGCCATAGATAGCAGTTCCGGTTAGTTTTGACAGAAAAGTTGCTGTAATATCCCAGGCATATACAGATGTTAAAAATGCATGCAATTTCACTATCGTAGTACTTTTCGTTTTTGAGCTAGACTGATAACATACACACAGACAGAGACCATTTTACGGGACTTGGTTATTTGGACTCAAGGAACCTCAAAACGTGTATTTCCGTTGAAAACTCAGATTCAAAAATGTTTACGATCTCAATATATCCTTTACTATATATTACATATATAGGTAAGTGAAAGTAAAAAAAATACAAATTATTACACATTGGTTTACTATTTCCAAACAGTTACATATGTAACATTACTTCAGTTGATGTAGGACTTTCCAAAAATCATAAAATAAAACATTGTTGAAAAATTAAATACAACATATCTGAGCACCTAATAGTTTTTTTCTTTTAGGTGATTTCATAAACTTTTAAATGACCGTATACAACATCGACGAAAAAGAGATTTATTCTTTTTGTGTTATTCGGAAATCTAATTTTATCATCCCTCGTAACTTTTTTAGCAGCTTCTTTCCGGTGAAGTGTTACATAGATAAATTTATAGGGCTGCGAATAAGAAGATTTTAACCAAGTCGTTTAGGTCCTACAGTCTTTACGGTACAGGTTTTTCAGCCACCATTCTGAGAGGAAAACATTTTTCGGTGAACTATGTTATATAGATAAATTTAAAGGGCTTCGAGGAAAAGACTTTGGCCAAGTTCCATTAAAATCAGTACATCCATGTGGGCGCTAGTCAATAGCGACACAGGTTTTTCGTTCGCCATCTTGAAAGGAAAAGGGGATGGTAATGCCGTGTTCAGAGAAAAACCCTCGGGTGCCCTTTGGCCACCCGATTACAAATCCATCGATCTAGTAGACGAGGAGAAAAGCAATAAACGGCGAACGGATAGATTTTTATTTTCGATTTTCGGATTCTGCGTATCTTGAAATGTAGAACATCAAATTTTGAGTGAGGGCTATTTTTGTTTTCCTTGGTCGATTACAAAGGCTGAGTATTGAAAATAATAAACCATAACCATCACTACACAATGTTTAGGAAAAATCAGATCAAATCAAAGATATTTGTTGTGGCGTACATGTAATTTTCGATTAGTATATTAGATGTTATGGTAAACATGTGTCAGTAATGTAAAAAAATCATGTGTAACTTCTCTCTTCCACTAGCTCTGCTATCTTTATATATTATTTCTCAAAGGTTTTTTTTTCTTTCTTTTCTTGGTCGGTACGGCATTTCTCCGTTAATTCTTCATCAACTCCAAAGATTGAGCACCCATTTTGAAGATTTTCTTCTCCTCCAGGTGGGAAAATTAGTCGGCATGAATACGTAGAAAAATAAGCAAAAATTATTAGAAAAATGGGTAGCAAAAATACAGCTTATTATAATTTGTAAACATGTTGGCTTCAAACATAAATGAAAATCTAAATTTATTTATTTTTCTTGGTGGAATACTTCTGTTTCGTTTGTATTACACATACTACAGTTATTATTTGTTTGCTTGAAGTGTTTATAATTCAAGTTCAAAACATCAGCTCTAATTTTAATTACCCATTTGATCACCTTCAATGAACTTTTGTCATCAATATATTTTACTAAAGTTAAATGAGGGTAAAAAGTGAAAGTTTTAGAATTCTGGACTTTAATTTGCTTTTAAATAAATATTTTAAAAAATCAACTTCTTTTTTATAAAAGACAAACTTTATACCAGCGGTAGTCGAAACAATGATTAAGTTAAAAAGGGCCTACACGACATAACAATGGCGGAATAAAGAAGGATCCAAAAGCAATCCGAAGAGAGGGGATATCAATAAACAACAAGGATGAACGCCATAGCCACTCCAACAGGTCGCGTGTCCTTCTTCAACAAAGGCCTCCTGCCTATCAGCCTGCTTTACATTTCCGTGACTCCTGTTGCTTCCTCAACAGGTCCTGTCTGCTATCAACAGGCACCTGTTGGTCACACCAGAGGTCTCCCAACGACCGACCGCTTCCTTTACAACACTGGTTATCGATCATAACCAAACGACGACAACAGGTAACTGAAACGCGAACATTGCATCAGGAAATGCAAAGCATTTGAAACATAAAAATCCTTGTAGCATCCTCCCTCCAAACAAGCTCCCCTCCCATCTGCAGGACCGAAGAAGTGCGGGTTCTATTTCTGTCCACGGGAGTTTATATACGTTGGTAGAGCTATACTTGATCTTGTTTACACATTTCAATGACTAGGGTGAGCCCGTTCCTTTATGCTCTGCATCCGTTCCCCCACCCAGGAAAGTTTTCTAATCTAAACGGAGAACGTAAAAACACTCATTTCAAAAACTACAGATATAGCATCTTGGCTACTTTTAATTTTCATCATGTAATATTTCCCATGAAAAACATCTTTTGCTACTCCAACAGCATACATTTTAGAATAAACAATAACATAAACGGAGGAGCTAGGTGCCTAAAATAACACTCGCTTACCTAAAAAAAAACAAAAAACATTCTAAGTATTCTCTATTTATAGGATTCTGATTCAGTGATTACGGTATTCATAAATGGCACACAGTTGATATGTTACATTTCTTGAAAAAAAAAAAAAACCTTTTTCAATTACTTTATTGGTTATTCTTTATATATATTTTATACCAATACGGCTGACACCGCGGGAAGTTAGACCATTATCATCTTAATTAGAGGAGGCATACAGATATAATGCTTGTAAGAACAGGCTATACAAAAAAATATGTATTTTCATATAGCTCCATAGATCGATATACCATATAGATCGATAAATAAATAAAAAAAGCTACGTTTTAACGCAAAAATAACTGCACAGTAACTCAAAAATCAGCAAATTTCATTCAATAGTAACTAGATGATTTTATAGCTGAATAAAATGCAACGTTGGGCTTAAAAGATAATAGCATTTCTTTGGAAGCACCATAAAATCTTGGAGAATAATACGCCTAATAACACAAATTTCTTTTTTTAAAGTCTAAACATTAACTTATTAACGAAAGTGTTTACGTAGACATCGCTTTCACCGAAAGAGCTCTTGAGAAATTAAGTAAAAAACTTCCATACTTCAGGCAGAAAAACATGTTCAATTTAGCACAGGTTCAAGTAACACAGAGATGGGATTTGGTCCAAAACAACAATAAAAAAATGACATCTAAAACTATCCATAAAAACTATTCATAAGTTAACAAGCAGTGAGAAGCTGAGCTCTAATTTTAGGAAACAATATCTAGGGAATTGGTAATAGTAAATACAAATTTTAACAATAAAACTACAAGACTGCGCTTGATTGCATTTAATTATTAAAAAATTATATCCTAGATATGTTAAATCAGGTAAACGAAAATATTTATTTTTAAAGTCATACGAATTGCCACTGAAAAGTAATCGAGCAATAAGCAAAACATTAGTTGGCAATGAATGATTACAAACGTAATAAATAAATAAAATGTCATTGAAAATTGATTAGATAGTAACTTTAGATGAAGAATTTGTTTTAGATAGCGGTTTTGAAACACTGACAAACTCTTAGACATTTCCGCGAACATAGGTGGATACAGAAGATGAGTACAGGAAAAATACACTTAAAAATATCATATTGTATATCCTTGAAATTTATGATTTCTTTCGTCATCAACTCAACGGAGATGTTTATTATTATTATCATTTTTTTTAATGTTCCTGAGGACACGGTATAGATACACATCATTCCATTATAAGCTCGTTAGACGCTTCACAAACTCTCTTGCTCGTTTCACTTTCTACGTAATCTTTGATGATCAAAGACGTCTGAAAACAAAAAGGCCACGTAATTTCACCTACAGGATATACATCCTATCATAATCAGATCCAAATCAATGTATTTACTGCAGTAATGTAATAACTGTTTTTACTACATTTCAATAATAATAAAATGTAATTCCTAATAAATGGTGACCAATTCTTAAGCCAGAGAAAAATATTTTTCTTGTAAAAAAATATATTTTTTAATTGTCAATGATAAATGCATTAAAACTATATCCGAAATATTTAATAAAAAAATATATATATTATTTTATTTCTTAGCATCTTTTCTATAACGAACTTTTATAATCATAAAATTACAGACTTTTACTTTATAATATAATTAAAAATCGTAACAACGAAATTTTCTAAGTTCAGTAATATGGGGAATATTCTCTTAATATTTAAAGATTTTTAAAATTGTGAAAAGAAAGTACACTATTTATCAGAGGATGAAACGTTTAAGGGATTATTTCAAATGGTTCCATTTTAGCAATCTCTGTTAACCTTTTTATGAAAACAAAGTTCTTAAAAAACTTTAAGGAACATTTTTAAAATGGAGTTCTTGCTAACTAGTAGAAGTTCAATTCACTTAAGTTACTAAAAAGCGTTACGTTAAATTACAAATAAACAGTGATTGGGTATTTATTAGATTTATAATTTAGCTTAAATGAATTTTATGGAATTTAGTTTTATGACGTTTGTATGAGTTATCAGAATAAAAGTATTTTTCTATTATTTTTTGGTCTAATAAGCAGAACTTTTAAATAAATGTCTTTTATAAAATAAAAGTTCTGTAAAACCTTTACTCAAAAAGTTCGAATGGATGAAATTCTAGTTATGAAATAAGCATTTCCATAAAAGGAAAACAATCTTTAAAAAATTCCAGCCATACCTAAACTTTTATAAAAGTTAAAATTTATCTCAAGCACCCAACAAAACCAATGAAAACTTTTCAAAATTAAATTATAAAACTTCTTCATATATATATCATATATCATATATTCAAACGAAATTAAGAAAAAGTCAAAATACGAATAAAACATTTTACGAAAAAAAGTATGATATGTATGCCGTCATTACGTTTTGCGTATGCTAGGAGCCAGTAATTCAGATTGCTCTGATTCGTTAAATTGTTGCGAAGTCCGGTGAAAGAAATGGAAGGTGAACTAATTTGGTGTGACCCAGCAGGGCCTGGAAACTCGTTACAAAAATACGTTAATCAAATTCTAATCAAAGCGGGCGGGAGGACGGGAAATTCGGCCCTCGGCAAATGAGCCCCCCTCTCCAAATTTTCCTCCCCGATTTCCACCCCCTCCTCGATTGATGGCACATTTTCCATCAACCCCTCCTACCGGTCCTTCCCAATTTCAATGTAAATCTAAGCTTATAACTCACCGGTAAACGAGAGAGCATTACACCTAATTGGGAGGATTTCAACCTCTTAATAAGGGAGTTGGCTTAAGCGCATTTAGTGAATTTAGAATTCAGATTAAGGGGTCATTTACATCGAGAAGAGATAAATAACAAGTTATGGTAAAGCCTTAATTTATTAAGCCGTCGATTTTAAATATTCCCCGTCATATTAATTTCTCATAAAAATTAAATAAAATTCAAGGATTGAACATAATTAATAACAATATTTTTTTTCAATTTTAATAATAACTTACAGTAATAAAAAATAAAAAAAAGAAGTAAAATAACGTTTAAAGTTTCACCTAGAAAATGTAGAATACACAAACTATATCATTATAGTAAAATAGAATTTTAAAAAGAACCGTTCCACTAAGACACTTGAAAAAAATATATATATTTACTATATACCAAAATATCATATTGTAAAAGTCTTATTATTTTTGAAAAACAACACATCGCGCCATACACTTAGGATTACGCATTAACTTTACAAGAAATGTCGATCCGAAAAATCAGAGCAGTACTTTAGATTAAAAAAAAAAAAAACTAATGGAATTAAAAAGAAAATTATTTATGGGACTTCAATGCAAAAGGTGAAGATGCAACAGAACTACAAGATGTCCTTCCATAGCCAACAATTTTTTTTGAACGAGAAAAATATTTTTTTGATGTTTCATAACATGGTGAAACACTATTTTGTATATTTCCTACCAAATTTTATTTTCATAACTAACTTCTGTCTCCGTAAAATGGTATTTTTTGTTTTTTATTTCAATATATTTAAAAATATATATATAATTTAAAGCTTCTAAGAGAATAAATAAAAACGATTTTAATCTATATCATTGGCAGTCAGAAATAGAAGATTTTGCCTCGCCTTTAATACCCCTGAGGAATGGTATATTGCTGAGGCCCTTATATCTCCCTCTTCTACTTGCTGCCTCCTTTGTTGGAGTACTATTCGATTAAGGGTCGAGTGTGTCATAACATGCTTAAAGCTCCTCAGCTTTTATTGTATAGCCAAGTACCAAACTACTTCGTGCAGTATAAAACATAGTAAGAAATATTTAAATTAATTCAAATTTTCCAATTTAAATTTCCATAACTTCGTCATTTATTACTATTATAAATTAACAACACCTAAAATAACAGCCAAGAGACTTTAAAAAAATAAGAATATAATTTTATAGTTATATTTTATAAGCAAACAGTTGAAGGGAACTGAACTGACACGACAGGAGAGTACAGTCAATGAAATAATAATTTTATCAGAAACAATAAAGGAGTGCATCAGAGAAAAAGAAAAAATATATTGAGTTGTTTTTTCCTCTGATAAATACTTCTAAAAAATGCCTTTTATTATTGGCCTAAATTAATATTTTTAATTTCTTTCGCAAAGTAATAATATATTTTCAAGTTTATTTATTTTCAGCCAATTTTACACCAATTTTTAATTTTGTTAACTTAAAGACTACAACATCTCAATTACGCCGTTTCGGCTCGTCGAGCCATTTTCAAGTCTAAAATAAATTTTTCGATTTACAATCCGACTAAAATTATTATGAGCAGACGCATGAAATTAGCATAAGTGAAAAGGACAGGCACATAATGGGTATTTATGTATATAAAAAATCTTTATATTTTGAAATATGTAAAGTTTAGATATGATTGTAAATTGAAAAATTTCTTTTAGACTTGAAAATGGCTCGACGAGCCGAAACGTCATAATTGAGATGTTGTAGTGTTTAAGTTGACAAAATTAAAAATTGGTGTATAATTGGCTGAAAATAAATAGTATGCACCGAAGAAGAATTGAGTAATAATATAATTATTTTTAGCAAATTTAGTACATGAATAATGAATGTATTACCCGAAGTATATTAAAAACAAATCTAAATCTTTAAAAATATTAAAATCAATTATTATGATTTTAAAATGAAAACTTACCTAGGACTCCATCTGGACAAACGTCTAACTTGGAATCCTCATACCAGACTGAAACGACAAGAAACAGCTCGTCGTTTCCGACTACTTCAACACTTACTAGACAAACGCTCTAACCTTCCAATCAATAATAAAAGACTCATTTACATGACTATAATAAGGCCTATTTGGACTTACGGAGTTGAGCTATGGGGCTCCACCAAACCTTCAAATTCCTCTCGCATACAATCCTTACAATCCAAAATCCTTCGTAAAATCCTCAATGCTCCTTACTTTGTTACAAATAAAATTATCCATAATGACCTTAATGTTCCTTATGTATCAGATTTGGCCCAATCCAGATATCTGTCCTTCCATAATAAAGTTCATAACCATCCCAACCCTCTTGGCTCTAACCTTGCTTCCTATTCGATTCCTGATAACCCTCCGAGGCGTCTGAAAAGAAGATGGCCACGTGATCTTCTAATATAGACATATTATTAGAGTGTTACCAATGGGTAGTTCCTCAACATGTGTTCCATGTCATTATATCCATGTGCGAATGTATTTTTTGTATACAGTTGTAAATATCATATAAATAAATAAATGAATAAAAAAAAAAAATGAAAACTGAAGTTTATATTTATTACATTTGATCAATAATAATAATTTAAGGCCTGAAAACATCAAAATATTCTAACAAATATACTTCATTATAAAAATTTAACAAAAAAACAATATATTTATTTAATATACCTATAATACAATGTTTCGGTTTTTAAAATAAAAATAAAAATTATCTGTAATCAATGAAATAAAATTTAATTAAATAAAAAGTAAATTTTTTTTAGGACTTTACAGGAGCAACGGGCCGAACCATGTTAGCCCTGGATCTCCCTTTAGAGCATTGTATTATGGCCGTCCTACAGTTAGCCTGCTAATAATACTAGAGCAAGACTGCTAACAACCGTCCACCAGAGACTTAAACACCCGGAACATTGGTCACCAGCCATATTCTCCACAGTTAACAACCCAAAATTCGCAAATATGCCTCACTGGAACATCATCGGCCAAACTAAGTTTTAGAAAAACTCTTCGTTCGCCACATATCTTCGGAAGAAATCTCCGATTGAACAAACCTATATAATATTCAAGACATCAGCATACTTGTACAACAGTTCAACAGTTATATTTTTTAAAATAAAAATCTGCGACACTACGAT